>CM053573.1:134830435-134898360 GCA_028646485.1 Cryptoprocta ferox | reverse complement strand
CATGGTCCTCTGTTGGGTTTCTCCTGTTAGACCTATGAGTGCAAACATATGGTATCTGTCCTCCGCCTGACTTATTTCGCTTAGCATGACACCCTCAAGGTCCATCCACTTTGCTACGAATGGCCAGATTTCATTCTGTATTTTTAAGAAGCGTCTATGTGACATACCTGCTAACATATCATGAATGGGAGTTTCGGTAATATGGAATACAGAAACTCAGTAAGTATCTGTTGGATGTTAAATGAATGAAAACCTGAATCAACGTTTTGAACAAAAGTTTTAGTTTAGATAGAAAAGAGAGGCATAATGTCATCAAGTTATTTGTCAGTGACAGTTAACGGGTCAAAAGCTAAAGCCTTTGCCAATGAGGCTTTCCCTTTATCCATCTTTTATGGCCTTTGATGCATTTCCCTGGTCACTTCCTAAGGGAAGCAGAGCCAACTTCAGATTAGCATTTCAATTACTTGAAGTTTTAAGACTTTTGCCTATTCTTTTTGAACCAAACTCACAGTTTTCCAATATGCTTTGTATAAGTATGGCCTTAAAATTTTTATTAATGTTTATTTTTGAGAGAGACAGAGCGCAAGCAGGGGATGGTCAGAGAGAGAGAGGGAGACAGAATCTGAAGCAGGCTCCAGGCTCCAAACTCCAAGCTGTCAGCACAGAGCCTAACGCAGGGCTCAAGCTCAGGAACCAGTGAGGATCATGATCTGCGCCGAACTTGGGTGCTTAACTGACTGAGGCACCCAGGCGCCCCTGGATAAGCATATAAGCATGTCTTTATATTCTCTCTCTCTCTCTCTCTCTCACACACACACACACACACACACACACACACAGACACACACGATGCGTAACTAGTGGTGATTTTTTTTTGTAACCAGTAACCTACACCCCCATTGACAGCATGTCGTGTCTAGATTGCCAACAACCATAATTACAGAAGCTCGGGCCAGGTGAAAAATGGTAAGTGCCCAGGATATCCCACTAGAGACGAGGCCTCCCCTCCCACTTCATCTTTATTATTTTCTTCCCCTTTTACTATTCTTTGGCTTGATTTCCTTGCTAAAGCAGATTAGCTGGACAAAGCAAACACTCTTTTGTACCCTCAGAAAGCTCATGTTTCAGCTCACAGCCTGGTTTGTGGGGAGGCTTGCTCTGTGAAGGAGGAACATGGCAGGTAAAAGGTACGCCGTTTCCCAGAGGTCAGTTGAAAGCCCATTCTCTGTGGATCATCGTAATCTCGCCTCAGAAAGAGCTGATTAGAAGTCCCCAAGAGGCCTAAAGGGGAGGCTGCTGTTGGAGAGGGACTAATGGCGACTGGCGGGAGCATTAGGGCTGTCATTCCTACCCCTGAACTCTGGCTCTTCACGAAATGAACACTTTGCCCTCAACTGAAGCTTGCTGGAAATGAGGGCTGCTCACGTATTAGTTACCTCCCTGCCTGCCAGCCAGATGCTGTATTCCTGTAGGCCACAGACACTACAGCCTCAGACAGGACTTGTGCAGAGCTTTGGTTCCTCAGATATGTTGAGCTGGGGGCATATAATTTTTAAAAAATTTTTTAACGTTTATTTATCTTGAGAGAGACAGAGCACGAGCAGGGGAGGAGCAGAGAGAGAAAGGAAGTCATGGAATCCGAAGCAGGCTCCAGGCTCTGAGCTGTCAGCACAGAGCCTGACGTGGGGCTCAAACTCACGAACCTTGAGATCATGACCTGAGCCAATGCCAGAGGCTTAACCAATTGAGCCACCCAGGCGCCAAGTGAATTTTTTAAAGTAAAATTTAATGGTAAGTTTCCTATAAGTATCACCTTGAACAACTTTGCCTGTGCTCCTAAACCCAAGCCCCCTACAAATCACATTTCATGTCTTCTCTCTGGAACGGACTCTCTTTCCGACTTAAATAGCAAGTGGATGAAATCAGAGTTCCTGTGATGCTGCAGTACCATTTCAGTTTAACCTGCCATTAACTTGAGCTCACTCGAGGTCATGCATGGAAATGTCCACATCCCATGACCATAATTCAGCAGGCTGTAGGAGACAACCAAAAACATTCATCGACTTTTTGAATAAGCAATATCTGACCTCGAAGTTTCAGTGTCTTAGCTATTATAACCATTAGGTATTTAACAGGCATCCAAGGACAGAAATGACTCCCCATGAACAGCTAACAGTCCCTCAACGTAGTCACCAAATCATGGAGTTTTATTACAGGATGAGCCCGGAGAGAAGCATCTTAGGGCTCTGCTCTGCAGGTTATAAAACTCGTTCAATGTCACGTTCAAACTCATGGAAGAACACAGTCTGGGAAGAACCCTCAGGCTGAGTTTGGAAGCATGTATTGAAAAAACCATACGTGAATTACAAATGGCTTGGGTTGGGCTTCTTCCATTGATATGTGTTAGCTCGGTGATGTGTCTGGAGACAAGGTGACATTTTCAGCTTCTGAATTGGAATACAGTGGACAAAATCTGGAAGATTTTCAGAGTGCCACTGTTATCTGTATATCAGGACAGTGTCTCTCTAAGATTTTATGTTTTTATTTTTAGCTTTGAACGCCCTTTTCGGATTTACGTCCCTCTTTCCCCAGAAAAAAAAAAAAAAGAATACAAAGTGTATGCACAAAGAGAAAAAAAGCAAAACACTTATAATCCTGCCATTCAAAGCTTTTTGTTAAAGGCTTATATGTTGTCGTTATTGTTCTTTAAAGATACTGTACATTTTCTAACCTTAGGGTTTTTTTCCCACTTATCAACATACGTGGGCACATTTTCATGTCAAGAATACCCTCATCTGCAGGCTGTAGCCTGACAGCCAGATCCTGCCACTGCCTGAATTTGTAAATAAAATGTAATGGGAACACAGCCGTGGTCATTCATTTATGTATTTTCTCTGGCGGCTTGCGAACTACAGGGTCAGAGTTGGGTATTTGCAAAAAATACAACCTGCACCACGAAGCCTAAAATATTTACTATTGGTGCTTCGCAGAAGAACGTTCCTGACCACTGATCTATACCATCACTTTTTAATATTTGAGCAATATTTCACTGCATCATCATATCTACGTATTCAGCCGGTTTCTTTCGAGGCTCATGTAAGTTCTTTCCTATTTGAAACAGCATTTAGATTTTTTCCCATTTCATTCACCACTGGGCTGAACACACTCACGTTTGCCTTTTTTTACATTCCACTAGGAAACTCATTGAGGATTGGAATTTACTGAGTTAAAGGATTTTGTAATCTTTCTCTTTTAAGGGATTTTGGTAACCATTGTCATATTTCCTCCATTTGTAGATAGAGGAGCTCTTCTTAAGGTAGTAAGAGCTGGAATGGAGATGTTGCTCTTTCCGTAGCTTCACTTGCTAAAACTACAAAACTATGCTCAGAAAGCCAGAGGATTGAAAAACCACACAGGCCACCTCATGGAGCTTGGTAGTGAGACACTCCATCACTGAGTTCTAAATTTGCAGCCTGAGGAATTGCTGGACACAGGGACTGACAGATGATCCATCCCTTTTCCATGCCAGTGGTTTTGTCCTCCAGCTCAACTTACGTCACAATCGTCATATAAATACCTTCACTTAAATAGCCAGCTCGTGGAGACAGCTCCGAGATAACAGTGAGGTTTGGTTGGATGGCTTGTATCACACCTTGAAGGGCTATCATCTACAGATGCTTCTTCTGGGGTGAGAGGGGCTATCATGGTTGGGGTTCTGGCCAGTCAGGTTATCTCTGTTTCAGTTCCACGTTAGCCAGGGCCTGTAGTGGTGTTTATGCTGTTGCCTAGAATTGGATCTAAGCCCCGAGTTCCTCAGAACCCCACTCGTAACCTGATGGATGCTGGGCATTTCATGGATAGTGTCCACCATCTTTCCCTATGATGCAGGGAGGAGGCTAATGTAGACAGCAGAAAATGAAGGGGGGAGTTTTCCTTGTCTCTTCGTTTGTCAGTTTCTTTTTATTTATGGCTCTAAAAGCCTGTGTGTTCACATACACTTACACACAGCTGCCCACATACACACCTGGGGCACCTGGGTGGCACAGTGAGTTGAGCATCCAGTTTTGGCTCAGTCATGATTTCACAGTTCATGAGCTGGAGCCCCACATCAGGCTCACTGCTGTCAGCCTGTGAGCTCAGAGCCTGTTTCAGATCCTCAGTTCTTCTCTCTCTGCCTCCCTCCCCCAAATAAATATTTAAACAAATAGATTTGACTTTGTATGTGATCTATGTGATGTTGCATGTGATCTTTTTCTAAGTGTGGAACAACCTTGCACTGTAGCTAATCCTGGAGCAAGCAGCTCTATTCTCTTTTTCTTTTCTGAGCCAACAGAAATAAATAGCTAAATAAATAGCTAATTCTCAGCCATTCAGGGGCTATCAGTACAACTAGTTTTAGACAATGAAATTCTATACAGCTATAATAATGACCAAACCACTGATACATACAATGACATGAATGAATCTCAAAAGTATTACACTACGTGAAAGAAGCCAGACAGAAAAGAGTACACACTGCAATGATTCCATTTACATGAAATTCTAGAAAAAGCAATACTCTAGTGATAGAAAATAGATCGGTGGTTACCAGGAGTTTGGGCTCGGGTTTGATTAACTTCAAACAGAAACAGGATAACTTTTTGAAATGATGAATTTTTTCCACGTTTTGATTGTGGTGGTAATATAATTGTATAATTTGTCAGAACTTATTGGATGGTAATCTTTAAATAGATGCATTTTATTAAATGTAAGTTACACCTTTGTAAAGTTGATTAATAAAAAATACCCATATACATAAGTGATAAAGAAGGAAGTGGGAAGGAAAGAATCCGGATTCATGTGTGTCTGGCTTGAATAATTGAGGGGTGGTGCCATTGGCCATGACATGACACTAAGGAGAAGAACAAATACAGGGAGTAGTAATGAAAATGAGCATGTCAAATTGAGAGACATCCGAGTAGGGAGTCCAAGCTTTGGACCAGACACTGAGACTTTAGAATATCATTGCATTGATGGGGGCAGATACTGCCTGTATGCATGAACTTGTTCATTGACAGTGAAGAGAGAGAAAGGCCAAGACCGAAGACTCATCCTGAAGAGTAGCCATATTGACTCCTTGAGAGTCTAAATTTTAGGCCATTGTTACTCACACTGTGGTCCAGCAACAATTGCGTCATCTGAGTTTGTTAGACGTGCAGGATTTCATGCCATAATCCAGACTTATGGAATCATAATCTACATTTTAATAAGATCCCCAGGGCATTCTTATGCACATTAAAATTTGAAACGTGCAGTTTCAGATCAACCTCATTCCTGTTCTTTTCTTCCTCGAGTCTCCTTCCAGAACCCAGTTGAAAGAATAAAGAAACCTGGGCTGCTGAAGTCAAGGATTACATCACCACATTAAAATTGTTTTTCATTCTTAGTTTAAAAAAAACAACTATTGTATGCTAAGGGAGCTAAGAAATGTTAATTCAAATGTTCTCTGTTTATTCAACAGGCTGCGTGTGGAAGCTTCTGGGAAGCTGTCAATGTTTATTTAGACTGGAGAGAACCTTTTTTTTTTTTAACCAAATACAGAGAGAGACAAGTCCTAATTCATTAGGAATTGCTTGAGGAATCATTTTATTTTTTTGCTTTTATAAAAAAGGGCTTTGTTTACCCAAAGGACAGGAATGCTTCTCCTTGAATTCTTGCAGATAGACTGTCCATTAGGAATGTTGAGCTGTGACGAATTTGGGATTCAGTACAGCAGCTGTCACCATGTTGACCCTACAATTGCTTCTACAAATATTGTTGCTTGTTCGAGTCCACTTCCCAGGAGAGATGGTGGGTGAGCAGGCAGAGAGGAAATCTGTCCAGGCCTCCATGTCTGAGGCTCACTGCGGTGGGGTCCTGCGATGGGTGCTCACCCAGGGCATTTGGTCTGTTGGCTTGCTAGTTGAGCTGTTACTGTGTGTTGGTGAATTTCCATTGAAATATGGAAAGGTTGGGTTTTTTAAAAATTTTTAAATGTTTTATTTATTTTTGAGAGAGAGAGAGAGAGAGAGAGAGAGACAGCGTAGCAGGGGAGGGTCAGAGAGAGAGGGAGACACAGAATCCAAAGACAGGCTCCAGGCTCTGAGCTAGCTGTCAGCATAGAGCCTGACACGGGGCTTGAACCCACAAACCGCAAGATCATGACTTGAGCCGAAGCCAGACGCTCAACCAACTGAGCCAGCCAGGCGCCCCAAGAGAGGTTGTTGAAGAAACTAGCATATTGATAAGTGTCTGAGCTTTAGACACAGACAGGCCTGGATTACATCCCAAATCTGCCACTTCTTAGCTTTGTTTCTCTGACTCCCTGCCCCAAAGTCTGGTTTTTTAACCACTAGAATGGATGGTTATAAGGAGCAAATGCAGTGATGGATTGAAAAGATTTAGGTAAAAACTACAATTGACCTACCATAAGGATGGTGAAAATATGGCAGGATTCTCCAAGGCTCCCATTTTATACTCCACTCATATTTGGGGCCACTGTGAATGCATCCTCAGTGTCAGAGTCTCCACTCATATAGTCACATCTGTGAGTGGGAACTCATGGGGGTGTGCAGTGCGTAACCTGTATGGCTGTATGCTGCCGCTTTGCACACATTGCCTCCTGACTGTGATGACATATTCTGGATTTGGGTTTCCAGTGCTCTGTTGTGTTTTCTTCCCTGTCTTCACCAATCCTATTCTTAGAGAATGTCAGTCTAGCATTTCTTACTAGGTGGAAGAGTTACTACGCTGTGTGCAGAGCAGGGATGTGAAAAATATCTGGGTGTTCTCAAGCTGTGTCCGGTTTCGGTGGGAAGGTTTTCTTCTTCAACAGTCATCCTAAGGAGAAGTTAAGCCTATGCAAAAATAATGGGTAGCTTCCTAAGCCTCCCGGTTTGTTGGATGTGAGATATCATTAGGTCAAGCTCTTTACTGTGGTTCCCTCCCCTCATTGATACTGGCTCCATCACGTGACTTACTTTGGTCTATGCATACTAACCACACGCGTCACAAGCAGTAGTACTTGTGTGGCAGGGACTCAGCTCTTGTGCTTTGCCATTTCTGTGAGAAAAACATGCCCTGACCAGCCTTCTGTTCTAAGGAGAATGAGCAAGATAGGAAGCAAACCTGGCTCAGTCTGTAGCTTGGAGGCAGGCCCAGCCAACCTCAGCCCAGATTCATCAACCGCCACTGGAACTGTAGCCAAATGAGTAAGAATAATTATTGTTGTTCGAAGCCAATGAATTTGGGGGTAGTGTGAAATTCATCCCATTTTCAACACTTCTTTGACCTCACTGGTCTACCATCAATGATCCTGCATTTTTACCATCTCTCATTTCCCTCATAGCCTTATTTCCCCCCCTGTCCAGTATAGATTCTATGGATCTTCATTACAGTTGCTTCCATGCATTCACGATCAGCTTTATTACCTGGCAACACCCTCCCCTGATTACATCAGGCTGTCATCCTACAACACGTTTGCCCAGCTGACACCAAAGCTGGTCAGAGAAAAGCACACAGTCCTCCTAGCTGGTCTTATGAAACTCGAACGGGCCCTCAGTGACACTGAGTGGTACCGCCATACTGTTCTAGGGCCTTTGCTCTCAAAAACCCCTTTTGTTCCTATGTTTACCTGTTTCGCTCTTATTATTATTTTGTTTTACTCTTTCAAACTTTCAGCACCTCTTCTGTCACCTTCATTCAGTCTGACAACCTTGCTTATCTTCCACTAGGCTTCTAGAAGCTCTTTCATGCCCTCTCACTATCTTAACTTCTCGGTGCCTCTCACTCCTCCTCCCTTCTCCTCCCAGGATTAAACTACTCTTGCTCTCAAAATCAACCCCTCCCTTACCACTGCATCCACCTCCGTGCATGTCTTCAAGGACATGCTGCTCCAGGAGATGAGACTGTCTTCTCTCTCTTCTCTATCATTTGCTTTTCTTTTCTTCTGGATCATACCAAGCATATAAACATGTTATGACTTCTCCGTTTCAAAAAAAAAATTAAAAACTGTCCTTTTCTTCTACTCAGACTCCAGCTATCAAATCATTTGTGTACCTCTTGTGGTAAAACTTCTTGAGGAAGTTGTCCATAGTAACTGTTTCTGCTTCCTTTCTTCTCATTATTTCCGAAACTCCCTCCCCTCAGGCTCTCATCTCTATCACACCAACAAAACTGTTCTTGTCAAGGCCACCAGTGGCCTCCATACTGCTGAATCCAATGACTCTTCCATGTGGATGGCTCTTCCATGATTGAAACATTCTCTTCTGGATTCTGGAATTTCATGGTCTTCTGATTTTCTTTCTAACTGCCTGTCCATTCTTTCTCTATCTCAGCTCGTTCTTCCTTGCTCTCCTGATCTCTAAATGTTGGAGTACCTGGGGCTCCAAGAACTTCTCTTGTCCTTCTACACTCACATCCTGCTTTACATACCACCCCTAAGCCTGTATGTTGATGATTCCTGAATTTGCATCTAGCTTGGGCCTCTCCTCTGAGCTTGAAGCTCATGTGTACAACTGACTAGGACCATGCCAATATTTACTGTGCATCTCGAATATTCCCATGCTGTTACCTTGCTTTTCTGCCCATCACACTTCCTTCTCTCAAAGTCTTTCCCATCTTAGTAAATATCACTTCCATTCTTTTGGTTTCCCAAACTAAAACCCTTTGAGTAATTTGTACTCTTTCCTTTCTCTCACATCCCACCTCTGATCCCCTTCCCCAAATCCTACTGGCTGCATTTTCAAAATATATCCAGACTCTGATGCCATAGCATCATTTCCACCCCTATTGTCCTGGCTCAAGCCATCTCTCACGTGAATTACTGCAGTAGCTTCTACTGGTCTGCTTTCACCACCCACTGCTAACATCCACCAGAATGACCACGCAGCAGTCAGCGTGATTTTATAAAACATAAATTGGATCACTTGTCTGCTCAAAATTCCCCAAAGGTTTCCATCTCTTTCAGAGTAAAAGCCAAAAAAGCCCCTAATGATCAGAACTCTTTCTTCCTCTCCATATTGCCTACATTTCTCCTGCCTGGCTTCCTCCACTTCAACCACACTGGCCTCCTTGTCATGCCTTGAACATGCCACACCAGGTGCTGCTTGCAGCCTTTGCACGTACAGTTTGCCTGCCCGAATGCCTCTCTCCTAAGGTCATAGCTCATCTCCTAACCTCTCTTACACTTCGCATAATGAGTGAGCCTTCCCTGACCACCCTGTTAACAACACCCACCCACCTCCCCCAAGAGTCCCCAGTCAACAGCTGTCATTATCACAAGCGCTTACCAGCTGGCATGCTGTGGGAATGACAGCTGTAGGAGCCCAAAGAGAGGAAGGTAATTCTGAGAAGGCATTCGAGAAGGCATTGAAGACCCAATGGGGTTTGAGCTGGACTTCGAACAGAAGTAGGCTCTATACAGAGAAGAACATGCTGAACTAAGAAAAACTGACTCAGAAAAAAAAAAAAAGAAAGAAAGACAAAAGAAACAGAAAGTTTCCAGTAACTGCCTCCTTGTTGTGTGACTTTTTGGTAAATCACTCAACTTTCCTAAGCCTCGTGTCCCCATTTGTAAAATGAAAGTTGTATTCTGTGTGGTTTCTCGTGTTCAATCCAGGTAGAAAGATCAATGGTAAATGTGTGAACAGGGGTATTAGCTGAGAGAGAGAGCACAGGTGGTTTATTAGATTCGCTATCCTTATTTAGAAAACAGCATTGTAAGGGTAAGGCAAATAAGGTCGATCCATTTTGACAGGTTGGCCAAGGTCTAGGACTAAGACCTGGGCTGCCATGGTGAGAAGGCATCTGAGTGGGAGGGGGCCTGACTAGATACTGGGCTTGTTTTATAGTTTGCCTCAGGGAAAGTCATAATCACATGCATTGTCTCATTCGTTAGAAAGGCAATACAAACAGGAGTCAAACGCCTGTGTTCTGGATCCAGTCTACTTGGGTTCCAATCTCAACTCTGTCACTCAAGCAGGCCACTGAATCTCTCTGTGCCTCAGTTTCCAAGTCTGTAAGATAAGAATAGCAATGCCTTACTCAGAGGGGTGGTTTAAGTTTTTAAGTCTTTTAACCTTTGTAAAATGCTCAAAACAGTTCCTTGTGCATGCTCAAACAATTCGTGTTAGCTGTGCTTCTTATTCTTATGAATTCTGTCCCTGTAACTAGTGGATGCCTGAGTTAGGGCTGAAATCTGGGCCTTGCTGCTCTTCCTTTTCAGCCTGGGTAGCTGAGGGACGATGACACACTGTAATTCATTCTCTCACAAATATATATTGAGGGTCTACCCTGAGCCAGGTGCGCCTCTCCCTCTGGAAGGGAAGAAAGGAAACACAATCCGTGTCGTCTTCCAAGTTGGCATGAGAGGAAAAGCTGAGTGATGTCAGCTCCTCTAGGACCAGACTTTGCCTATTTTCCTTTGAAATCCAAGCCCTCGCATGGGGTAAGACACAGCAGAGAGCAATCTGAAGATATATGTGGAAGCAGATCTGGGAGAGAGAGAGAGAGACAGAGACAGAGAGAGAGAGGACATCACGACAGATCCTGACCATGCCCCCTTTCTCAGCTCTCCCTTTCTCCCCCACCTGCTCTTTCCCGCTCGTTCTTGCAGCCCACAGAGTAAATGCCAAGTCGAACACACGCTGGTTTGTCCCGTCTCCTTTCCATTGATTCTATTCCCTAAACTGGTTTCTTGAGCACACTGGAACAAAGTCGTCTCTCATGCTCTGCTCCTGCCATTCCGTCTCCCCCGTGGGGGTTTTCCTCCCTTTGGAGCTAATCATCATCCTTCAAGGTTCAACTCAAATGCCACATCTTACAGCCAAGGCTGTCAGCAGCCCTTCCGTGTCCCCTCAGCATTTTATTTTTTGGTGCATGTCCACCTGACTTCCAACATTCGGTCACTGTGACTCTACCTGAGAGCACCCTCTGGCCACAGGGTCCATCCTGCGTATGGGCCAGACTGGCTGCCAGCACAGGGGACCTAAGCCGGTGTCCCTGTCCCCATCCCCAGACTCAGCAGTGGTCACCAGTGTCCAGCGAGATTGCTCTGGGGGCAGAAGAGCCCCAGGTGTAAATTGCACATGGGCATCCAGGTTCTCCAGCAGAATTGACCTTGATCCATGTCTCTTATTGCCTCCCCTCCCCTGACTCTCGTCCCCATTCTCCACCTGTGTTTCTTGGAGTCACCTTCAAAATTACCTAACCCTTGTATCTTTACCTCAGGTTATGCTTTCCCTCCCCTCTGGCTTTCTGAGCACCCTCTGAGGGCCGGGGCGGGGGGGGGGGGTGGCGGGAGGAGGGCGGGAAATAATTACTTTCCTACCTATTTTCCTGTAGCGTTTGTATATACCTTTGGTGCAGCATTTATCACAATTTCTTGCAATTATGTGTTTGCGTGTTAGACCGTGAGGTGGAGGAGGCAAGACCCAGGCCATCTTAATCCACGTGGTCCCTTGCTCAGTGTGCACCTGTCACAAAGCAGGCTCCCGATAATTATCTGACTCAAGTATTTTGGATGGACTTCCCCTCCTCGGCCTCTTGCTCTATCCCCGCATGGTGGATGCCTTAGCGCTTTCCTTCCAGCCCCCTTTTGCACCAGCACCTGCTCTGAGAGCTAACAACGTGCTGCTTAGATTTCTGGGCTTCGGCGGGCATAACAAGAAACAGTTACTGAAGAATCACAAACGGGTCCTGAGGTTAACCAAATTTGTAATTACAAAAAGTTCTGCCTAATAGCACTTGGGGAGCTGTGCGTGTTTGTGTGATGATTACTCAAGCAGGAAGGTTAGGCTAATGAGGATGGGTCCCTGACCCAGGGAGACGGGAGACTTGCTAACAAGAATGTGTGTAAGCTTTTAGTCATGCTGGGTCTCCGGGGTTCCACTGGGAATGGGGTCGGGAAGAGCATCACGCCCACCCCTGCAACAAGAATTCAGGCACACAGAATACAAGGCCCTGGCTTTTCCTGAACTCGTCAAATAGCTAAAATGACAGGGCAACCAACGTACCTAAAATCTGAGGTGAGACAGGCACCTGCGGGAATTCATCTGGAATAGTTGACAAAATGGTGGAAGAGTCTGGGAGAAGCTCGTGGGGCTTGCAGACACAGGGAGCCTCGCAGGCTTTTCTCCAAACCTACCAGGTGTTCGTTCACAGGGAAGACAGGGAAGGTTCCCAAGAAAACCTCCATCTGGTGCAGGTCTAGGGGAGACTAAAAGCAGCTGCTGTAAGAGAGGCACGAAACGCCTCTAGGACTCTGTTCCCTTCCAATTTCTCCAACACAGAATAAAATCCTTCATCCTGAGGGAGAGGAACAGAAATCATTGCCCTGGGGCCCTGGCAAAAGCCCATTGGAGCTGGGGCAAGAGAACAGAACACAAAACAAATGACCTTAACCCCTGGGGGAGGGGAAAAGGCTACAACAGGAATCTGGAGTAAGACAGTGATCAAAAAAGAAAGAGGACCGGTTAGGAGGCCATGCTCAGCCACCGGAAACGCAGCTTCAGGGCGGCAACAATCTGAACAATAAGGTAAGGAACAAGGGTAGATGATAAAATGAACATCCCTGAGTCCATAGTGAACGACTGTGCGAGAAGAGGCCGCTCCCCCGCTTTACAGAATCATTGCAACAAGGAAATGTGGGAAGAATGAAGAAAATAGGTCATCGTCGTTAGCCCATCTTAGCAGTGACTGTTGCAGGAAAGTAAAGATCCTCTTGACGGTTGTTGAAACGAATGAAAGAAGATTGTGGGAAGGCTGAATATTTTCATAGTCCCAAAGTATCTGCCCCACAACATGTGTCGGTCGCAAAGTAAACAGTGGTGACTTTATCAAGGTTGGGGTCACCAGTAATGAGACATTGATGCAATGAAAGGGCACATCCCTTGTGCGGTATTCTTGCCCCAAATGCGTAACTTCAGTCTAATAACGAGAAATCACCAGGCAAACCCAGACCGAAGGATAATCCACCAAATCATCGATCCATTGATCCGTACTCTTCAAAAGTGCCGACTTCGTGACAGACAACGAAGGACTACTGAAGAACTACTACCAATTTGAAGGAAACTAAGGAAACATGATAACAAATTGCAGTGTGGGATCCTGGATCGGATCCTAAGAGAAACAAGCAAAAGCGACGTTAGTTAAAAGCCAGGTGAAATCCAAATAAAATCTGTAGTTTAGTTAAACGTATTGTGCAAATGTTAACTGATTATTTCTTATAATTGTGCTACGGTTATGTAAGATGTTGACGCTAAGGAAAGTTAGATGCAAGATATAACAGGGACTCTACAATTTTTGTGATTTTTTTGTAAGTCTAAAATGATCGAATTAGAAATTTAGAAAGCATGCCAAAAAGTCTTATCTGTATTCTGTTCATTACCATCACATTTGTATTTATTGGAAAATTATTTGGAAGGAAATATGCAAAAATATCACCAGTGTTTGTGGCGGTTGATGAGATCAGAATAAAGAAAATAACATCTTGAAAGTTCTTCCAATTAATTATTTCTCTTAATTCTCAAAAACATTCACTGATGTAGCATGGCCATCCACATTTCACAGATGGGCCAAAAAAAAAAAAAAAAGTGCTCAGAGAGATCAAATGTTCTACTCAAATTTTCATAGAAACCAAGAGGAAGATCCCCAAAATGAACTCCAAGGGCCATGGATAATGCTATTCCCTCCCCCCAACCCAGCCTTTTTTACTTCTCTGTTTCTGTCTTTCTTTGGGATTTGTAACTAGATTACCACTTAGTGGGAAAAATGCAACAAAGTATAATTAAAAGAAGAAATGAAACCTTAGCATCTGAAGATTGTAAACTCTGAAATACACCTAATCAGAGATAAAAATAGAGTTCCAGTCCTGGAGGGCAATATACGGCTGTCAGGCAAAACTAGTTGCATTTCTTCAAGCTCTTGGGAATTACACTGGCCTTGCAAACCAAGGAGCTGCCTGTGTTTCTCTTATTTTCTGGTTTCATTGCTCAGTGATGCATTAGTCCCTGCAATACGTTAGGAATATATTACACGAGAAGTCTTAACTTTTTTTTTTTCTGAGACAACATGACAGACCTCTAAAGAATGTGATGAAAGCTGTTGCACCTCTTTCCAGAGAAACACACATGTGAAATGCATTTCTTGGTTCCCAGAGGCCTAGAAAAATACACTAGACATCATATACTGCACCTTCTCTGTTGAGGGCCAAGACCATCCGTGCAAGACAGGCTAAGAGACTGAAACCAGCCCTTCAGTGTAGCCAGATCATTCAGCCAAAGCAGTGCTACCCAGTAGAGATATATCATGAGCTACCAAGTAATTCTAAGTTTTCTAGTAGTCAGATTACAAAATTTAAAAACCTAACTTTAACAATATATTTGATTTGATCCAATATTATTCCCCAAATATGATCAGTTCAACATGTATTCAACATAAAAGTGATTAAGAATATATTTTACTGTTTTTTTGTTTTGTTTTGTTTTTGTCACTTAGAAAACGAAGTCTTCTAAATCAGGTTTGAATTTTATACTCATGGTGCATCTCAGTTTGAACTAGTCACTTTTCCAGGGCTCAGTGAGCCACATGCAGTTAGAATCAGGCAGCATGGACCCGAAGCCTGTGACAGGTGAAGGTTGAAAAGGTCCAGAGAGGAGCATCACTTGAAGAAAGTGGACAGCTGTGGCATTGTCTCCTCTCCACTCCCTCCGGAACTAGGAGGAGGGTGCTCCCCTCGCCTCAGGCCAAGTGAAAGAACCTCAAGGGACCCGCTCCAAGAACGTGGTGCATACCCTTTGGAATTTGTGTGACATAGGCCTGGGATGTAAAGTCCCCCTAGTAAGGACCTAAAGTGAAGAGAAAAGGAGGGAAATACTCTTCTTGGAGGGAGCATGAAGCCCAAGATTAAGAGGAAGGCTGTGCATATTTGGGGCAAATAGAACCATAGGAGGGCGCTGGCCAGAGCTCATTTTTAAAAGTGTGCTGCTCAGCCTTCTCCCCCAAAATCCTGGGGGAGCCCTTCCCATGCTGATGGGCATGGAAACAGGTAGCAGGAAGATATGTACTGTCCACCTAAAGGGATGGCCTCAGAAACAAGAGCCTCTGAGAATCTAGAGATCCCAGGACGCAGATCCTGCTGGAATGAAGGCTCTACCCAGGCAGGAATTTAGGTCTGTTTTATTCACTGATGTATTCCAGTGCCTAAAATAATATGTAATAACTTTTGTTGTATCATATTCATGATTCACGATGATTGATAGGAGAATGAATCACCTGGTCCTGAAGCCAGGTCACAAGAGGACCACATACGGCTGCCCTTTCCTTAATTCCCTCTCCCTGGCTGACTAGTTTTGGGAGGACAGTGTGAAACAGAGAGAGGTACCTCCACCTCACTCCCTGAGCCAAGGGTCTCAAAATCCTAACGCAGGGGAAGGGCAGAGGCTCTCTTTGGTTTTGTTGTTGTTGTTGTTGTTGTTGTTGTTGTTGTTGTTTTTGAGAGACAGAGAAAATGCACCTGAGCAGGGAGAGGCAGAGAGAGAAGGAGAGAGAGAATCCCAGGCAGGTTCCACGCCCAGCACAACAGTGAGATCATGACCTAAGCCAAAATCAAGAGTCTGATGCTTAACCGACTGAGCCACCCAGGCTGAAGTTCTTTTGAATTACAGTCTGCTTATCCATAAAATGGGCACACTCTCTATCCTGATGTGCTTGGCACCTGGTGTGTGCAATAAACGTGGATTTTCTTCCCTCCTCTTCTCCTTCCTTCATGTTAGAGATTGCAGAGCTGCTGGTCAAAGCTGAGCAGAAGCAGAGACTCAAGGCCATAAGTTCAAGGGTAAACCAGGTCCACATCACAGTTGGAATGTGCTGAATGGGCCCTGATTCCTGTTGGGAGGGCCTTATGACTCCATGTTCTCCTTCTGACACTTCCTTCAACTGAAATACCGCCCCAAGCCCAGGCACGATGGCCTCACCTGGAGCCTTCAGTTTCAGATTTCTGATGGGAAGGAACAAGTTGACTGCACCATAAAAGTCTTCTCTTCACTCTCCTTCAGGAAGAGGCTTGGACCCCATGTCATTCCTCCCAGGAAGGGCAAGAAAGAGGTGTGTTCCATGCTGACAGAACATTCACCCAAGGGATTCTCTCTGCTTCGTCATGTTGGGCTACAAATCTAGCGACATATTGTTTATTTCACATGTTTCCCCCTTGAGCTCTTACTTACCCATTGTAGCAGGGAACAGTACAACCTTATGTAATCTCTTCCTACTCCACTTACAGATTTTCCTAGAACTTTGGGGGTTACTCATGTCTGATGTGGTCGTCATTGATTTCAAACAGTAGGCAGAGAGACTTGGGAGAGTGTGGTCAGGAATGAGTGGGCCTATCATTTGGCTGTCATTGGTCCTGTGGATGCCATATGATCCTGCATGTTGGAGTCATCCCTGTCCCCTCCCCCCTCCATCATGACAGCCTTGATGATGCTTCATTTCACTGCATAAGCGGCAGCAGGCAGTTCTCTGCACTCACAAGCCCACCTGTTCAAGCACTGCTCCCACAGCCCAGCCACCATGCCAGAGGGCCCGGTCTTACGTAGGTGTGCTGCTGGAGCCAGATGGTGAAACAGGGAGAGGGCATTCCTGGCGGAGGAAACAGCAGGAACAAAGACATGGTAGCGTGGAAACATGGCCCTTCTGGGCAATCTGCCATGGCGCTCTGGGGTCCCGGAGTGTTGACGATTCCCAAGACCAGAGAAGAGAGAAGAGATGAGGTGGACGGGTGGCAGGAGTTTGGACAGCTGGCCAAGATGAGATAGTAAGGGTTCTTGAATGTCTGCCAAGCAATTTGAACTTTATCTCTTAGGTGACATGTTGACTGCAGAGGCTGATAAGTCTGAGAGTGACAGGACTGAACTGTGCTTGGGAACTAGGATGTTGAATTAGGGCTGCCATTGACGTTCTAATGTTGGAAGGTTCCAGCTGGATGGGCAGCTATGCAGGAGGCGCTAAGCACAGAATCTGACTGTGCTCTTTTCATTCCTAATTATTTAGCACCTCAGAGACAAGGAACACAGACAGCTGTGGCTGGGTGCACATGCATGCACACACAAGTACATGGCACGACGTGGATCAGGGCTCTGTCCTTGGACTCTCCTCAAGTTTTGGCACTGAGTATGACAACTGCCTAAGCAGCTCCTAGACGGCTTGAGGGCCCAATTCCTGAGCACTTATTATGTGCCAAGCACTAGGCTAAGTGTTTAGGATGCAGGGTATCCTTCCTCTGGAGAAGCCCCCAGGGTTACCAAAGTTGATTAATTTTTAATCAAATAATTAGACTACAGTATAATCAGAGCTACAATCTGTGGATGTATAAAGGATGTTGGACGGTGGGGGTGAGAGATCACAGGAGGATGGAGACTGTAATCTTCACAGGGAAGTCTTGGAATCTTTGCTTCACTCT
The DNA here is from genome assembly GCA_028646485.1 of Cryptoprocta ferox. NCBI lineage: Eukaryota > Metazoa > Chordata > Mammalia > Carnivora > Eupleridae > Cryptoprocta > Cryptoprocta ferox. The sequence goes on along the minus strand of CM053573.1, from coordinate 134,880,884 downwards.
CCTTTGAGCTTATTTTTACCAAATATTTTGAGGAATCTAAATTGGCAACTGTTCTTGTGCCAAGAGCTTCAAGTCCCGCTTAAATGAAGTTTTGTCTCAATCATGGAGAAGCTGCAGAACTTTCCAGGAATTTGAATCACCATATTCTGTGAGTGTCTAGAACCCTCTAGGACTCTGGAGGAGATGGATTTGTTCTGTAGGTGTGATTTCATGACAGGATGTACAAACTCAGATGCCTGCAGGGCCAAGCAGCAAGTGAGCAGGGCGGAGACAGAGGAGAATGGAGCCACATATCCCGGAAGGGGGAAGCTGCTATTGGGCTCCAGTGAAATTGTCAGGTCCTATTCTCTTTTGCAAACATTGGCAATTAATTTAAAAAAAAAAACACTAAGGCTCCAGGTAGGTTATTTAGCATGTAAAGCATGTCCAGAGGTAGCCTATTTATGACCTTTCATTTTAGAAACCCAAGGGGTGTCATATCATTTGCTAGAGTCACAAGGAATCCTAGACGAGCCCCCAAACTAAAGAGAGTCAGCAGTAAGAGTTCATCTCGCATTTGAGGCATAGCCTACATTCAAGAAGAAAACTCATCTGTCAACCCTACAGTGACAACTTGGCAAAGAATGTTCCTCTCTAGTTTATATTCCTGTTTTCTCTGGTTCTCATAGGGCCCATCAATTAGGTAGAGGATGGCAGGGTCTCCAAGGCAATAAGGAAACCCAATGCCAATGGAACTCCAGCTGTTGGCAGCATCTGTAATAGTGACAGATGGAGGAATCAGGCAGTTTGAATGGATGTGGTTTTCTCTTCCTCTGCATTTCTTGAATTTGTTGTTGTTGTTGTTGATTGCCCATTAGCTTTACAGCTTTGAGTCTTGGAGACAGGAATGAAAAAAATGAACGATTTCTGTTGGAGTCCAGCCAAGGACTCTGGAGATTATAGAATCTGTGATTGTAGAGACTCTCTGGCTCATTCCCTTCATTTTACAGAAGAGGAAGCTGAGGCTGTGAGGGAACATTATTGTGTCACTCGAGCGTTCACAAGAAGTTTCCAAGGCTGTGGCGTGCTGAGCTCCATAAGGACTTTATTTCGACAGTTGGGTCTCCATCCTGCTACTTGTGTTGGAACAGAAGGACTCTCAGTCTTTCAGGTCAAATCCTGGGGGCACTTGGCTAAAGGAAATCATTATGTATTCACTGAACAAAATTATTATGACATTATTAAGAGATTGTTAATACACTTTGGGTTTATAAGTGATACTGTGAACTTGACCTAGATAGGCTAATGCTATAAGCCACCTCTGTTGGAGAGAGAAGGCAGGGACCTGCATCATTGGAGGGACTTAAGGGGAGATCTCAAACAAATCTGTTCTTCTACCTACCTCTAGCCTTTTCCATCTTCCCCATCAGCAATATTCTAGGCATCCAGCCCCTAGCCTCAGACTCATGGAGCTGCTGTTTGCCCTGGACCATTGTCAATGTAGTAATTTAGATAGACTGAGCAAATTTGGAGAGGGGTCAAATGATATCGCTCTTGCTGGAGACCCCACAGGCTCATCACCTGCTGTGGGTGCATGTGTTTGTTGATGCCCTGAGGACAGTTAGTGCATGGTGGAGGCAACAGTGTAGCACATTCTCCACTGACAATCAGAGGGTCTCTAAACCTGGACTCGGCTTCTGAGAGCTCCCTGGTGCTGCCATCTACACTCCTCGCAGGCCGATTCTGATGAATCTTGTGACACTAACCGTGCTGCTAGTTACATTGTCCCTTCCAGCGTCTCCATACAACCTTCCATGTGCCCCCGCCCCACCCACAGATTTCTTCCTGATCCTCTAATGGAATGGGGGTAGCCAGCTCTTCATCCTCAAATCTATTATTGATCATAAAATATTTTTTTTTCCTTTTGCTACTCAAAATAGCCAGGTTCTTGTGAAGAAAGCCTTTCTTTTAAAAGCAGCTGTCTTTGCCAAGGACCTCAGAAGTGTATTTTGAAATTCAAGGCTGTGCTGCCATCCTTTCTTTTTCTCTGCATTTTTGCTGTGGCAAACCTACCCCGAGGGCAGCATATAGGACAGGAAGTCCTTGTTGCTGTGTGTACGGTGGGGACAGGACAGCAGTGAACGGCCTGCAGGAGAATCATGCATTGGTTGATTTAAAACTAGATGCTACATAGAGCGTTGAGATCACTTCCCACCCACCCTGATGTTTGCAAATGAACCACATACTTAAAGAGAAATTGGGGCCATTGTTACCTTAAGTTAGCCAGACTCTTGCTTTCCATTTCATATGTTGCTTTGTTGTGATTTGAATATAAATGATGTTACCCAAGAAGAGAAATATGAAACATTTTTTATAGGAACAGTATTCTTGGAAAGCAGCCCTGGGTCTTTGCCTTTGTCCCCGCTTTAAGGCGGGTCATTCGGGCATCTCCTACCCAGGAACAGAGAGAATTTGAGGAGGGCCCTCACAGCTAAGAGAAACAGTAAGAAAAAGAGCATATTCAGAAACTACCTGGGGCCTGAGGTGGAATAGAGAAAGAGAAGTAGCGTTCACCCAAAGCAGGGCTCGAGCTCACCCAACATGGGATTCAAAATCATGAACCGTGAGATCATGACCTGAGTCAAAGTCCGATGCTTAACAGCCACCCAGGCCCCCTTGGCCAAAAGAATCTAACTTACAAGTAGAGTTACTGGTAGTACTAAATGAGATTAAAGCATGTAAAGTACTAAGCACAGAGTTGATGCACATCACCTATTATTGTGAATATTATTTTTATTACGACTCAACCGACTCGTGGACTTGCCTTTTGGGGGGGCTGGGCCTATCTTCTCTGACCTTTCCTATTTAGTCCTGGCATGCGTGTTCGTAAATCCCTTGCTGCTGACGTCCCAGTGTGTCCCATTCCCAATCCTTCCTGAGCTATGATTACCAGAAGAGGGAAGAAGAGAGATATGTGTCCATTGGAAGGACAGGATTCATTCCTTAATTCTGCAGGCACTGGGCAGAATTCATTATGGGCTCTTGTGTGTGCGTGTGTGTGTGTGCCCTTACTGCTAGTATAATTTTAGGATTTCTCCCCACGATTGTCCGTTTCAACTCATTTATGCCTCCTTGGACCCGGCTGAATTCCCATTTACCATCTAGTTCCTCCCTGGCTGGGCTTTCTCTCCTGGTCTGCTCTCAGATGGACGTGTTTTGCATTATCCTGGTTCATGGAGCCACTGTGAGGCCCTTCACTTTTGGCCCCTCCATATTCAGGATTCATCTTCTACCTGTATTTGCTTTGCATCCTCCCCTGCTCGCCTGTTACCTAATAGACACACATAGCCCTGGGGAATGATCTGCGGAGCGAGCCAAGCTGAGGCATCATCAACCCAGAGATGTTGTCACAGAGAACCAAAATGTATATCTACTTACAATTGCCAAACACAAATTCGTTCACCCAATTAAAAACAAAATCGCAAACACATCGGACATTACCAAAGTGCAGATTAAATAACACATTTTCAAGTCAATGTATGACTAATGCTTTCCTCTGCTCAGCCTGTTCCCAGCTGGGTTTTGAAAACTAAGTTTGTTTCTCATTCCTGGTTACTGTTGCCAATTTATTTGTCTCTCTGTTTGAAAGCCATGGAGTTAGGAAGACCTCAGGTTACCCCAATGTGCTATGTTCAGGTTACCTGCCTTTTTTGTTTGTTTGTTTGGTTTGGTTTGGTTTTCAAAATGCATATTAAATGTGATGGAGAACTGAGAAGACAGGAATCGAGAATTGGTGTAGGCTGGAACAGAAAATGAAGAATTTCAGGTGTCATGTGTCAGAGCAGGAATAATATTTCAAACCCTATTCGGATTCTGTAATTAGGGCACAGTTGTCTCAACCTGAAGAATATCGTAATTGGATGATATCAGCTGAGAGATAAGTAAGGAGTTACTATGGCTGGATTTAAACTGGTTATTTCTTAAGCTAATTCAATGTCTGATTTGAGAGGCATGAATTTGCAGCGTTCCCACCAGGGGAAAATCCACTTCCCCAGTTCCTTACGGGGTCTAATACTAATTCCTTACACGTATATCATCCTTTATGGTTATCTCACTGACATCACCTTGAAGTCCAATAACACGCTCTACTGCTAAAGATAGTCCCTGCCAGTTGCCTGTCACGGGATATGGCAGATGACCTAGAAAAAATGTAAATCTACAGATAATCCCCCAAGTCCATGCAGCCGGCACTTTTCATGTCAGTGTTTCTGCCTGGGTGTGAACACACTGCATGTCAGATGGTCAGACAGTCATCAGAGCATTTCTGCTCTCCTTCGGGGCCCTTTCTCTGCTGCAAGGGACGATGAGCAGTGAACACGGTTGTGGACGAATTTATTAAGCAGCTCTCAGCATCTGGCATCCATCATCTCATTTATGCTTTACAATCAGTGGTACTTCAGCTCTACGGCGTGAGAGACAGCTGTGAAAGTTTGCCACAAACCCCAGTGTCGGGGCCACATGGGCAGGCAGATCAGGACCTTGGTGTTTTCTGAGCTCCCAGGGGATATCAGTTTGCAGTAGGATGACAGCCATTGCTCACAGTGGCCCCTTTGCCACCCGGGAAATGGAGGTCCACTCGGTAACTTGCACTGACTCGCTTAAGCAAGAGTAAGCTTTGGAGGTAACATTTGAAAGCAAATCTAGGGGTGCCTGGGTGCCTCAGTCAGTTAAGCGTCCAATTTCGACTCAGGTCATGATCTCACGGTTCGTGGGTTCGAGCCCCATGTCGGGCTCTATGCTGACACCTCAGAGACTGGAGCCTGTTTCAGATTCTGTCTCTCCCTCTGTCTCTGCCCTCGCCCCCTCGAAAATAAATAAACATTAAAAAAATTTTTTAAAGCAAATCTGTTAGTCTTCAAGGTAATGCTCATTTGCTTACATACCTCAGCCCCTCAGGAAACGGAAGAGCATGGCATAAGAGGTTATATATTTAAAGTGTTTGGCACACTATGTATGTTCACTAATGTATTTCATTTCATTGCGTTCCATTTCTTATTTGGCTGATTTGCTAGAAACCATCCATGGCAAAAGGTACTGCTTTGGTTGAGACCCAGTGGTTGTAGGATGCATGTTCTTGGGTCGACGGATATTTCCCTATGTGCCTCCAGGACTCGGAATGGCACGCTTAGCTGTGCTGAGGTTTCCCTGGCTCTTGTCACAGGTTTTCCTTGCAGACACACCCCCAGAAACAGACGCGGAGTCGACAGCCAGGATGCCCAGTGCTGGAGCGCAGACACCTTTGCCTCTTCCAAGCCAGGCAGCACACCCTCCCACCCCCCGCCTGCCTTCTCCTCTCCTGATCTGCTGGGCACCATCCTTAGCATCCAGCTCAATAAAAGGAATTAGGTCCCTGGGTCTATGCAGCCAATTTCCTCTTGGCATTTTTACACCTTAGAAGATTGCCTGATGTGACTGACAGAAAACATCCCAAGTGAGACTGAATTTTAAGGAGGAAATGAAGCAGGTGGCTTGTGTGAGAGCAACAGGGTAGAACTTGGAACTTTACCTGTCTTTCTGGTTCTTGAACCCCCAGGGAGAGGTTGTGCCCATTAGGCTGCCTCTTCTCACTAAAATTCACCAGGAGCATAGCCCATGGCTGGAGGCAAATGTGGAGAGGCTGGCGGAGGGATGGGCAGTGGGGAGATGAGGAGGACTAAGCTAAGGATTAAGCACCTTAGAGGGATACGCCATGCTGACCACTGGTAGCTGGGAGGCCACTGCCTGCAAGAGAGGCTTCTAGCTTTCCTGTAGTCCTTTTGCAGGTAATTCAGCAGCGACCTCTCCCTGGGCCAGCAGTTAGCATTTCCGGCTGGCAGCCGAGAGAGGAGCAGATCATCGAAGCCATAGGTCTGCTTTATCCCTGAAGCCTTTCAAGTCCACAGAGTTCCTTTTATTCATTTCTCTTAAAAACCAATTTCCAGGAGGCAGCGGTGGTTGCGCTTGGCTGGTGATGAGAGTAGCCCAGATGGGTGTCCAGGCAGAGCAGGCGGGTGGAGACTTTCTGCTGACCGGATTTAAAATGTGAAGCACATTTTGGGGGCAGACAGGAGTTCCAAGAAATAATTGTGCCTCCAGGGAGCTAGCTTCTGACATGATCTTAGTCTCTGCCTCATTCTGGCAACTGTTTGGAAGAGCATACTGTGTCTGCAGGGTAGGAAATAGTGCAGGTAGCCTACCTCCAAGGAGGGGACTATGAACATTTCTCTGGAGGAAAGTAAGCTTGTACGCAGCCATCCCGAGACTGTGATTATGCGGGCAGTCTCGGGAATCAGACACACTTGTAGTTGTAATCCAGGGGTCTCACCCCAGGGAGTAATTTTGTCTTTTCAATTTTTTTATGTCTTTATTTTATTTTGAGAGAGAGAGAGAGAGAGAGAGACAGAGAGTGAGCGGGGGAGAGGCAGAGAGAGAGGGAGACACAGAATCTGAAGCAGGCTCCAGGCTCTGAGCTGTCAAGCACAGAGCTCGATGCGGGGCTCGAACCCACGGACTGTGAGATCTTGACCTGAGCCGAAGTCGGCCGCTTAATTGACTGAGCCACTCAGACGCCCCTAATTTTGTCTTTTCAGACTTCATCATCTGTATAGGAGGTAGAAGGTATTAGTAAGAGCAGTGGTTGTCAAACTTTATGTGCAAACTTTATAATAATAAATTTATTAGAATTGCCTGAAAGACATATTGAATATAGATTTCTGGCCTTCACCCTCCCAAGTTGGATTTAGTAGGTTTGGGGTGCAGCTTGATAATTTGTATTTCTTATTAGTTCCCTGGCGATGCTGCTGCTGCTGGTCCGGGGACCACATTCATTGATTCTGTGGATTTTTGTTAAACCATGTATCCAGCATTAATCTAGACATGGGTGATAGTAGTGAGTAAAACAAAGTTCTTGTCCTCATGAAGTTGTAAGAGATGGCAATAAACAAATGAGTATATATATAGTAAAATAAGCCTGTGGGGGAGGAAGAAATTTTCCTCCGTATAACGTTTTTCCTCTGTTCTAAGGTTTTTCCAGTAGAAAAAAAAATGCAAAGTTCTTTCAGGTACACTTGGAAGCCCAATAATAAAATTAAGACCTAAAGAAATGACCAACGCAGGCCATGTTTATAATTTTTCTAGACGAAGAGATAATACATCTGGAGGAATTCACGGGACAAAGAAAACTTAACTTTGGGAGTATTAATTAGTAAGGAATTCTGAACAAAATTTGGGTTGAGGCAGTAAATTAGTAAAAAGTTACAAGGATTGCTTATACAGCCTTCTCGGCTCTCTGTTTCTTACCTCTGGTCATAAGGATCTCTCTTTATTCCCTGGCACAGGAGAGTGCCTTTTGCATGGCAGATTTATTTCTCGTTTTCTGGAAAAAAAAAGGCAGTGAGGCAGTCAGGGTGTTCTTTTTCTATCGGCTGTTTCTTAAGTAACTTTCATTTTAAATATTCAATATGTCAAAGCGGCACATTTTAATTTTTTTGAATGTTTATTTATTTTGAGAGAGAGAGAGCCAGTGTGAGCAAGGGAGGGGCAGAGAGAGAAGGATACACAGAATCCGAAGCAGGCTCCAGGCTCTGAGCTGTCAGCACAGAGCCTGACACGGGTCTCGAACCCATGAGCGGGATCATGACCTGAGCCGAAGTTGGATGCTCAACCCACTGAGCCACCCAGGCACCCCATATTTTAAAGGAGATTATCCTTGGCCCCTACAAGTAACATTAAAATGATAAGGGCTTCTGTGATGAGGTTATGGTAGAAATATTCTGCAGACAGCAGTCAAAGTAGTATTTACCAATATACTGACATTTGAGCATACACCTGAAAGAATGACTTGTCTATACCTGGGGGAGAGTATTTTGAGCAAGCAAAACAGGGAGTTCAAAAGGCCCTGAGGCAGGAGTGCGGTATATGTATTTAAGAATGGTGAAGTAGACAGTATGACTTGACAAGGAGTAATCGTAAGAAGGAATGGGAGGAGGAAGTCTCTAAGACATTAAAATGGGACACCAGTGGAAAGTTTGCTCAGAGGGGGAGCTTGACCTGACTTCCATCATAAAAGATTTACTCTGGCTGCAGTGCGGAGAATGGATTGCAGAACAGTGAGGGTGCAGGCGTGGAGATTAGTCAGGAGGCTATTGCAATAACCTATGGTAGCTTGGACCAAGGTTGGGAGGAGTGGTTGAAATTCTGAATCACTTCTGTAGGTAGCACTCACAAGATTTGCCAATGGATTTGATGTGGGATAAGGAGTAAAAGAGGAGTCAAGAATTACTCCAGGTTTGGCTTAGATATCTGGAAAAATGAGGATCTGTTGGCACAGACAAGATCTCTTTGGATCTTGTTTTCAATATTTGAGAAACTTTAGTTTTCATGTTTATGTGGCTTTAATGTTTATATGGACAGAAGACAATGAACCAGGCTTCCAAAAGTAGAATATAGATAATCATTGATATTCTTGCATGCTCTATGGTGAGGTCCTGGCTCATAATTAAGTCCAAATTCTTTCACAGGGAGCAAGGAAATCGGAATAAGTCTTCTTTCCTTCTAAAATTATCTTGTCCACTCTCCTCGTATGAGCTATCTTCTATTAAAAAATATTAAACTTTTCTTTTTAAAAAATTTCTACAGAGGACCATTCACTTTTATACCTTTGATGCTTTTGTGTACACATCTTCCTTTGCCTGAAACATTTCACCTCATTCCTCATTGTCACTCGGGTCTCTCTTCCTCCTCAAACACTCCTTTTGTCTGATAAATCCTAAATTTTCCTTCAGGATTGGAATGTCCCTTCCTTGGGAAAGCCTACTCTGCTCTCCCTGTTGGGTTAGCTCCCTCTCCTGCATGTCCTTATAGCCGCTTACTTTCCCTACCGTAGCTCCTGTCACATTGAATGACATGTGCCTGTTGACTTCTGCCTCCTTGTATTGAACATTCATTGAAGGCAGAGATACATTCTTCCTACACTCACAGTCTAGCACAGAGCTGACGACAAGTGGAGGCACTGAAAGACTTGTTCATTGACTGACTGACTGAATGAATGAATAAATGAATAAGAGATTGCTATGGGCCTGAGACTGTGATAGAGTGGCATTGGGCCAGAGGTTGCCTCTTAAGAGTTTCAAGAGAGCGTAGAGCATGGTTATAGCCCTGTGCTGTTTGTGGGCAGTATATCCTGAGTAGCTGAAATCAGCCTTCTGGGTCAGAGCCCATGCTGGGCTTCAGCAGGACTTGCTATGGAGGTAAAAACAAAAAGACCCAAATACCTAAAAATGAGTAAGACAAAGTGAAGTTTAAACAGTTGTCATTAGGGTCTGACTTCTACATCCACAGTGGCCACAAATTGCTAATTAGGAAGTTAACAAGCCTGTGATTTGATCTAATATCTGGTTTGATTGCATCCTATCATCATTATTGTAGGCAAGAGGTGAATTTAAATTAATGTTTCCAAGTCAGTATGACAGAATAAACTGAAAATTGTGGAGACATTGATTGGAGCCCACCTATTTCTCTACCGAAAACACATCAACCTTCTCCCCAGGAGGAAACAGAACCCATGGCACCCACATTGGGGGTGATCAGGAATCCTTGATGACAAAAGGGTCTGGCAGATGACAGAATCAGTATTTAGAGTGCTAAAAGAAAAGTTTCCGGAGACAACTTACTGATCTAATAGGCTTTTATTCAGTGATTCATGAACCAGGCAGCATCTAACTGAGCAGATAGAAGGAGCTTCAAAGACCTTACAAGGTGACAGACCGCAGAAGGTAAGAAAAAGAAAGTCATACTGGGCATTTGCTAACTGGTTAAAGTGGAATTTCTTTCCTTACATGGAGCAAAGGGAGGTCTAGCAGCTGGTTTAGGTAGATGGTGCTAGCAGGCAAGTACTGATTGGATTAAATAGGCCTTTCTTTTCTGGGAGATCTGAACATAGAAATTGGTTAAGTTTGGTTTGCTAATGTGGAGCTTAGCATGAGTGACTCCATCTTGGGTCTAATCTGGTAACTTTAACAAGAGTGAAGATCCTATTAATCAAGAGGCTTCCTGACAAGTGGACTGAGCATATTGTGTGTAATCTGAGAATAAACCCATTTTTTATCTCTGTGTCTATCTTCGAGGGCTGGACCTCCCAGTGCTTGGCACAGTCTCTGACAGAGAAGGTACTCAGAATGAGTTTGTTGAAAGACTAAATGAATGGGTGAATGAGTAGAACATTGAGGGATGAGGAGGAGGACATGAACGTTTCTTGTATACCTAAGTGCCATGTGACATCATATAAAATAATGCATCTTATCTTGGGGCTCCTGGCTGGCTCAGTAGGTTAAGCATCTGACTTCAGCCCAAGTCATGGTCTCTCAGTTCACAAGTTCAAGCCCCGTATCAGGCTCCTGTCCTGACAGCTCAGAGCCTGGAGCCTACTTCAGATTCTGTGTCTCCCTCTCTCTCTGCCCCTCCTCCACTTGCGTTCTGTCTCGCTTTCTCTCAAAAATAATAAACGTTAAAAAAATTTAAATAGTGCATCTTCTCTTTACAACAGCTCTGTGAAATTGGTGAGATGTCCTGTTTTTCCCACAAGTATTTCCACCTTCTAGCAACTGTTTAACCTTAAGTAAGGTAATGAATCTCCTTGGCCCTTAATCCTCCTCATTGGTAGAATGGAAATAAAAATACATGTTGTATAGGGATGTTATGAGAATTGAATAAAAGGTAAGGTATGTAAAGTACTCGGCAAATAGTGCACACTCCATGTTTAGCTTCATTCCCTCAGAAGATGTTTTTGGGGATTGAATGGCAGACTTAAAGACATTGGCTTCTAACGGCCCTTCGGCAATCCCTAGGACTGCTGATGTAGTCGTGCACATTTTTGCTCACAGTTTGGAAAAGGTAATCATCCAAAAAATTCCCTGCATCAAAGATACGGAATATTCCGCTCATGAGATTTCATCTCCCTGGAGCGTCAGGAATGTGAACACCTGCCATGACAGCTCCAACGCTGCAACTCAGCCAGAAGGAGGGGAGGAGAGAAATTTCCAGTGGAAGGTGACATCAATTGTCACTGTCACTCTCTCTCTTTCGTGGTGGTGACAGGGTGGTCATCCAACCCTGTATAGCCAGAGGTTCCTCTCTGGGGAAGAACCTCACATTCCCAGGATGAACGTGAGGCATCTGTTATTTCATCCTGATTCACAGGATGAAAGAAAGTCCTCTGAGGATGTCTTTTTATGACAGTTTGTTTGCCTCCATTAGGATTGTGGGAAATTTCACACCTTGTAATGTGTCTGGTTGGGGAATGTGTCTGGTTGGGGGAGGCAGCATCCATTTTCTCCTTATGAGAACCTTCCTTATCACCTGGCATATTTCTTTGTAGTGTCTCGAGATTGCAAAATGGGAAAGACAAAACATGCAGAAATGAATCATAGGTAGAGTGATGGTTCAGAAATGACAAAATGGGCCGTAGGTGGGATGCAGCTGAAAATGGACCTGAAGAGTAACAAGTTTTTCTTTCCCCTTTTCTTTCTTCCCTCCACCCCACTTTCAACCCTTATGTAGGAATAGAGGCAAAAGACAATGTGGGGAGGTATGTGTCCTCCACTCATGCAGGCCATGCGACGGATCAAATCATAAAATCACACAATTGGGAAGAGAGAAAAGAAATAAAGCGTGAGGCCAGGGATGAAGGCTGTGGTGTTCATACAATTGAATTTTATATATGAATTTTACTGCTAAAGCCTGGATCGCATTGTCCTCTCTTTCAGTCTGCGGTCAGGAATTGCAGAAGAAGGCAAAATAAGAGACATAGAAAATGGCACACTGTTGCCTTTCAGTTATGGTACAAGTCAGGCAAAAGTTGAAATTCTAAGGAAGGAGTGATCAATTACACACTGCCCCAGCATAGTTGATGTATCAGCTACTTACTGTTATGAACCAAACCACCCCACACCCCTGGGCTTAAAACGATAAGCATTTATTCTTATTCATGTGTCTGTTGGTATCAATGGGCTTAGCGTCACGCTGCATACTGGGCTCAGGTCTCCTTCCTGTATAACCATCCTAGGGTCTGGGATACGAGGGCGGCTGTAACCTGGGGACACTCTTCTCATGTTAATGACAGAAATACAAGAAGGAAAAAGGAAACAGGTGATGCCTTTTAAGGCCTGGGCTTGGCATTGGCACATTGCCACTCCTGCCCCCATCCATTCTTGGCCATTCTTTTGGTCAAGACCAACAGGAAGAGAGGGAGAGAGAGTAAGAAGAAGTCCTCTGGTGGGAAGATAAGGAAAGAAATGGTGCCACTAATTCAGTCTATCACAATTAGCCAGGTCTAAGCTTTTCGTCTTCTGCTTTTGGAAATGTCAAGGTAGACCCCACTGGGGCAAGAACTCGAGTTACAATCCTTTTGTCTGATCTAGCATGAAGTTGCCCAGAGCTGAGCTAATTAACAAAAGAAAGGTGCCTTGTTGACCCTGAGGTAGCATGCTCTGTCTTTCTTGTCCCCTAGACCAGTTGAGGTAAACAGAGGTGGTACCTCACGTCTGCTATAAACAACCTTCCACCTGGCTGCCAGGCACCAGGATTTTGTTTTGCATTAACCCAAACTCCTAACCCCGCATATTTTCAAAACTCCCTTTCCTTCATGTCCACGGGTTAGTGTTCACAGATTCATTGTCTTTTTGTACACGTCCATCACCATGTTTGTAAGCCTTCTGATCCTAATAGAAAATGGAGCAAGGACCCTTAATCAGGGCTCTTGTCTTCTCCCAGACATTAGCCATCTCTTGCATTTTAATCTTGCATCCTGCTTTCTTGCTAGACAAGAAAGAACTCTAGACCCAGAGTCTACGACATGTCAACAGGTACAAATGTGCATTTCTAAGAATAACATGTTGACTCTGGCAAACATTGCTGTATGGTATATAGGAAGGTTGTTAAGAGAGTAAATCCTATGAGTTCTTATCCCGAGGAGAAAATTTTTTTTCTTTTATTGTGTCCATATGAAAATATGGTGGTGAGCTGAATCTATTGTGATAATCATTTCACAATATATGTAAATCAAGCCATCACGCTGTATGCCCTACACTCATACAATTATTTCTCAATAAAAATGATTTTTAAAGGAACGAAAGAGTAATACTTTATAACAAGTACCACCATTAATCTTTTGTTTATCCTATATTGAATATTTATTTAACTTAAAGGTTTTGATAATGCTAAATGTCTTAGTTTAATATTTGATTAATTCTTCAAGCTGGATATTATTTTCTGCAGTCCCAGAAAAGTGCCTCACAGTGCGTTTTGATCTTACTCTGGCTTCCGCTTGCCACATCTGATGCCTGATAAGCTGCTTAAAGGAGGCTCCGTTGCCAACACAGCAAAATGAGGATGGCTAGGACTCTGGATGCTGCTACTACTTCTGATCCTTGGTTTTGCCAAAGATGGTGTTTTAGTCCATAAAAAGGTGTATAGATGAACCTCCTTTCTAAAGGCGTTCCACCTTAGCTGGACTCCAAAGAACTTTTCTTTAAACCCAGAATATCAAAAGTCCTCTTTGACCCACTTCCCTTTAATGACTCCTTTCACCAAAGGGACTCTAATATCAATGAAAGGAAACCAGTGATTAACAGACTTCTATTTATTCATCTCACTTACTATTTTCTCTTCTTCAAATTCTTCTTCTCTCATAGTTTCCTTTATCTTCTCCCAATTACATAATAAAAGTTTTCATGTGTGGAAATGTAGATAAGTGGATACAGGAACTGGGAAAGAGAGGGAGTTATTCCTCACATTAAGAGCAGCCACCCTGCAAAGTCTGTTATACTTGAAATGACTACCATATAAATCCCAACAAGGCACTGTTAAGTCTTTAGTTTTAATGTACTACCCTAGCTAGAGTTTTTTGTCTCGACAGCTTATTTTCCTAATATCCTTCTGTTGGCTCATATAAATAATCTCTCTCCCATGCCATATGGCCTTATTGATGTCATAATAACAAAGCCCCTACCACTCTTTGCAAGGGTGGGCACATGATCAGGGTTGGCTAATAAGATTATTCCTTTATCTTAGCTGCAGTGATTGATACAAGCATAAACAAGTGACCCAAACAAAGCTAATTAGAGATGTTGCCAGGGTTAAGGTGTACACTTTGACAGAAGGAGCGTTGGGCTTGGAGAATGTTGGTTTGGAGCTCCTAGCAGCCATCTTGCCTACTACATGGAAGGAGGCTGTGTAAAGAATAAAACCACATGGAGAGAAGCAGGTCTGGTAAGATGGAGAGAGATTAAAAGCCCAGACTTAAAGCTAAACACATTTCTATTTCTTCTAGTTAATGAATCAAAAATGAAGGCTCAGGATATTTCCAACTTGAGTTTTCAGGGGCAATCTCATGAAGTGGGCTTTTCCCTCTGGGAGTTTTAGATGAGGCTGCTTTGGGAGAAGGGAGAGGGGGAGAGAATGGCAACTAAAAATATAGTGATCTAGAGAGAAAAAGAGTCAGTGGGGTGGGGATGAGAATGAAGAATCTCCCTCTTAGAGCACCAGAAACAGAATGGAAGGGATTCTAGGAAAGAGCGCTTAAAACCCTGCTATGATAAATTGTGTTATTTGTCCCCATATCCTTTATCCATGCCCTTTGCCATGTGACTTTGCAGTGTCCTCCCAATGTTGGCTGAGAGTGCTTCTCTGCCTCTTGACTTTGGGATTGACCATGTGACTTGCTTTGGTCAATAAAATGTAATAGAAAGGTTGATGTCCAGACCAAGACTAGGTCTTAAGCAGATTCATTTTGCTTCTCTTGGGCCTCTGCAATCTCCATAAGAAGAACATGATTGGACTCATTACTACTCCAGAGAAAAGGATGAGAGACTTTTAGAGCAGTGCTGAGTGCAGCCTAGGTCAGCTGACTCCAAGAAAGCCACAGAATGAGTGGGGGAGCTCAACCACACCTACTTTAAGTCAGCCAGCTCACCAATCTATAAGAGTACCTGATTGTTGCTCTAAAGCATGGATTTTTGGGGTGGTTTGTTTTACAGCACTATCATGACCTTGGTTAATGGATATACCTGCCAACATATCACCTGATGTTTAGTCCTGTTGGCTCCTTGCAAGCCTTATGGACAAAAGATAGGGGGCTTGGGAATCCTGTGCAGAATGGGGCATGAAAGGAAAACTTGACTTTCTGCTTAAGGTTCAGCTCAATAGAATTAGCAGGGAATTTCACTGTAGTTAGGAAGAAATGTAGAAATCAGATAAAACCTAGCAGATGGAAAGAGAAAGGATGAGGCTATGAATTAGAAAAATACTGATTATATCTTATTCATTTGATTTTGTCTATTGAAGAACCCCAAGGTGTGAGATTTATTTTGTTTGCTTGTAGACAAGTATAAAATCAACTCCCTCAATATTGTTGGTCACCAGGCTTCCTTCCCTCTTGTGAACACTCTGGATCCATCCATCCTCTCCTTTTCTGTAGTTAATGTCAGTCTATGTCACCAAAGCATGAAATTCTTATGGACCTCTGAATGACGGACCACACAGAAATGCAACATTTTATTATTCCATAAATGGAAAAGCCAAGTACTTTTTCAGAGTGATTAAACTCAGCAACTAACCCATTATTGAGGTAATTACTTTTTAATTTGTTGCAATGTTAGAGCACAGCTGGCTGTGACACTGGAAAAAAAATGGACTGCTTGTGGCCATTAGAGGCAGAGGGATTAAACCAAGTATGACAACAGCAAAATGTTCTGTTCAGTCAGTATAAAAGGCTTGAAGGCATTTGATGTTCTCCTTCACAGAAGTTAGTAGGATAATCTAGCTTTTCATGTGCTAAACCCATGTCATGTCCACAACTGTAGCCCTTGGTACTTTCCTTAGCTTCTAATCATAGACAGTGGGTTTCCCCTCCATATTAACTTCAAATCACAAGGTATGATCTTGAAAGAGTCACTTCCTTCTCTGAGTTCAGTATTCTCATCTGTAAAAGGAGGTTTTATATCAATTATCTTTAAGGTCACCTTCTGTACTAAAACTGTATAACACTCATAAAGTCAGGTTAGGGAGGTATGACTTAAAATCCACAAACAAGGGCCAAGGAGCCATTTGGAATTTGTGTGGAGTTGGAAGATGGTGAATAGAACTTCCAGTTAACACCCTTTGGAGCAAGGAGGTGTCTGAAACCAGCAGGCCGCATTCCCAAACCCTGGTTGCCTGACCATTTAAGGTATTTTTAAGGTTCACACCACTTACAGGGAGATGTTAGGGGTTGGGAGAAAAGGCAGGAAAGAGGATGGTGAAGCTTCAAAGACATAAACTGAAGAGGGAAAATTATGGCCAGTGGACTTATGGATTGTTGTCTTTGATTGCCTTGCCTTAGCTCTGTCTTGACTGATTTGGGACATACATGGAAGATATAGCTCCTGCCTAGATTCAAATTCAACCTCTGTTACCTATTAGCTGTGTCACTTTAAGCCTGCCTAGATTCAAATTCAACCTCTGTTACCTATCAGCTGTGTCACTTTAAGCCAAATACATAACCTCTGAGCTTGTTTTTTATATCTGTAAAGTTGAAAAATAATATCTGCGTTGTAGTGCTGTGAGTTTTAGTTGAAACAATATATATAGCAAAGAGATCTCAGCTTAAACCTAGAGTAGGTCCACTGCGGGTCTCAGCATCTGACACATTTATGGATTTACCCTGAATAAGTATATTTTCAGGAGCTTCAAGGTAGTTTCCAGACAAAAATTAAACTTACAGTAAGAAGGAGCCAGGCCTAATGAGCTTGATCATTTGTATCAGTCAGGGACCAAGCAGAAGAAAAGGTCCACTCTAAGTTCTATATAATTAGAACTTATATAGTCTAGGAAGCTGATTAAGAGCTCTCTCTGAGGCTGGTGACTTTGTGTCTGGTCCTGGGTAGACAGCTGAGAAGGGAAGATTGAATGTTTTGGTGGAGACCAAGGGAAAAATGAAACCTGCAAGGATGAGCTGGTCTGTCCCTCACTTCATATAATTCCAATGAAGACGGTGGCCTACAGAAGATGCTGATGTCAAACCCCCTTCCCCCATGGAGCTGAAAACACACGTGGTCCAGGACTAGAGAGAAGCTGAAGGAGAAGACATGGTAGAACCTGAATGAGCTGCAAGCCCAGATGTCTCTCCCCATTACCCAGAGAAGCCAGACCAGTGAGGTGTGTATGAGCTGCATCAGTACCCAGGCACACACCTACCTTCAGAGCTTAACAAAATTGCTGTGGGGACGGTTCCACTTCCCAAATCTCAATGAAATTTCTCTGTGGCCAATCCTAACCTAGAACCACATAGGCAGGGAAATTTGGGAAATGTTGCTCCAGCTTAGATAAGTTGACACAGTATAAAGCCATTGCCTCTTTTAATAAAGCCTTAGGAGGCTTCTGAGCACAGTAAGAAGGCTGTTAATTCACTCCAGGTTCAGCCTAATTGAGGCTTTGGGAAAGATAGAATTGTAGTAAACACTGAAACAGTGGATTCAGACCATTTTGTTGCACATTGATGTGCAAGCATCCCTGCTAATCAAGCCTTAGGAGAGGGCATTTCTCTTCTGCTCACTTTATCCAGAACGAATAGAGTAGAATTGGCAAGGGAAATAAAGACAGGACTTGGAAATGAATTCCAGAAGTGGATTGAAGCAGACACTTTTCCCAGGATCAAAAAGTCATGCCCAAAGAGAGCAGACATTTCCTCAATTTAGTGGACAGAAATTACCAGAAGGAAAGGAACCATACTGCAGTCACCATAACTTGAAGATCAGCCCAACTACAGAAACAAATCAAAAGAATTATGGTAATTTACATTGTGTAAGTTTATGACAAAGATTAGAAAAACCCGAGTGAAGTAATGGTTGTCCAAAGAAAATACAAATTACCAAAGCTGACTTTGGAAGAAACAGAAAATCTAAGTAGACCAGTTGTCAGGGACACCACTGGGAATGTGGTCAAAGAAATTTCCACTCAATATATACTCATCTCATAATTTTCCCATTAATAAATTCTTCAGTCCCTTCAGTGACAGATTATTTTGAGAATATCACAAATATTCCAGAGCACAGAAAAATAAAGAAACCTAGGAGATGCTTTCCGTGTTCCACTTTGATCTGGTGTGTCCCGAATACCCATTCATGAGCTGGTGTGACTGTTGACTGCTAATGGCTCACACTTGCACCCTGCACAGGAGAACTGCCCCTGCTTCTGGGAGCCAATTCATCCAGAAATACCTGAGAGGTTCTGCTTATTTCCTTGGAAGACCCCGCAGCAAATGACACACTATGGTGAAGGAAGAAACCCTAGCCCCTCACCTCATGTGGCACAGTTCTGTGACACCATTTACATGCTGGAGCTCCCTGTGGGATTAGATAGAGGCTGTGGCATGACTTCTTCCTTTGCCCTATCCGCTTTCATCCTTGCCTCACTGGTTTCTTCTGGAAGAAATCTCTCAATAAATAGGTGGCACAGCATCTTTGTTGCAGTCTTTGCTTCTATGACCTAAAACAAAAAGCTTTCCATTTCCCCCCATAAATTAATACATACCAAATAAACAGAAAAAAAAGTATCCTGAATAAGGTAGCAAGAAATGAAGTGATTAATCTCACAAATATTGACTTGAAAATCCTAATAAAATAACTAAAATAGCAAAGGGAATTTAGTACTATCTCATGACTATATGGATTTAATTTCATGAATGCCAGGATAACTCAATGTTTTAATGCTTTGAATGCCATATTCTCCTTATTAATAGTTTAGAAAATATGATCTCATGATAGCATCTATACTTAAAAAACCAAACTTTTCCTTTTCATTTTTCACATCTGCTGCATATCTATCATGAGTTGAATAACTCTTCCTCATGAGGGCTATTGCCAATCAAATCATGATATAGCATTTCTGGCAACATGGCACCATGCAGAAATGTAAACATGTGGAATTTCAAGGGCAGGAGGTCTTGAAAGAGGCCCCGGGGAAGGGAAATTTATTGCCTACAACATGGGTCCTCCAGGCTTGGCGACTGCCACTTTGATGAGTTCTGATGTTGTGCTATTATGTCAAGTTACCTGGAAGCTGAGGACAGTGTAGCAAATTAACAAAATTGCCTGGGGGCTATTTGGAGAGAAAAATCCTCACATATATAAATGAAGAGAAGAGTGGGGAAGTTACAAGCTCTAAGATCCAGAAGCGATGACTTGGAAGGGACCAGGTGCAGAGAAGCCTTATCACAGGATGTGTAAGTCTGTGGCAATTGCAGCTACTAGGGAGGGTCACTCGAAGGAGCAGCTTCTCTGAGTTGTGGCTATCATGGGGCCAATCTTTTAGGACTACCTTCATAATTGATAGACATATCTTATTAGAAATGTAAATTTCTCGCAGCTACATTTTTCTTTTTATAAAAGTAAAATAAGTTCATTTTAGAAAACACAGATAAGCAAAAAGGTAAAGATTACTACGACATGTAATTAATTCCAGCATCCCAGAAAATATCAGTTAGAATTCTGCTATTCTTCTTTCCAGGTTCTCTAGCTTGCAGTCTAGTTATCTACCTGTCTATTTACTGAGCTAATGGTCTTCCCAGGCG
Source organism: Cryptoprocta ferox (assembly GCA_028646485.1). Lineage (NCBI taxonomy): Eukaryota > Metazoa > Chordata > Mammalia > Carnivora > Eupleridae > Cryptoprocta > Cryptoprocta ferox. The sequence continues at coordinate 134,861,263 of CM053573.1, read as the reverse complement.
TCTAGTGAATAATCTAACATTACATATTATATACATGTGGTATACATGGTTTGCCAATATGTTATTTATTGTATGTTATCAATTTCTCTTAGAAAACTAATATTATATCATGCTATTCTTTTTTGTAACTTGGTTTAAAAAATTAACTTAAATATCATTTCTCAATTTCTCAACTCTACTACTTCCTAGCTGTGGCCTTGAACACACTCCCTAAATTCTCTCTGATTCAGTTTCTTCATTTGAAAGTGGAGGTTATAATCCTTGTCCCGCAAGAGTGTTGGTAAGAAATGAAGGTAATATATGAACGATGCCTAGGGCACAGTAGTGCTGAGTAAATAGTAGGAGTCACTGTTTTAAGTGAATTATTGCAATGGAATATTCCCCCAGGATTAGAAACTAGATCCAAAGACTGAGGAGACAGAGGTAAAATATTATGGGGTGGGGTCAGGGGGAATGGTGGTACCTGACCCATAATCCAAATGAAGCTGCAAAGGAATTGGTGGCCTGAAATTCCTTCTAGGGCATACTTAGTGTGGGCAATGGCACTGGCTCTGGGAACCTCTTTTCCCCAGTCCTACCTCTTTCTTGGTCTAGGATACTCAATCAATTACAGATTCAGTAAATATCTTTTGAGCATGTATTCTGTAACAGGTACTGTGCTGTGGGATTGCAGTGAATAAATTAAACACGAATAAAAAATCAAAAGAATAGGGAAGAGAAAAAGAAATCTTTGCATTTTAAAAAGTTCTTTAGCCTGATGAGATGTGCTGTGTGGTTTTTCTCTGTAGAATAGGAGAAAGAATCCTAAGCAAAGAGAGTGGAGCATGAAGGGAATATTCCATAAAGAGGAAAACAGATTAGGTGTCTGATTAAGCTGGAGACACTGAATTGTCCTGTATATAAGCTTATAATAACTGAAAGTGATCATAAAATTATAGAATTTTCCTAGTGTCACAGGATGGAAAAGTGATTGAAAAAAAATATGATGCAAAATACAATACCTTATGTGTCAATAAGCCATCACCATTATCAACACCATTGAAATTAGGGGCAAAGCATCTCTTGCCACAGGGATGATAATATGAGGTTTAGGGAGGCTAATGTACAACTGTTGCTTGGAAAATAATAATTTGCAGTTTTGCATGAAGATGGCTCTCCCAGATCGAGCCTCCCTTCTAGTGTCTACCTCTTTGAGTAGAGTTCTCAGGTTACTGTGACAATACTCAGGGGCAATCAGGGTCTATATTTCAGGATTTTTTGAGAACACATCTGCAAGGAATTAGCTTGGGGATTAATAGAGCTAGTGTGTCCTCCCTCTCTGGCAAGAAAGTAGATGAGCCAACAAATATATATTCTATTCTTCCATGAAGGAAGGATTAAGAATCTGCATAAAATGATTTTCTTCACAAAGCAAAGCGTGTTTGCATCCTGCCCCATTTCCCCAGGGGTTCTCAGGCTATTGGGAAATGAATCTGCTGAAACACAATGGTCAGAATTGGGTCATCACTCAGAAGCTGCCTACTTGACAGCCTGGCTGTGTCCATGTGAGCTCCCTTTCTGGGTTCTTAAAGATTCAAGATGGGGGTGAAAGATGAGCACTGTAGTATGGGATCGAACGTATCCCTTTTAGAATTATGGAACTTGCCTTCTGCCATGGAATAATGGGTTCAGAAACCATACCTGAGTTTTCTGGATTCTAACGTGAGCATCTTAAGCAGAAAAGAAACTCCCTGCCATGGTCCAAGCCATGGCATCTTTGCCTGGATAGTTTTGACTAGATTTGAGAACTGTACAAAACCTTAAAAGTAATTTTGATGGCCCCAAAAATTTTAAAAAAAAAGGAGGAAAAGAAGCCAGAGAATTTCAAAGTGAATCTCTTGTTATTGGTTTGCCTGCAGGGTCATGGCTCTTAGTAGTCAACAGCATTTCTCTTCATCATTTCTTTTCCCTTCACCTGCAACTCAACTTTCTCAAACTCATTTCCATGTTGGGCTCTTAAAAATAAGAGCCCAACATGGACTCTTAAACTTGCTCATTCTTCAAGTTTCAACTGGGATGTGCTTGAGTGGTGGGATTTTTGCACACAAATACACACACAAATGCACAAACATTCACCTAGATACATACTCTTACCTCAGCCAGTAGTTAAAAAGCATAAAATAGGGGCACCTGAGCAGCTCCGTCGTTAAGCCTCCAAGTTCGGCTAAGGGAGTGATCTCATGGTTTGTGAGTTGGAGCCCCTCATTGGGCTTGTTGCTCTCAGTGCAGAGCCTGTTTCAGATCTTCTGTCCCTCCCTCTCCCTCTGCCTCTCCCCTCACTTGCACTCTCTCTCAAAAATAAATTAACATTAAAAAAGCATAAAATAATTTTTGGAGTATCACTATCCAAATCCAACCTCCCAGATGGCTGGCGCTATCAATTTTGTGAGAAAACTATATATTGAGTGAAGACCAGTTGCCTGAATAATTAAAGATAAATAAAGCCTCTAATTTTAAAGACTCTCTTCCAGAATTTCTCAAGCATTTTGCTTTCAGGATTTCTTACACTTTTTAAAATTTTTTAGGACACTTAAGAGCCTCTGTTATGTGAGCTATAGTTCTGTATGTCAATCATATTAAAAGTTAAAACTGAAAGTATTTTAAAGATTTATTATCAGCGAGGAGGCAATAAGAAGTGATCTCTGCACATGAGACACTTAAGAGATAGGGTCAGCAGTCACTCAGCGAGTGTTTTTAAAATTAATGATAAAAAGCTAGTAATTATGAAGCAATGATTATAACTTACTGTTATTTAACACTTCCAATATGCCAAAGATATGGTCTAATGACTTTATTCTTACTGTTACATTTAATCTTCACAGGAAATCTATAAGGTTATGGATTGGTTTCCTAAAGCTACTATTAACAAAAGTACAAACTTGAATTAAAACAATAGATGTGCATTCTGTCATAGTTCTGGAGACTAGAAGTCCAAAGTTAAGGTGTTGATAAGGTCAACCTTTCCCTGAAGGCTGTGGGGACAATCGTTCCATACCTTTCTCTCAGCTTCTGGAATGGTCAACAATCCTTGGAATTACTTGTTTTTTAAGCGCATCCTTTTAATCTCTGCCTCCATCATCAAATGGCATTCTTCTTGTGTATCTCTCTCCTTTTCTTAGAAGGACACCAGTCACAGAAATTTAGGGCCCATGACTCTATTTCCAAATAGAGTCACATACTCAGGTTTGATTTTTGTTCTGTTTTTTTTGTTTGTTTGTTTGTTTTGTTTTGTTTCGTTTTGTTTTGTTTGACTCCGACTCTTCTATTGCTTAAGGTCACTTTTGATTATACATTGGGTCCACTTGGATAATCCAAAATAATCTCCCCATTTCAAAATCCTGAAGTTAATCACATCTACAAATTCCCTTCAGCCAAGTAAAGTAACATATTCCCAGATTTTTAGGAATCAGGATGTGGACTTCTTTGGGGCCGTTATTCTGCCCACCACAACAATGAACAAACAGAGCACACAAGGGAGCGATCAGTGTTGGTAGGGCCTCATTGGGCAGAGGAGGGTTCGAGTTAGGTCTTCAAAATGGGGAGCTTCTCATGATGTAGAGACAAGTCCGGGCAGGCTGGGCAGCATGAGCAAAGGTACAACGGTCCCAGTGAGCCAGGTGTAGGCACGCCAGGCAGGAAGGAGATGGTCTACCAGAAGACAAGAGTGTGAATTGGAAGATGGTGGGAAAGAAAACTGGAGAGGTAGGGATGGAGTCTCAAATATTCACCCAGGACTTGGAGGAGAGTGCCTCTTTTTCTACAAGTACCATTTCAGTATAATTTATGGATGGTTTTTATTGGAAATTAGGAATGGGTTGACTAGCCTTCTAAGACTCTCTAACACAGCTTTTTTTTTTAACTGTTTAGCATCTTTTTCACTTTGTTTTTCCTGATGCATTTGCTTTTCTTTTTCCCTTAATTGAGTTTTAGCTTTGTAGCAGACACTGTCAGTACCTCTCTGTCAACTCCTGGCCCTCATCCCCTTAACATCCAACAGCCGGCAGTTTTTTGCTTAATGTTTTTCTCTGCCAGGTGGCCAGAACTCCTGTGGAATTTACCATTTCCCCCATTTCTTTCAGCAGCTCTCCCCAGATGACTGAGGGAGTAGGTGTATAAATTTCCATTTCCCTTGCACCCCTCAGGTGTGATAACTCTGAAGCATATGTCCTACACTGCTCCCAGAGTTCCTCAGCAATTTAAGCTCCTTTTACCCTTTACCACATTCATTGATATTGAACACTTTCTGGCTCTTTCCCTTACCTGTCTCACATCTCCTCTCCTCTCCAGGTGTTTGTTGGGATCACCTCCCGGATAAACTACTTGCACTTGAATCTATATCTTGGGGGGTGGGGCATGACTCATGTGCATGGGGGAACCCAAACTAAAATAGGCTTTCATCAATCTGGGATTCAATCTCTCTGAACACCCCTGAAAATATATCACATGCCCAGAAAATAAATCACATGTCCATTGTCAGGGTCAGGGTATGGCATAGGAAATGTGGTCTGTAGAAGCTCTGGGAAGAGATCCAATCAAGGACACTGGGCCTCAGTAGTGGACATGTTTGCAGTTCCTAACCAGCCTCAATAACCTTATACTGGGAGTATTAGCAAGGCGATCAGTTGGGCATTGACCTGCTCATGATTCAGATGGTTCCTCATGGTTATGGAAGGACACAGTGCCAAAAACACCAATTTTCTGTAAAACCAATCACTCAAGGAGCTCCTGGAGGAAGATCCAACATGAATGCCCCACCTAAGGTACTGGGCAAACATGTATTTTTCCTCCCAGGGATTCTGTGTGATATTAACCTGGAAAATGCATATCAGTTTCCTCAATCCCATGGAAGCATGGGCTAGACTGAAATTTACTTCTGTCACATCTTGCATTTTACTGGTTGAATAAAAAGTAATATATTACTATTTGCATAGAAATTCAAAATTGTCTTTTAAATTTAATATAAACTTTATTTTTTTATTTTTTAAGTTTATTTATATTGAGAGAGAGAGAGAGAGATCACAGGCAGGGGGCAGAGACAGAGGGAGAAAGATGATCACAAGCAGGCTCTACACTGTCAACACAGAGCCCAGTGCGGGGCTGGATCCCACGAACAGTGAGATCATGACCTGAGCCAAAACCAAGAGTCGGACGCTTAACCAACTGAGCCACCCAGACACCCCTAAATTTGTGATGTTAATTTTAATTGAATATTCAGTTCTGGAAATGAATATCGGCTTCATCATACTTTGATTATAGTTCTTATGTCTTATGTTATTGTTTGCTTTTAGGAAGACTCATGAGTTAAATTGAATGTGCAAACGAATGAGAGAAAAGTTGGAAACTTTCTGCAAACTTCTATGACTTACATTGAAACTTGAGGTGGAGGAAAAGAAAGGTTTAAAAAGGCTAAGAGAACAGGGTGGGTGGGAGCTGGGAAGTAGGAATGAATACTACTGATAGGTAGGTATTACTGATAGATTGCTTTCCTTGCCACTGTGATGCGTGTGACCTTTATCGTGGAGTTAATAGTGATACAGTGAATATTTCTGAGCATGGGGGTGATGGAGTTAAAATGATGAATGGAGGCCTTCCAAAGATTTTCTTTCTCTGCCATGATTTCCTTGTCATTCAGAGACACCAACAGGATGGATAAGGTAGACCCACATGAAATTAGGTTTGACCACTTTGTAAGTTAAAGCAGTCAGATATGGGCAATTTCATGGAATTTTGCCTAATGAATTCTGAGTGAGATAACTAGAACTGGCCTGAAACTTTGGGTTTTGGAATAGAAACTAGAATACGTTGTTCCCATCCATTGGCAGCTACTGCATCCTGCCAGTGGGATGATGGGAAACACCAGGGGAGGAGCCCCCATGACTTCAAATGCTCTCTTTTCCTTGCCCCCAGCCTGGTGGAGCCAGCTTGCAGGTAGCCATCAGGGGACCCCTGCTGATCTCACCCCTCTTCTAAAACCAGCTTCTCTGGGGAGGGAGTATCAGCACGTTGTGCTATCTCCTTTAACTTCCCAGGCAGAGGAAGAGCAGCTGACATCTTCAAAAGACTACTGTTATCCTGCAGAACCTCCCAGAGATGTCACCAACCCTTCCGGGTGATCTCAGGACCAGATGGCTTGTGGTGAGCCCCTGTGATTAGGGGAAGGGACTGATCTGTCAAGCTTTTAATTGTGTGAGGAGGAGGAGGGGATTGAGAGAAGGAGGGAAAGGAGAAGGGGAAAAAAAGAATGAGGGAGGAGAGATTGAGAAAAAATTGGAAGCTTGAAAATAGCAAACTAGTTTGCTAGATGTAGCCCCCCTGAAAATCTTACATGAGAAAACTGAGGGCAGTTGAATTATCCAGAGTGTAAACAAGAAGCGATCTGTTAAAAGATTTATTTATCTATTGTTCTATGCTTGTCTTTTGATGAAAAAATTATTAAAAAAGTCTAAAACATATCACCTATATTTAAAAGAATAAAAATATATTTAATCAAAGGCTTAACAATGATTTAGAAAGGTCCTGATATTTCTGGATTACAGTTTTGGCTGTCTCTCTAACGGTTTGTATAACTGTGCGCATTTTCTTGTTTTTCTTTCCGGGCCTCAGTTTCTTTCTAACCAGTCATGTAGGTTAGTTGTTGAAGGTGGGTAGGGCTTGGGAAGAAGTTAGGTGGGCAGGATTTTGACTTTCTACCCCATCTCACTTGGACCACTATAGTTCTAGAACCTTCATATATCTTATCTTATCTTATCTTATCTGTTGCCATCTCTCCAGTTGGTGACATTGGAGCCCTTCCAACCAGGCCCTTCTCTGTCCTGTCCATAGTTCACCGAACAGAGACTTCGAAGACTTCTCCATGTTTCTAAGAACCTCTATCAAATCACTCACTTAAGATTCTATGAGCTATCATCTCCCCCTTCTTCAGTGGGGACTTGTCATCACTGATGGTAAAACCCAGAAAATAAGCGTGCCTGCTAATAAAAATCATCTCCTTCTCGCAGAACACCTTGGTGAATAGGGCCTGATTTGGCATTTGAATGTAACGGCCTGAAAATAAGACTTCAGACAAAAATAAATGAGATTGATGGAAATGCATTGTCAGTGCACAGGATTCAAGGCATCTGGTAGATTTCTATTACCCATTTTTCCACTTGGGGAGAAAGATTAGTTTCTGCTGCTTTCTCTGAGTGCAGCAGAGGGAAGGTTATGGTTTTGGTTGAGAAAGCACTCTTATTATCCGCCCCTATTTTTAGAATTTTTAGACGTCTAACTTATTGACTTGAGTTTATAATTTAGGCCTGTAACCTTTAGAAAAAAATGATCCTTCCCCCTTGAAACTTCTCATGCATGATTTTGGCCCAGAGGAGATTTTTTTTTGAAAGTATAGCAAAATCTGCCTTATCATCACAGTTACAGAGCTATTCAAAGAGGTATTTTGTAATATCCTGGTACACTCTCTAAATTACCACTTTCTGAAGTCATCTTTAAGGATACATGGTATAGTCATAAAAGGAAATGCTGTGTTTCACATATTTATCATTCATTTACCCTATATATATATATTCATTTACCATATCATATATATATATATATTACTTGATATCTATTTTCTGTGTAGAGAGCATATGTGCAGTATATGAAAGGGGCTAGAGATGGTTATGTGAGGTGTTACAAGGGCAGCCCTTTGGAATATGCTGGAGTAGCTATAGTAGATGTTTGGGTCCCGTTCATGGAATGGGTGCACCTGTCCCTCAGCTGCTTTGGGCTTGCCTGATAACAGCTGACAGCAGCATCCTTCTGCTGTGACTTGTCACCCCTATGGGATCTATATTTCTAGGAGAAGCCTAAGAGATCATACCTTCCTGCCTGAGGGTAGCCACAGCTGATGGCTTATGGAAATGGAGTACAGAAGCCTGACCTGTTGCTTCCTGGTGAGACAGCCCCATGGCACTTTCATCCTGCAGACCTCCTTGTGGTCTCAGGCTGTGAGCGCACTCGGCCGAGATCAGCTCCTTCCCCTGTCCCATCCTGCTTTTCTCACCCCCGTATGGCTGGTTTTCTTGGGGCAGGGGGAGGGGCACTAAATCACTTGGCATAAGGATCCTTGTCTTAGGTTCTGCTCCTGGGAAAACTTATGTAAGACAGTAGTATTTGTTTTGTTCATTAATTTTGGCCTTGTTCTTACTACACAAATAATGCATATTCGTTGCTGAAAATAAGAAAAGCCATAGGGTGAAAAGGACACAATAAGATAAAAGGACAAACAATATACAAGTCTAGACTCCATTACTGACCATGGCAAATCGCCTTTCATTTGGAAATGTTGATGTAGTAGCTGTTACAGTGATGGCCCTCAATGGGCAATATCTCCCATGTCCGTGCCCTTGTTTCGTCCCCTCCTATTGCCTTGATCATGTGATTTGCTTTTGCCAATGGCATCCTAGCAAACATGATGCAAGCAGAAGCTTGGCAAGAGCTTGCCTGTTGGAACTTGTACAGACTGTACTTTCTAATTTTCTTATTCTTGATTTGGGCCTTTGATCCTGGAGACATGGTCCCTCCCAGGCTCTCTAATATCTAGAGATAGTAAATGACTTCCCTGCAAGTGTATCTTTTAAAGAAAAAAACAAAACATGTTTTTTTTATTATTTATTTTTGAGAGAGAGAGAGAGAGAGCAGGGGAGGGGCAGAGAGAGAGAGAGAGAGAATCCAAAGCAGGCCTTGCAATGTCAGCACAGAGTCCTACTTGGGGCTCAAATTCACCAACCGTGAGATCATGACCTGAGCCAAAGTCGGACCCTCAACCAACTGAGCCACTGGGCTCCTGCGAGTGTACCTTTGATGCACAAACCAACCAATCCAGAGCCCACAACTTCCAATGTTTTTTATCTAAATCATACACCAAGCCACCACAATTCCTCCTGGCCTTGTTTCTTGGGATCTCGTTCAACTACTTCCTTCATGACGATCATTTCTGTCTGAGTGTCATACCTGATGGAAACTATCCCAGGCACATTTTTAGAACAGGGTTTGTTTTCCTAGAACCCTTTCTTTAAAGTCAGTCCCTGTGCATAAAGAGGTTCGGGCAAACACTACTGAATGAGGAAGGAGGCCCTGGAGGATGAGAGGCCATCTTGGAGTCTCTGACACCAGCCGAGCTCTTAGCTGGATGCCTCTGCATGACTGAGCTCAGCCACCCCGCACCGGGCGGAGTCGCACATCACAGCCCAGTCAACCCACAGAACTGGGAGAAATAGTGTCATTTTTTCAAGCAATTGCATTTTGGAGTGGTTGGTTATGCAGCAGAAGATTACTGAAACAATGTCATGTGGGCAGGACCTTGTGGCTCTGGGTCTGCCTTTTATCCCATCTGTATGCACACCTCCCTCCCTACTCCTCCACCCCAGAAAGGTAATTTCACTGATGCAATTCTACAGTAATCATGGAGCCATGTTTACTAAAGGGCCTCTTCACTGTAATGAAAAGGTGGGTCCCTGGTAGTTTCTTTTCACTAGCTTTTCTCACTCCTTGCAGTGAGATCAGTAAGCTAAGTCAGGTCTGTGTCCCCTCTCTGTCTGTGTGTCTCAGTGAAATCCTTGCTTTTGGCTATGGTGGGGAGACAGGAGCCCAACATAGGTTCCCAGTTCGCTTTTAACTGAGAAGTCTTACGGACATCTCAGGCGCTGACCCAGCTAAGAAGCTGGTACTCCGTTTACTATTTGAATTTGTTCCTTGCATTTCTGTTCTTTGGAAAAGCCAAAAGGAACAGGGAAACTTGTCAGGGCAAAAACCAGGTGTTCCTGAGTTCCCCAGTTAATACTTAACACCATCCGAGCCTCATGCACACTTTTACCTTTTACACTGGCTGTAACCATACTAAAGTCATAATTTTTAAAAATGTTTATTTATTTATTTTGAGAGAGAGAGAATGAGCAGGGGAGGGGCAGAGAGAGAAGGAGAGAGAGAGAGAGAGAGAGAGAATCCCAAATAGGCTTCACACTGTCAGTGCAGAGCACGGCCTAGAGCTCAATCCCACCAACTGTGAGACCTGAGCCAAAATCAAGAGTTGGATGCTTAACTGACTGAGCCACCTAGGTACCCCAAGTCATAATTTCTTATCTTATTTTTTTAATCAAAAATATGCTACAGGGGCGCCAGTGTGGCTCAGGCGGTTAAGTGTCCAACTTTGGCTCAGGTCACAATCTCACAGTTCATGAGTTCAGCCCTGCATGGGGCTCTGGGCTGATAGCTCAGAGCCTGGAGCCTGCTTCTGGTTCTGTGTCTCCCTCTTCCATTCTGCCCCTCCCCCACTATGCTTTCTTTCTCTCTCTCTCTCTCAAAAATAAATACACATTAAAATATGCTCTAAGTATATATATATATGTATGTGTGTGTGTATATATATATGTAAAAATATATATATGTGTGTGTGTGTGTGTGTGTGTGTGTATGTAAAAAAAACCTGCAGTGTAATTTTCAAGGACAAAACCATATCACATTTTATGGATATACAATATTTTGCAGAACTGGTAAATTCTAAAAATGTAGGTTCTGGCTTTCTGCTATTAAAAAAAATACTGTGCCGAGTATTCTTGAGGCTCAATGCTTGTATGCATCCTTAATTATTTTCTTAGGATACATTCATAGAAATGGAATTTGGAATCCAGAGGGTATGTGAATTTTTTAAGCTTTTGATAAATATTGCCAAATTCCACGTCTTTCCCCAGACAGATTGTCCCACTTTGTGCTCTCAGCGCTGTACGAATATGACCATTGTCTACGCGTGCCTCACCATCATTGGTATTTTTATTTTTTCCCAGTTTTATGAGAGAGATGCTAACCTAATGTCTTCATTTCCATTTTTTTAAATTATAAATAAGGCTAAATGATTTTCATGTATATTGGTCATTTTGTTTCTTGCTCTATAGCTTGATTATAAAATATTTATATATTTTTTAAATTCCTATATATCCTCATGTATCCAGAAAACATCCCTTTGGTCCTCACATTTGTGATTAGGATTTGAACAATGTTTCTCTAACTGGTTGGGGAAGTATCAGACCCCCTAAAATGCTGAAAAAAGTGTTGATGCAGCTCCGGAATTGCTCTGAGAGCATTCAGAAGAGTGGGAACGTCTTTTTAATAATCTCCTGCACCTGGATTTGCTTGATTCAGCCCTTTGGTTCTATGCCTTTGGTTCTGGCATGGAGAGATCCCTTCAATGGGATTTGCAGTGTGTGTAGTATATCCAAAAACTCATTTTTTCCCCAAAGGAAGTTGACAACAGCAAGAGTTGACAAGAAGCCATCTTGAGCACCATTTCCAAATTGTTGTCTTCTTTTTATCCTCCTTGTAATCTCTCCCCACTTAGTGTTGGTTCGTAACCTCCTTGGGAGCCACCTGAGTACAATCTGAAACCAGCTCCTGCGTGTGCAGGGCAGGGAAAGCCCAAAGAAAGAGGCAGGCCACACCCGGTGGCTAGGCGGCCGGTTTAATAAGCAAAGGGAAATTACATATGATGTTGTCTTGGGCAACAGCAAAACAGGGGACCTCTACACCTGCCCACCAAACCTTTAAAGTTTGCATAAAGGCCTTAACTAGGTTCAGTCAGGTACACGGTGAAGGTGTTCTCAACACCACACCACCATTTCATGGTGGTATCTTACATCCTTGGAGCTGCCTCTGAGAGTAGCAAAGTCAAACAGAACCCACAATTTAAACAGAAGAGGAGGTGAGGGGCCTCTGATGGCCTGGATTTGGTTCATGGGTCAACATTTGGTCACATCTTTTCTATGACCTCCCCAACACTTAGCCTTCTACACAGCTCTATTTTCAGCCTTGCATCTGCAGACTGAACCAGAGATCTCTGGAGGCCAGCAGTCATGTTTTATTTTGTGTGATCAAGGGCCAATTGTACATCTGAACATGGTTCTCATGGGTCATTTTCTTCTGATTTTTATCATGAAGCTTACAGCGATTATTCTGACTGAACAAGGCAAATTTCATTCAGGTTGCTCCTCAAATAAATACCGTGGCATATATTAAAAGTATGTATGCTTTAGATTAAAGCATTTTGAAGTAAACAACCTATCATTCTTCTTCTTGTCTTTTATTCCTTTGCGGCCAAGAGAAAAAGAATGTAATACGGGGCCAACTTGTGATGAATTACTTTTAGGATGGTATCATCAGGGGACTTTTGTGGGATGGGGTGCTTGATGTTTTTCAAGACTGAATTTTTAAGACATGTATTTCAGACTCTGAACACCTCCAAGACCTCTAATTTGAAATGGATGATTCCTTATGGTTCTCATATCCATGAAATTATTTAAATTTCTTTGTTTGTAGCTCATATGAAATTTCTGGTCATGAATTTGTTAAGTTCTTACTTTCAATATAATTTAGTATTTCATATACTTATCCTCTAAGAACTTCTTTTGTTTCTCTGTTATTTTTTGTTTTTCATTTAAGGGAAGTCATCTCTTATTTAATTTCTTTCTCTTTTGAAAAGCAATCCAATCTTTGCCAAATAAATGTGGGCTCTGGGGGTCGTCAGGCAACTTTCTTAAAAAATCTTGTCAGTTAAGCAGAAAGTCTCTCCTGGGGCCCAGCTTTATAGTTCTCTTCTCCACATTTAGGGCAAGACTTGGGAAATTATTTGTTTGACAGCTTTGCTTGAGCAAAGAGTATCTTTCTTGGCCATAGTCTTCCCAGATGATGCAGCTCAAATGCAATAATAGTTGAAGACTTCTTAAGTCTGTCAACCAACGGTGGTTGACATCATTTAACTTCAAAAGAACTACATCTGCTCTCTGAAAGTAGTTCAGATTACTGCCTGAAAAAGACTAGCTTCAATAGTGAAAAGGGAAAGAAGGACACTGGGGACAAGTTAAAGAATGGGGGAAAATTCATATTTTTGTTCTTTACCTCAAACTACTAAGAATGCATTGTTAATCTCTGTCACATCCATCCTTTTGGTGCTGGTCTTTGGTGCTGTTGAACAAGGATCAATGAAAATAGAGGAAGGGGTAGAGGACGTTGCCTCTCCCTGCTGGGTTTGGAGCAGGACACTGCCCTCCTCTGCAAACACTGTACCATGATTGCACTTGCCTCACAATTCCACATTCTCAAATGTGTGTTGTAAACCTTTTAAGTTTTCTGAAGGATCTCCTAGGGTGGATCATCACAGGCGCTAAAAAGAAACAAATTGTCCCTCGTGCCATCAAGCAAACAGCTTGCAACAAATGCAACCACCACTACCACTACCATTTTTGAGTCATTACTACGTGTTAAGTCCTGTGTTCAATGAAACCCATTATGTCCATCGATTCCTATAATAAACCCACCCACAAAGCTAGAAGATTGTTTTATTATTCCCATTTTTTAGTTGAGGTTTAGTAAGATTGATAAGTCATTTGCCAAAATCTAACAGATAAAGAGTGGACCAGATTTTAAACTCAGATCAGGCTAACTTCAGTCTGAATACCCTTCCTTGTTGTGCTGATGTGATTGCTATGCAAAGAGCCTAGGATCATAGGTATTGGAAGGGAACTTCTCTACTCTCCTCATTTTACCAATGGGAGACCTGAGACCAAGACATGGAATTTAGTTTTGTGATGGTAAAGATGTTAACATAGGTCTTACCTGAATTAAAACTAATAAAGTTTTAAAATAAATTTTTAAGCGCTTGTATTTGGGAAATTACAACTTAAATTTCAAATATGTATATCACTTGTTTGAAAATCTTAATTCTACATTTTATTTTTCATTACAAGTCCAGTTTTCTCCAAAATATACCTCACACCTTTCTCTAAGATATCACAGGCACTGTCATGCGCTGAGCATGAGGACACCATTTGGAAGACGTTTTAGTTTTTTTTATTGCCATGTAACAAATTACCACAAATTTAGCAAATTAAAGCAATATACATTTATTATCTTATAGTTTCTGTGGGGTCAAGAGACCAGACAAAGATTTATGTCCTCTGCTCAGGGTCCCAGAAGGCTGCCATCTTGGTGCAGGCCATTCCTTTCTGGAATTCTGGATTCTCTTCCAAGCTCAAGGTTACCTGGTTTGGGGCAGAATTCAGCTCTGCAGTTGTAGGATTGGAGCCCCTGCTTTCTTGCAGGTTGTCAGCCAGACACCAGAGGGTGTACCCGTTCCTGGCTGTGTGGCTCTTTCAGACATTGTCTTACTTGGTTCTGTCTGCTATGACAAAGTACTATCATCTGGGTGGGTTATGAACAACAGAAATTTAGTTCTTACAGTTCTGGAGCCTGGAAGTCTGGGATCAGGATGCCAGCATAGTGGAATAAAGGCCCTCCTTCCAGTTTTGCAGATTGCTACCCTCTCCCTGTATTCTCATATGATGGAAAAAGAGCAAGTTAGCGCTCTGGCCTCTTCCTATAAGGATGCTAAACTCATTCCTAGAAGCTTCACCTTCATGATCTAATCACACCCCAAAGACTCCCCCTCCAAATACTATCACAATAAGGATTAGATCTCAACATAGGACTTCTGGAGGCAGGGGGCACACATCTTCAGTCCATGGCAGAGACCCTTTCCCAACACAGCAGTTTGCTTCTTCAAAACCCACAGGAGAATCTCTCAATCCAATCTGCTGACATAAATTGACATAGTCATGAGAATGACCATCTCATCATCTTGGCCATATTCTCTCAGCCACAAGCAAGTCACAGGTTCGATCTGCAGTCAGAGGGATTGTATAAGGGTGTAACGCATCGATGTCCTTTTTAGAATTTGTCTTCCACAAGACAGACGGTCCAGAGGTGATCAAAAGTTCTGAGGTGATGTCAAATTGAAAGTGACAGAATGTCCACACCGTATGAACTCAGGACCAATGTGGCCTCAAGGGTCTCAGCTGGAGGAACTTTAAACAAATAGTTCCAGCCCCTGGAGAATCTAATTTCATTAGTCTCAGGTAAGGCCTGGGCATTCCTTTTTAAAAATCTTCCCAGGTGATTCAAATCCCCGATGTCCAGGGCTGAGAAATACCGACTTAGCCCAACTACTTTACTTCACTGATGAGGGACTTGAGGTCCAGGAAGATTGTGTCTTCTTGAAGTACATGTGTCTTGTGAGTGACAATGTCAAAATTAGACCCAAGCCTCCTAGCTATGTCAGGCTTTCGTCTCACGGGACAAATACATGGCACCTTCTGGAAGTTGTCTGATTTGGGCCAACATTGCAAGCAGGTTTGACCAAAGTCAGCGTAAGTTCTCTCTGCTGCTGTGCAGACAACTTGTCAGCACCAATATGGATTTCCCAGATTGAGTTCTCTGTCACCAGCTTCAAGAGCAAAAACATAAACAAAATTTACTCAGTTTTGAAAAGTTGGTATAAAACAATTCTTGGTGTTTGGGGAAATGTGTTTTCCATTGTGACTTCAAACATAAATTGTTTGTTGCTTAATGTAGGATGTCATTAATTTTCTGACATGGATAAAATGGGTATGTAGGCTGTGTTATTTAGAAAGGTGGTTGTGCCCTTTTGCCAACATATTATAGATCTGAAAGGAAAACCCATAGCACTTGATGGGCTCATGGGTCCTGGTTTAATGGTCAGTTGATCAGGCCTTTTCCTGGGTTTGGCCATGACTATTTTTAAATGAGTTCTTCATTCTGCCTTGCCGTCCACCATCTCTATGACCACAGACCTCTGTCCTTCAGCCCTAATATTCTTTGAGTTTGGGGAGTAAAGTCTCAGTTAGTAGAGAAAGATACGGGCCCTTGTAGAATCAGGAACCTGTTATAATCCTCTATACCTCACTTGGTTTTGACAAACATATCTCCATTTAAAGGAACAGGAGGGCCACCAAAGCCCTGGATGTGAGCTCCTCTTGGCTCTCAGGCTCATCAGGAATTATCTGTTCCTTTCTTTGACCAGGAAATTCTTACTGTGTTGTATTACACAAAGATAATGGGAACCAGTGGGAGTCTGGCACTAGTTTCAAATTATTCCAGGTCAGTGAGGGAGAAGGATGTAGCCTGGCCTTTTTGCCATTTCCTCGCTGGACTAGCCTAGTAGTGAAGGTTAGGACCTAGACCAAATGATTGCATAAGGCTTTCCAGCTGGCAATAACGAGGATTGGATATCTATCCAAAATTTCTCATTGAAAAGCCCAAGGATGTGATCATACATTTAAGATGAACATAACCATTTAATCTAGTATGAGGAAAATCATGTTAACTTGCTTTGATTGAAAACTCCTCTAGCTAAGCTGAAACATATCTGCAATTTCTGTAGAGACCTAGATATAAAATTAAATAGCATGTAATCATGATAATCACCAGGGAAAGACAGCATGAGTTCCCAGAAGCTTAAGGGCAATAGTAATTAATGCTCCTGAAATTTATGCAGGTTTTTTTTTTTTTAAGTGGCAATTTGCTTTCCCCTTCCTTAAAAGAAACTGCTACCAGTAACTGAGAAATTCAATCCTCACTCTAAGGAGACACATGGCTGCAGCTGTCTGGGCCTAAGAAGAAATCAGTTCATAAAACCTCTCTGGACTGATATAGGACAGTAGACATAGAAAGGTATCTCTCTATGGAAACCAACGTGACAATAAACTATATTAAAAAAAAAAAAAAAAGAAAGAAAGATATCTCTGGGAAATGTACAAATGTCACATCTCTTTCCTGTCTATCTCGTAACTAACTAGCATTGGCCCAGATGTTTCATTTTACCATGAGTTGTAAGAATGCCACAGACTTGGGTAGGATCACTTATCATTCTCCTGCCTTTAGGCTGCTTTGTACAAATTCTTCAAGGCAGAAGAAAACTAGTCTGACTCGATGGCCGTATAACAAGGAAAATCCGTAACCTGATATTACTGATTGGTCAACAATAATACTAATAATAGCAACTACATGTAACACCCCTAGTACAATGCTTAGCAAACAATAAATACTTGATAAATTTTGGCAGTTGTTGATTTGGTGATTGTTGGTGGTGATGATGATGATAGTAACAATGATGATAACTTCTTTCTCTGTGTTTCAGGTTCTTTTCTGTTTTACCTACTTTTTCTCATTTCACCCTTATAATAACCTTACCAGATAAGTATCATTATTCTAATTTTATGAGAAATGAGAGGAAGGCTAGGGAAGTACAAGTAACATGCCCAAAATCACCCAGAAGTGACCAGACTTGGATACATGTCTCTAGACATTTTTGGCTATTCTCTATTACTTTTATTTACTTTTTAAAAGTTTATTTATTTATTTTGAGAGAAAGAAGGAGAGAGAGAGAGAGAGAGAGAGAGAGAGAGAGAGAGATCATGAGCAGGAGAGGGGCAGAGAGAGAGGAGGAGGGAGAGAATGTCAAGGAGGCTCTGTGCTGACAGCACAGAGCTCAACACAGGGGCTTAATCTTGTGAACTGTGAGATCAAGATCTGAGCTAAAGCCAAGAGTGGAACACTGAACCAACTGACATCCAATTTTTATTTACTTTTCTGAAAAATTTCAATTAATAGTCTCTTCCATGATTCTGTTCAGTTCTTGATTACCCTAGGGTCCAGTATCAACGACAGAAGGCTTATTTTTTTTTCAGCTTTTTCATCTGAAACTACAAATTCTATCTGTCACTCTTCTCATGTCCTCGTGAAGGCATCAGTCACTGTCATGGAAAGATCTTTGAGGTTCTGTATCTTTGAAACCCAAGGTCAAGTTTTTGTCTCTTGGCTAAGAGATGTCTCAAATGGGAGTATGAGGCTCTGGCTTTCAGGGCCTTTGGTCCTATCAACAATCCCTTCTCATGTAACACTGGGGACCTGTGATACTCTGACTTCCATTTACAGGGCTGGCCAGTATGAAGTAGAGCAATGAGTGAGAAAAAGGTAGGTCAGGTTGTTTTTAGATTTCTTCCAACTGTAATGCCATAAGTCTATGGCCATCCTCTACCTTGGAGACACAGAAGGATCCTTACTGATATCATGGTGGTTAGCATTCTAGAAGGACTGTAAATTCATGATCACCCTATATCTGTGTTTTGACAGAGTGCATGGACTCCTTCCTAGGTAGCCTGAATCCCCTTTCTTCTTTGGACCCTAATGTTGCTAATGCAACTTGAATCATATTATTTTCATCCTTCTCTTGTTGTTTTCAAGGCTGATAATGGTTTTCTCTTTTTCCCATCTTATTCATATCTCTAACTTTTTAAAAAATATTTATTTGTTTATTTTGAGAGAGAGAGAGAGAGAGAGAGAGAGAGAATTCCATGCTGAATATGGAGCCTGACATGGGGCTCAATCCATTGACCCTGGGATCATGACCTGAGCTGAAATCAAGAGTTAGATGCTCAACCACCACCCAGGCACCCCTTTTTCTAACTTTTTTAAAAAATGTTTTTATTCTTTTTTGAAAGAACATGAATGGGGAAGTGGCAGAGAGAGAGAGGGAGACAGAGGATCTGAAGTGGGCTCTGGGCTGGCAGCAGCAAGCTTGATGCAGGGCTCAAACTCATGAACCATGAGATCATGACCTCATCTGAAGTCGGATGCTCAACTGACAGAGCCACCCAGGTGCCCCCTCTTTCTAACTTTTTAATGGTGTTTCTAACTCCTTTCATTTATCCTTTACTAATTACCTAAACAAATATTAATCAAAAGATTTTATTTGCCACAAATAAAGTCATCTATGGAGGGAATTGAAATAAATTCCATGGTCCCAGACTTCAAGGTTTTATATCTAATGACAGAAAGTAGTGTGACAAAGGCTATAGAAACACAGAGAAAAGTTATAGAAACACCGGGAAAGAGAAAACTCTTTTCCAGAGAGAGATGAATCTGGGAAGGCTGCAGGAAGGGGCAATACTGGAGATGATGCTCTGAACGATGAGAACTAAAGATTCATGATTTTTGTTGATCTAAAGAGATTCACACTTCTTCCTCTTCCTTTTCACAAGATTTGGAAAGAAAATTCAATCCAAGTGCAATGGTAGCTTAAAGGCTACCCTGGAAATGACCTTATTTTTCTGGGTAAGCATGAATGCTTTTATAGGACAAAGGGACAGTTAACTGACTTGAAAGCACGCTGCACAAAGAGCCACAGTGTGGCAAGCCCAAGTTTGCAATGTCACTGGGAACTGGGAACTTAGATATATCAGAACAACCAAAGCTTGATTTTCCTCACAGAAAGCACTCTTCTCCCTGTATATTAGGTGATATAAGGAAAATAGCTTTGGATTGGGAACTAAGAGAGCTGAGTCCTACTCCTTGGATAAAC
Source organism: Cryptoprocta ferox (assembly GCA_028646485.1). Taxonomy (NCBI): domain Eukaryota; kingdom Metazoa; phylum Chordata; class Mammalia; order Carnivora; family Eupleridae; genus Cryptoprocta; species Cryptoprocta ferox. Next base: position 134,841,984 of record CM053573.1, on the reverse strand, counting down.
TGTCTGATTTGTTTGGCCTGCCATTCCTTGGCTAAACAGTTGAGGAAACCCTGAGATTCTTAATAGTTGTTATAGTCTATGATTTTATAATTTAATTCTTCAATGATATGAAATGAAAAACAGAGGAATCATTGTGTGGAAAAGTTTGAGAAGTGGGGTACATTGATCGACATTATTTACTTTGAACTCCAAATTATCATTTACTATATGAAGATATAAATAAAGAATCTTGGGACCTCAAGAAGGAATACAGACAGTGACAAGAGAATCTATATTACAAATGTATGAAAGGACCTCATTGAAGCAGATGAGGGGAAAAGGTGCCAACCTAAGTATTTTTGGAAATGAGTTGAGTTCATCAGACTAAAGGAAAAAAAAGCCAAACTGTACCCTAGTTGATAAAGTTGTTTCCCATGGGGATTCAGGTTAACAATTCTGATACTGCCATACATGTATACTGGGATTAAAGAATTAAATGGATAGCAGATGGTGGGGACCAGTTCTTTCACTATTGGATTGGAAGGTTCCAGATAAGCCAGAAGAGCCTACAATGACCCATATGGCAGTGGATTAGAGCTGGGTGCATCAACATTGAACTTATGTTTAGCTTTATACAGATACAGGTTTTTATACATATAAATATTTATAGATATGAGTATATATATAGATTAGTATAAACACATTTTTTTTTTGCTCTGTCAGCTGCAAGAGACTAATAGAATTAACATTCCAGTAGCAATAAACACACTACCACCCCAGGCCTTGGTTTCTAACAACGTTCTCCAAAACAAATAACCAGGGCTACTTGGAGAAATGACTGATTCTATAACTTGGAAACGAAATATACAAGATGAGCCTAGATCATCTTGTAGCACGAGAAAGTATAAAAGGACTAGAAGAAGAAGAAGGAGGAGGAGGAGGAGGAGGAAGAGGAGGAGACACATTCACACACAGTAATGGGGACATGCAATGGGAAATAAGTGCCAACTAAAAGATCCCCCAATGGCCAAAAATGGGACAATGTGAGGAGAAAAAAATAGAGTATTAGACTTCAACTCAAGTTATAAATAAGTATACATGACTCTAAGTGACATAAATAACTGATTGAATAGATTAATAAATGCGTAAGAACTAACAAATCTCCCACACAGAAGAATTCCAAATATTTTACGTAGAGCTCCACCCTCAAGGAGCTAGATAGAGCATAAATCCTCCCTCCTTAAATGTAGGCTGCCCGGAAGGACTTCTTTGCAAAATGTACAGCGTGGAAAGGGGAGGAAAGAGTATCATTGTGGAGAAACCTGACAAACACTACCCCAGTCAGGAGGTCAAGGCCAACATCAATAGTTAAAAATTATGTTGCTAATATGTATACTTGATGGATGTGAAAATGGCAATTTATCTGTCTGGCATTCTTCCCAATAACCCATAAACACATTCTTTCATGATATTAGGTGAATTCTAATAATAGAGCATCCTACAAAGGACCAGTACTCCTTAAAACTCTCAAGGTAATCTAAACAAAATCGGAGAAATGACCACTGCCAGGAGGAGCCTAATGGGACATAACATAAATGTAATAAGGAATCCTGAACAGAAAAAGATCATTTGGTAAAAACCAAGGAAGTTTAAATAAACTATGAGCTTTAGTTAATAACAATATATCACTATTGGTTCATTATTGGCAAAAAAAAAAATGTGTCATATTCATGTAAGATGTTAATAGTAGGGGGAAGTAATGTGAGGGAAATCAGAGCTCTACTATTTTCTCAATTTTTCTGTAATCTAAACCAGTTCTAAGAAATAAAGTCTATTAAAAAGCAAAGATTATATAAGAAAACATATATAAGAAAAAATCCAAGAATACCTCCCATCTCGCCACTCATGGTGTGACAGAGCTCCGTTCCTTCCTGACACCAGACATGTTTCAGAGTATAGTAAAGAAGATGTCCAAGACTCGAGTTGGATGGGCACCATGGGAGGGCAGGTTATTTTTGACCAGTGGTGTAAGTGAATGTAGTCATGGTAGGAGGGAGAGAAGAAGATGCTCAAATGTGAAAGCAGACAGACCTCAGTGTTCAACCAAAATGATTGTGGACTGCTGAGAGTACCTGGGACAGAGGGTACCAAGCTGCAATCACCCTTGTAGGCAGATGGCTTTGTTTTTTTGTTATTAAAATAACCACATTCATTCTTCACTCTCGTTGCAAGAGAATGGGGTAGGGAAAAGGATGTATTGCTCCAAATCTTTTCAAATCTTTATTAATTGAATTTCTGATTAGCACACATATTATTCATAATGAGGTTCTAGGGAACAGCTGCAAACACAGCTCGGTTTAACGTTCTGTTCCCAGGGTATTTCCATGTAGGTGGGGCAGTTGGACGGTCATGGAAACAAGCACTGGCCTGGGTGCCCGCATCCTGATTGGAATTTGTACCAAGTAATGAGATTAATGACCATTTAGCAGAAGGTTTAAATAAATCACAGCGTGTATGCTTTCTCCGTTCAGTTTTCATGTGTATCTTCACTGGTGGAGGAAATGAATATAATTGCTTCTGGTAATCTTAGAATCAAAGATATCAGATTCCATGAGAAAATTGAGGCCTAGAGAGGCCTCAAGAGGTGATGTGACTTGATTAATATCATATAATAGCCACATCTTTTTCTATTGTAAGTGTTTTTTCAATATACACTCACTTTGAGGCAGATTGGTTAGGATGTCTTGGTTTATTAATTATACCCTGAGATAGATAGAATTTGTGGCACCAATACTTCTCTCCCTAAACAACTAGGGTGGTCAGTGTTTGGCATGTGCCCTTGTAGTTCCGCTCACCAAGGATGGGAGAGTATTTCCCTGTTTCTTGATTCTAGCTTCAGCCATGTGACTTGCATGTTAGCAGAACTGAGTCATGCAGAAGCTTGAAAGAAGCAGTTACACAGTTGAGTTTACACCTTTGAATTTCTGCCATGGACACGAGAAGACTATGCCTAGACAAGCCTGTTGGACCCAGGAGGAAAATGAGAGACACACGAAGCAAGAGCGACTCCTAGCCAAGCTCAGCTTACATCAGTCAACCCCTAGCCAACGCAAAACTAAAGAGAAATAATAAATAATTTTTCTTCTATGTCAATGAGTTTTAGTGTGGTTTGTAACATCCTATTCTATAACTGATACATTTCTTCTTAATTTTATCAACCCATTCCAGTTTGGATGATATATACTCACACGGGACATGAAGGACTCCCTTGGAGTTTTCTCCTTGACCTTTCTGTTAGCATCTTTTGATTCTAGGCATGGTATCTTCAGATAGAACTTAAAATTAAGCATTTTGCTTTACTAAATCATTTATGTATGCTTTCCATGGACTCTCAAGTCTATGAAAGGGACAGCAAAATTTACAGAGGTGATAATTGTATCTAGTGAATTTTTCAAATGAAATTTCTCAGGAGAGTAATTGGAAATGGAAGGGACATTTGCATTTAAAAATCGCCAGTATTGCATATCTGGGAGCTTCTGCTGGCCATAGTGAGGCCAATCAACAGAGAACAATTTTAAGTACTTTTATCAAGTTGTTTTATTTCTAATCAGCTGTTATTTTTCCAATTCATTATTCATTGTTCTAATGTTTACAGTTTGGGGAAAGCCAGCAAGGAGCCAGCAGCTATGCACACTCTTTGTGCGTATCTTCTTCCTTCTGCCTAGGAATTGTCTGTCTTATCTCTTTATATAAATAAAATATTTAGGGGAGGCAGAAAGGCACATTTGGAAGGCGATTTATCTTTACAGATAAACTCCAGATGTGAATTGGTAGTGCTCTTTACTCAGTAGAAAATAGCCAGCAAAATTCCCTCACACTATTTTGAGCTGATGTGAGCTGTGTTCTGTTTTGACAGGCAGCCTTTTCCCCAGTGTCTGTTCCTAGTCACTAGAGACGTATTGAGCGTAGGGAACTGTTAAATTTACAGGTGAATTGGACAACTTGCTTTCTTGTGTTCTGATCGCTGGTGGTAGCTTTGAATGGGGGTGATGTTTGTATTTTATCCATTACCAATGTTTGTGACACACCCATGCATGGCTGAGCACCGCCTGGATATACATTAATTTAGGTAATAGGTTGATTGCCAGAGGCATAAGTAGGAAAACTTTCCATGAAATTGAAGGACCAGAAAGAACCTTGAAAACATTCCGGCCCATCATTTCCGAGCGTGTAGGTAACTATCGCTGGGGCCACGGCAAATGTTCTTTGGTGACACATGACACAATTGGAGGTGGTTCCTGGATAAGGCATTAAATGACAACGAGTCACCTACCCGATAGTGTTCTCTTTTCAATAGTATAAAATCTTTTTGGTTACAGGAAGTAGAAAGTTTCAGGTTAATGCTAGTATGTGTCAACCCTTCCCCAGAGCTTGTCAATCTCCATTTTCACCAAAAGAGAGGAAACAGCAGGTAGCTAGGGCCTAATGCCATTGTTCAGTTATTTTTGTTTTAATTTCTGTAAATACCTTCTATCCATGGCAAGGAACGATGGTGGTCCCTTACAGGTATTACTTGGAAATAGCACAAGTCATGAAGATGGCACACATGACCGAAAATCGGGAAACATTAATCTAGTCCCACACATAAGAAAAGTCTGGTGCCCAAGTAAGGGGAACTCATTTTTCATGACAATACATTCTACAGAGGAAATACAGGTGATATTAGTATTTACAGTTAGTGATCATTTACATTAATGGCGAAGGACAGAAAGTTAGCTGTTTCCAAAATGGTGCATAATCCCTATGTGCCATTATACTGGGGAGTCAGTGTAATTTACTGGAAATAGTTTGAATGTTTACACTCAGACTGGCCTGGGTCAGATCCCGGCTTTTCTAATTGTTACATGGACAAGCTGGTTAACCCACCAATGCTGTCATTTTCTCATCTAGAACATGATGACAATGATATCAAACTCACTGTCATGAGGATTCATTAAGATAATGTGAATAAACTCCCATGACAGTGGCTGGCTGAATGCTCGAGCTGGTCCACCTCGTACTCCAGTGTGCACTTTGCTGTGATCGAGATCATGTTGGTATTCTTCGAGTCTTTGTGAATTGAATGTACAAGTCCATCTTTTTTTCACGGGAGATACCATTAAGGTGATATATTTTCAAGTTACAAATATGTATGATAACCCTCCCCCACACTTTGACTTTACAGGTCTGCATTGATGGAGTTGGAACTGACTGGTGGTGGTACATTCCTTGCTCTTCAAAGCATTTGTAAGAATTGTATGGACCTCCCACCTAGGGACCCAGGTGTTATTGCACATACTTTGCATTATTTTTATAACAGCCTTATGACTTGGAAGAGTAAACAGTGGTCTACTCAGTGAGGTTAGGTACCTTGCCCCAGTTCCCACAAGAAGTAAATGGGGGAGGCAGGGCTTGATAAATTTTAGATGGAAAATCGATAATCTATGTGCAACCAGCAGACTATCTGTTATTAGAGACTAATGTATAAAGCACTCTCAGTTTTGCAGGAAGCCGTATAGTGTAATGGTTAGAAGAACAATTTACTGCTTGGGTGGGTGACTTGGTTCTACCACTTCCCAGCCAGGTGACTTTGGGTGTTAATAAACGTCAGGTTCCTCTCTGAAATAGGCAATAGTAATAGTACGCCCCTGATGGATTATTGTGGGGATTAAATGAGAAAGTCTCTATAAGCATGATGTGCCCAGAATGTAAGAAGGTATATTACAAATTAGCTGTTAATGTAATGGTGTTGTCAGTACAAGTAGCTAGTTGCCCAATAAAGGGAGGGAGATAAATAAATGATATGGGGCAGGTCTATTCTCTCAAAAACCCGACAGTCTTGTTTCATCCCTATTAGATCGATCTTTAGCTGTAACTTTTCACTAACTTGTATACTGATGCAGATTTTATTTATTATTATTTTATAATTTTTTAAATATTTATTTTTGAGAGAGAGACAGCATGAGTGGGGGAGGGGTAGAGAGAGAGGGAGACACAGAATCCAAAGCAGCTCCAGGCTCTGAGCTGTCTGCACAGAGCCAGACTGAGGGCTCAGGGCGAACTCACGAACCGTGAGATCATGACCTGAGCCGAAATCAGAAGCTTAACCTACTGAGCCACCCAGGCTCCCCTACTGGTACAGATTTTAATAAATAGGTGTGTGTGTGTGTATGTGTGTGTATGTGTGTGTGTGTGTGTGTGAGAGAGAGAGAGACAGACAGACAGACAGAGAAACAGAGAGACAGATAGAGAAACAATTCAGACTTTTGTTTGTGTAACAAGCCAGAAGCTCCAGCTCATTTAATAAATAATGCAATTGTATGACTCATATATAGAAAACTCTTTGCTTGAACTCTCAAGTGTTCAGTGAAGAATCTAACTAAGTTTTTTAAACACGTGCATGTGCCTAACAGTCATGGACGTGACATTTCTCGGACCTGTGTGAATGTATACATCTTTCTACGTGACTTATTCCCACTGGACTGCTTAATGGACACATAAAACTTGTATGAAAGGGGGCTAGCATAATTGCCTGCATGGCTTCCTGCCACTACATCCCTCTGGTTGTCAGCTGTGTCTACACGCCCCCACCCCTATCTGTATTTGGGGACAATTCTCTCCCAGCTCAGATAGTGTCCTGTCTGCTGCATGAGTTTTGTTTTTTTAATGCTAAAATTGTGTTCCATTTCTGCCTTTTGATAGAAAGGCTTATGCCAATATTCTGCCAATGTTGTTAAAGACAAAATGCTGGAAACATTCTCTGAATTTCATTTCTGATTCCAGTAAGCCAGGGGAGGGACCTGAGAATTTGCATTTCTAACCAGTTTCTAGGTGATAACGATGCTGTTGGTCTAAAGAGCTTGCTGAAATTTTATACATCTCAACTTAAGAGGATGTTCAAAAATATTAGGCCTCTTGAATCCTACTCATAACCATAAAGACTGGCTCTTTACCCAGAAGGAGAAAGTAAGTCACGTCAGCTGGGTTTGGATCATATTTCTGCCTTCAGATTTCAATCTTGTGGGCAAACCTATTTCTCCAGTCTACCCCCTGACACTAAATTATGATTATTTCAGTGGTTCTGAGAGTGATGAAACTGGTAGATGGAAAACAGAACTTGTGAAGTTCAAGTTACCAAATCAGAGTTGAAATTTATTTTTATTTTTCACTGCCTTTTAAAAATTTATTCAGGGGAGATCATTTTCTTCTCCAAATGGAAATTCTGTCAGGCCTATGACTTTTCTGTTCATTTGAACAGGTAAAATACAGTTTGCTTGTTTTTAGTAATTAAAGTCTTCAGTTGAAGTTACAGTTCAAAACCCTGAACTGAATGCATGGGAAACTCTTTCCCGATGCCCCCGCTTTGGCCTGTTGCAGTGGTGGGTTCGTGAAGGAGAACTTCTCCACCTGGTCCTGGTATTTCTCCTTTTCCTTCTCAAGTTGCTGTTGGGGATTCCATGGGGGTGGGTGGGATAGGAAGGAAGAAGGTGACAGAAGATTAAGAAGATAGGATGGTTCTTACTTGAACTGTTGCCTCCATCAACTTCTATCAGATTTGGCTATAGATTCCCATAAGCCCCTCTTCAGATTTGAATAATTTGAGAGAGAAGCCATAGAACTCAGGGAAACATTAAGTCTACCAGTTGGTTTATTAAAGGATGCAATAAAGGCTACAGATGAACAGCTATATAAAGAGATAAACAGTAAAACCTTGGAATGCGAGTAACTTGTTCTGCAGGTGTTCTACAAGATGCACAAACATTTCTAATAAATTTTAACTTGACAAATGAGTGATGTCTTGCAGTATGAGTAGTATGTGATGCTGAATGTCATATGATCCCAACTGAGCCAATGGTTCTTCTCTCTCTCTCTCCCTCTCTGTGGGATTGTGGGTGATCGTCTCCCATGCTCGGATGCTTGGTCTCAGGTCACGGTGTTCGGCAGAAAAGAGTGATCTTTCAGAACGTTGGAAGGTGCCCACAACTGGCACTAGTGTATTTTTGTCACTTCAAAGCACGTATGGACAGTCCTTTGCTTTTCCATACGAGAGTAAGCTTAGGAATGCTTTGCTTCATTCTAGGTCAGGCTTCCTGCAGATATAGACATTTCCTCTGCTGCCTTATTGCCAATTACATTAAATACACTATATGATAAGAGTTTATTAATACTGTACTGTAGTCAACATCTGTGTGAGTGTATGTAATGGCCCCCATGCAGAAAAAGATTCCATTCAGCCAATAGATAGCAGTGATTTCCTGAGTGACAGTGAAAGTTGTCTTACATAATAACCCTCCTCTCTCTTGTTTCCCTCACACCAGCCATGAACGTTTTCAAAGGGAAGTGCAAGTTAATTAGTTTATTTTTCTGTATATTTTGTATTTTATTTATTATTTTGTATTCTATTACAGTATTGTAATCATTTTTATATGAATATTTTGGGTTGTGGAATGAATCATCTGAGTTTCCATGATTTCTTATGGGGAAATTGGCTTTGATGCACAAATGCTTAGGATTACAAGCATGTTTCTGGAACAAATTATGCTCACAACCCAAGGTTTTACTGTATAGAGTGATGGTCCTGAACACAGGAGCTTCTGTCTCCGTGGAATTGGGGGTGTCACAGCACTGGTGTGCTTGTGTTCACCTACCTGAAAGTTCTCCAAACCCCCCACTATTGGAATTTTATGGAGGCTTCCTTATGTAGGCATGAACAATTATTAACTCCCATTTCTATCCCTCTCTTTTCTCTGGAGGATCAGGGAAGGGCTTGAAAATTCAAAGCTTCTAATCAAGACTCAGAATTACCTCAGTAGAATAAAAGACACCCTTAGTGATCTTATCACTTAGGAAATAACAAGGGCTAAATTTAGGAGCTCTCTGCTGGGAACTGGGGGCACACATCAATGTATATATTATTTCATGTAGCTCAGCTACAATTGAAGTTTATTTTTTGTGTGTGCCACCCTTTAAGATAGGTGTTTCTGACCAGCTGGCAGCTGGCCTCAGTGTGGATTCAGGGATCCAGGACCCCTTCATCTGGTGGCCTTACCATCACCAGAGCCTATGATCTGCATCCAGCTGGTGGAAGGAGAAAGAAAGAAAGGAGGAAAGAAAGCAAACCATAGAGGAATCCATCATTTTTTTCCAATCCATCATTGGCCAGACTTTATCATCTGGTCCCACCTAGCTGTAAGGTGAGCAACAAAATGCATTTCCTTCTCAGCACCTGCCTCCAAGCTACAACTTTGTGGTAATGAAGACAGGGACAGTTTGGTGATCAGTTAGCTGCCCTATCATGTCATGACTTGTCTTTGCTACAAAGCTGGTTCGATGAATTATAGCTCATGGAGAATTGCCAAAGAATTATAAATAGTAGAATGACCTGATGGGATCTGCATTCGAAAGATCATGAGAACATCAGTGTCAGTGGAGGGAGTTGGGAGAATGAAGACAAGGGAACCAGTACTGAGGATGTGTAGTCATTCAGGGAAGAGAAGAGGAAGCCCTCCATACATGAGGCTTATGAGAAATGGGCACGTTTTAGAGGGATCTAGGAGCTAAGCTTTGGATATGGGTTGAAAGCAAAGAGAATGCAAAGAGATGACTAGTTGACATTCTGACCTGGGTAAATGGATGCATGTTTGCATTACCAACCACATTTGAGACAAATGGAATGGGATCCCATCCAATCAATACAGTGCTCCATAATCTCCTCTTCCAAAGCTTCATTGACAACAAAATCAGGTAAATGTATATCTTGGGAGGCTCCGGTGACTAGTTCATGCTGCAGTTGGAAAACTTCTTTGACGTGTCATGTTTCATTTTGAAAATTTATACAAATGTATTCACTTTCTATCCCATGAGATAGCTGGGCTTGTTGTAAAATAAAATAATGTTTTAAATTAGTTTTTAAAGAGAAAAGCTCATTTAAGAAACAATATATAAATCTATTCTCCCCCTTGAAAGACACACAGAACATTATAGTCTGAAGTCCCCCTTGACCATCACTGATAATCTGTCTCCTCTCAACTCCCTGGAAAGAATCACTACTTGTTTGCGGTTTATCCTTACAGATTTATACTCATTTATATATGTTGGAAAAGATACCTTTTTTGTGTGTTTTAAAAATCATAGTTACACTGAGCACAAACTATAGCTTGCTTTCTTCACTTAAAAATGACTGTGTTTGTTCTTTTAAATTACTTCTTAAGAGTCTAACTGATACTCTAGGCACATGAACTACATTTGTCTTGTGGCTCTGAGTGTTCCTGGTATTTTGTTGCACATCCCCAGTCTCCTGTTAGCTCAATTAGAAACACAAGTATATGGAAGTAAGCTACTCTATATGTGAGATAGTAGGGATCTGCTTATCCATATGAAGACGATCACTCATATTTATTGGCACCGTGCACCAGACACTGTCCCTTGTGTGTTACCCATATATTCACAACAACTCCATGAGGTAGTTACTGTAATTATACTGTAATTGCAGATGAGAAAATGAAGCCTGCGCAGTTTGGATGAGTGGTTCAGGGTCACTGAGGCTTTGAATGGTAGAGACAGGACACTTATCCAGGCAGTCTGATTCCAGAGTCTGTGTTCTTAACCACCTTACCAAACGACCTGGGGAAATGTGTGTGATGCGTCTCTGAATCCTGGTAGATTTCTCTGCGTCCCCCAAGGCAATGAGATATCCAGTGAGACATATGCTCTCAATGCTGAACTTGAGCCAGACACCTGCAGCCAAGTGGTATTTCCCATCACTTATTTCTGAGACTATGCCTTGGAGCGTTTACAGATTAGATGCCTATTAATTTATTAGGTGAACTGAAGCAGGATAGATGGTTAATGCGTCTGCCCAGTGGATGTGTAGAGTGTGTCATAGGCGCCCAAACTCTCAGTGAAGCAGCTCCGTCTGCAAGATTGATCCAGAGAATTGGGAAAGCGAGGAGTCCATGTTCATGGAAGGACAATGCTTTCTAAGAAGCCCAGTGTCTAGCTGCTTTTCCTTCTCATGTGGCCCTGAAGGGCGGGGCCAGGTTGGTAGATGCGTTTTCAGCTGCTGCTGCTCCCTGAAACAAGGGCAGAATGACACAATTACAAGGCATGTAGTTGTGAATGTCGTCTGTCCTGCCTTTTTCTCCCTCGCTGACGTGATTGTTAGCTTTGACACCTGTGAGGGAGGCAGCAGGGAGGAAATCTCTTACTGAGGTTATTTCAGGGACATACAGAGCCTACCTTTCAGAATGTTGGGATGATTGAGTTGTAACTTTGTTTTTCTTTCTCTCATACTCTTTAAGTACAAAGTGAGTTCTTATTCTGTTGCTTAACCCTTTTCTTACATTAGATACTATAATTCGGGTGTCCAAATAAATGTAGCAAGGTGAAAAATAGCGTTGTTTGAATAGCTGACAGCAGAGTTTCTCTTAGGGAGAGAGAAGAGCAATATCAATTTTGACAAGGCCCTTGATAAAATACTTAGGTGGAAGAGGAAACCCAGAGGAGGTGCCTAGGAAGGCAATAGCATCATG
>CM053573.1:134763508-134830335 GCA_028646485.1 Cryptoprocta ferox | reverse complement strand
GTGAGATCATGACCTGAAGTCAGACGCTTAACTGACTGAGCCACCCAGGCACCCTTAATGTCCAATTTTTAATTCTCTCTCTCTCTTTCTCCCTCTGCCTCTCTCTGTCTGTCTCTATTTCATTGTGGTGTAAACATTCATCATTGTCCCTTATAATGTGTGAAACATACAAACCATCATATGATAAGTTTGAAGTGAAATTAAGGAAAGGGGACTGAGTCCCTATCTGGGTCAAGCTGGGGCAAAAAGAAGTAAGTAGTCTAGTCACGAGAGGACAAGTGAAAATAAGGATAAAGCAGGAACAGGAATTTATCTCAGAGAAAACTCTTGACTTCCCACAAGATATGTGATTGGTATTGAGCCAGTTTTCCTTAACTCTTGAAGAGTAGACTCAGTGAGACACCTCAGTGACACAAAGAAAAAGTAGACTCGACTCAAACCTATGGAGAATTCCCACTGAGGCACAGAAAACCCCTGCTGGGTTGTAGGTCTGCGAGGATACTCCACTATCTCACACCCCCTCTTTCTTTTCATGGCAACATATAATTTGGGGATGTTCAGCTCCATCTCTTGGATTGGAAAACAAGATGCTGTGAAGAACAGAACACAAACTCTGGGTCAGTAAACATGCGGATTGGAAGGCTGCCTCACTATTTGTGGACTATGCACTTGGAGGTAATTCTATGTTTTTTAAATAGCACTGATCATAATTTGCAATTATTATTTTTTTATTTTGTTTACTTATTGATTCTCTATTTGCTCAGTAGAGAACAGACTGTGATGGAGAAGGTGTGTCTGTCATTATTGCACCTCTCATGCCAGGCACCTAATGGATACTCATTACATTTATCTTGAATGAATACATAAACATTTAACTTGTTAATGAACCTGAAAAGAACGTGAAAGGAAGTAACACCACACCCCCTGCAGATTGTGAGGATAAGACAAACCACATGGTGAGACCTAGTACAGAAGCTGACTTGGCAGTAAAGGGCAACCTTCTTTGCCTTCCAAGTCATAGGATTATTCTTTTTCTGGACCAGCTGATGTCACTCTTCCTCAGGACGATGCTCTACGACCTTGGATACCCCATAACGCTGTGTCCATCTATGAAGATGTTGTAGGAAAAGGACATAGGAAGCTCAGTGTAACCCAATATATTCTATATACCTAGGAGTGCTGAAAAATCGTCACGAATATGTCCTTCAAGTGACGTCAGCCACAATGCCCCAAGTTCGGTACTGGCCTTGCACTTCTGTCCATCTACCAGAGCCAGAAAAATGGTTAGTTTGGCCTCTGATTTTGCAGAACTCTTCTCTGCATTTTTACCATGAGGTTTCTGCCTGAAAGACAATAATTTTATAGACAGTTAGCAAAGGAGAGAGCAGTTGCCAAGGCCAAAGAAGAACATTACATTCAAAGCATATAAGAAAGGAGCGTGTTCTCATAAAGACCAAGAATGATGCTACCTGGAAGGGAAATTAATCAGGAAATGAACAGACATCTCAAGTACAGAAGTGATTCAGAGGAGGGTCTCCCTGTTTGAACATGGTGCCCAGCTTTTAAACTTAAGTAGCAGAATTGCAGGCCCTGATCTAAAATTTCCAGATAGGTAGGTGTCACCTTGAAGAGATCATTGGTAGGAGAAGCTGACTTGATTTGATAAGCAGAGTCTAAGATGAAAGAATGAGGGGCCCAAGAAACGGGGTTCCTGCACCATGTGAAGGGAGCATGTTCCCCCAGTGCTACGCGTAAGACAGTCCAATGTTTCCAGGAAGTCTGTCCACCAACAAGTCACTTAGACTGTGGGATTCCCTACCCTGAGCTTTGTAGGCTATTCCTCTGTTTATTGAAGAAATATTTTAGGAGCACCTTAGGGGCTCAGTTGGTTAAACGCCTGACTTCGGCTCAGGTCATGATCTTGTAGTCTGTGAGTTCAAACCCTGCGTCGGGCTCTGTGCTGACAGTTTCATTTCAGCCTCTTCCAATGATAGGGCTTTACCTCTTTCTTTTGAGTTCTCAGGTTCCCAGGTTCCTGCTAATGTTTCAGGGAGCATCCACAGGGAGTGATTCCAGGTGGATTGTGGGTCAAGAGCCAGTCCTTGAGGCAGTGATGCATCCTGGCAAAGTTAAGTCCTTATGAGGCACCCATGGGGGAGGCACTGTTGGTAAAGGCATCCCAACGTGGGTGATGAATGTTCACGTCCAAGTGAAGCCTCGGCAGCTGGAGGTACTAGGTGAGAACTAGGTAGGAACCAGATAAGAGTCACTTAGGACCCAGGTAGGTCCTAAACACATGAGTCATGCAGTGAACGTGGTGAGTTCCACTCACCCAGCCCCTCCCCAGTAGCTAACCTCTCCTGATATGGAAACTTTCTCAGGATCTTCCCCTTCTTTTCCAATAAAGCTAGAAAACATATTTAACCCAGGCCTAAGAGCCATTATAACTGAATGACCTGTTGGTCTGTCTTCAGGGAACAAGGCAGACTTAATTTTCAAATCATCTTTGGAGGTGTGGGAGTAACACGAGCCTTCTATTCTGCAAAGAAAAGGAAGAATCCAGGACAGGTAGGTACGTTTCCATATTAAAACTCTCTGAACCAGTAACGATCTAGATGCTAGGTTGAATCATCTCTCAATTCTCTTCCAGCTCTAATATACTATGAATTTGAAGCCAAGACCAGCAGAATGCTGCTTTTCCTTCGGGCACCACTAATTACATGGAGAAAATCTCAGCCACTTTAGGATCTGGATCTATTAAAACTTTTAGACTCCAAGGCACAGAAGGGAATGAATGGTGGCATGCAGCCTACATCAGTTTGATTATGGTTTAGTGAATTTATGACACCAAATTCCCGCTGCACCATTATTTAGAAAGATGGGCATGGTCTTGGGAAGCCAGTCTCTACATATATTACTTATGACTTTGATGGTTATCTAAATTAATTAGCATGCTGATTCTTTAGCAGTAGGAGTGCGAGGAATTGCTTGAAGAGGTTTACAATGACAAGTGGGTTAGGAGAAAATGACAGAGAAATCATGATTGCTGGCTTCATGCTTTGAGACTCATAAACAAACATCTGAAACTTTCCTCCTGTGTGGACTGACATTTTCCTTCCTAGGTCTCATCTGTTAAATCAAGTTTCATGATGCTGCTTGAGCCACGACAACCATTGCTGTTCTGAGTTTACTTAGTCGACAATGTTCAGAAGCCTGTGGGAGTGATTCCAAGCTACAAAGAGGCTGGAGTCTAGGGCCAGGATATCTGACCCAGTGCTCTTTGTAGGACTCGATGAAGAAGCGAGCTTAGCTTTTCATTCATTCATCGTTTCATAATTGCATTCACTCATGAATCTATCTGGCCATTCGTTATCTGACCTTAATTGTGCCTCAGGCATCACGGTAGGCAACAAAGGATTCTTAGATATTTCTTTTTGGAAATAAAGGTCAGGAAACGGGAAAGAGACACATTTTCCAAATTGGTGTCAGGTGATGCTGAACCATCAGGATGTATGCATTCGCAGCTGAGTATTTGAGGGGAAATGGCTGCTGTGAGTAATAATCTGAGCTCTTCCTGCCTCTGTGAGACATGAAAGAGCCTTAATGCTGCTCCCAGGAAGAGGCAGGGACCCCCAGGGAAGAAGGAGGACTCCCCACTTTCTCTTTATATTCTAGGCTCACAGAAAGCAGCATTTAGGACTCCACATGGGGCACATATCTCCCCAGGCTCCCTTTTGCTTCTATCCTCTCACTGCATATTCTTCAGGGAATTAGATGCGGCTCCAATGTAATGCAAAGCTGATTAATAATCTGCACACACGCTCCCACCTAGGGAGGCACTCAGATGAAACTAGCCAAATGTGTCTGCCTAAAATCAAAGCAATTAACCTAGAAAGTTACACATCCAGGGCTTTAATCTCTGATCTATTTTCATCCACAGAAGGGATTTATGAAGTTTATATTTTTATACAGAACATTGTCCACTCTTATCTCTCTTCCCTGAAGGTCAGATAGTCTTCTGCTGACCCAGTGGGAGAGGTTTTGACAGCTATATTCATGGCTTTCCTGAATGGGTATTTTGTGAAGAGTCTTAGAAAAATTTTTAAAAAAAGCAAGCAAACCCAAACATCATGATCAGAGAAAGCCCGCGTGCCTCATCTGAAAGATGGGAATAATAAAACCTTGTGGGTTATTATAACGAGTAGATGAGATAATGTGCAGAGGGTACTGAAAGGCTTGGCCCAATGGGCCGGGCTCAAGAAGCCCTAAGTCCTTTGAGGGAAATGTCAGTTTGGGTTCTGGGAAAGGCCAGTGACAGCTACGCACTTCTATTGCATCACCTGTTAGGTATGTCTGAACTCAGCCTGAGAGATGAGAATACATATTAGACATTTACCTAAAAAGGGAAGAAGGAGTGAAGAGGGAAGAAGGTGGAGAAAAGAGACTTTGTTAGAAAACGCTGAGCTTGCTGAGACAGATGGCTGCCCTGCCCCATCAAAGGATGAACATCACTTTGAACTCACCCCTCCTCTAGGAGTGCAGATAACATTATTAGTTCATTCACCCTTCCTGGCTGGCAGCAGGATGTCCCAGGCTCCTGTGGTTTCCAGGATGGTCAAGTCTAGGAGCCAATATTCAGAGAAGGGGCCAAGCTGAGCAAAAAGTCCCTCTTCCTGAAGATCTCTCTTCTGTTGGAAGGGGGTCCTGATGTTTGTTTATTTCCTCTTGCTCTGGGACTTTCTGCTGTACCTGGTTTCTAGGCTTCTGCCTTCCCAGCACTGATCATCCCTGAAGGTCAGCCTGCACTTCTTGACCAGTGCCATGGGAAAGAACATGGCTGAAACGGGAGGTCTAAATTCACTTCTTCCAATGTAGCACAATCTAACGTGGTGGTTAAGAATGTTTTCTCTGGATTGTATCTGAAATCTCTGGATTCAAGTCCCAGGTCTGCCATTTATTAAACCTTTTAAAGCCTTAGTTTCCTTGCCTCATCATCAAAATTGTAGTCCCTCACTAGCAATGTTGTTAACAGACAATAATGCATAGAAAGCAATGAACCCAATGTTTGACTCATGCTAAGGACCCAATAATGATAACTATTAAATGCATGGCCTGGCTCTTCCTTTCATCTTTCTCCTGCGTATAAAACCTTGGGGATTAAACAACTCCATGGATTTCATGAAGAAAAATGTTTGCAGAGTCACCTAAAGAGGTGATCACTGGAATAAAGCCTACATACTTGTCCTTCAGCTAGAGATCTCTATTACCAATTCAGAGAGGGCTCAGGAAACCCTGCAGCCACCCAAAGCTAAAGAATAAGGGATTCGCTATTTTAGGACATAGAGCCGTACTCTGCTCCTGTCCCTTGGGTCTCTCCACTTTATTGCACTTCAGTTGAATTTCATAAGCCAACATCTGCATCTTTTCCCCTGGGGGCTTTCTCAGAAGCTGGAGAAGATCCATTTGCAAGGCAGGCTGAGAGTGCTGAGAACCAGTACCCCCAGGGAAGCTGATTCATTCTCCTCAGGTGAGACAACCCTGAAGTGTGGGTTATACAGTTTCCCCAAGATTCTCCAGGGGACAAAGCTCTAGTTTATCCACAGGGGTAGAGGGATTGATCATGTGTCCAGTGTTTGCTGCCTTTTTTCCCGGGCTACACTTCACTACCTGACTGATGTTTCCTGTACCTCCCAAATCAACTACTAACACTTCAGTCCTTGTTGCAGGGTCTCTCTCTTGGAGAACCCAAGACAGTAGGATTAAGCTCAGGGAAAAAAGATCACTAGCATGTGGTGCTTCTTGAGGGCTGACAGTCTCCCATTTGCTACTGTGTCCTTTAGCACCAAGCTAAATACTTGGCTCATGGTAATCATTCAGTGCATGCTTCATTAAGGGGATCAGAGACAGAGGCGAAACTACAGGTCTTGAGGAAGCAAAAGAGAAAACCCCTTAAGCATTATTTAAAGAATAGCTAGCATTAATTTGTATAGCAATTAACCATTTACACTTTTAGAGAGCAGGTTCATAGGAATCCCTTGCAGATATGTTACAGATGAAGAGACTGAGTCACAGGCATTCTACACTCTTGTCCAAGGCCGGCCATGGCTGATAATGCTGAAAATCGCACCATGGTCCTTCACATAGTGTCAAGTTGCTACCATCCCTGTTAGTGCCAATAGCGTGATACCTCTGCCACCATGGAAAAAGGAAAACACATTCAGCTGTTATGTTTCAGCCAGAGACACCACACTGAGCATGATCCTGGTGGCTTCTTTTCTCTTCTCTTGAATTCCTCTGACGGAGGGGTTCTTAACCTGGGGTCCACGGATGGATTTGGAGGACTTAGTACTTAGGTTCACGTGTGCTTTTTTTGGAAGAGGATCTTAGCTTCCATCATACTCTCAAAGAGTTCTGTGATCCAAATAAAAAGCCATTGTCCCCAGCTGCTGCTGCCAGTCGTGCCTTGCTCTTTAATTACACATCTGATGACAAAGTGCTTTCACTGTGCCACTTCCCCTACCTTGCAACAGCCTAAGGTTTCTTAATGAATTCAACACTTATCAGCAGGATTCTTTTTTCTTTAGAAAAAAGAGTTGGGACAAATCACTCAGTGCCCTGAATATGCATATTAGTACTCTTTCCCTTATGCTTGGATGTCACTCAAACCTCCTTTTTTAATTCAAGACTTTGCAATCTAAGGCAGCAACTAACTTTCCCATTGGCTACTCCTTTAATGGTCTCCACCTTTTTAACTATATGGTGAGAACAAAATGACCAATCTCATTTTCTGAGCCCTTCTTTCGCTCTAGCCTTTCACACATCATAAATCTCACTGGACATGCTCTCCCTTCCATCTCTCGACAGTGGAAATCCTCCCAGTACCTCAAAGCGTAACTCAAATGCCCTTTCGTCAGCCAAGCCTTTCCATCCTAATATTGAATGATATTTATAGTGATAGCTAACATTTATTGAGGGCTTGCCATGTGCCAGGCATGATGTTAATAAGTTTTTGGTAAATATTTAAACCAAAACCTTTCAAGGTTTAGGAAGATTAAAGGATGTTAGCTTCTGTAACAAATACAACAAAACAAACAAAAAATAATCTCCGTAGCTTAACAGACTGGAAGCTTATCTCTTATGTATGTAAAGCCTAAACGAGGTTGCTGATAAGCAGATAGGCGGCACTGAGGCTATTGGCTCTTTCCATCCTGCGGCTCTACTGTCTTTAACAAGTAGCTTCCGAACTTGCTGGTTTGGGGATTAAGGATAAATGGTCACATGTGGAAAGTGTTTATGGGCCAATCCTAGAAAATGACATCTATTACTTTCACTCGGATCCGTATCCTAGTGTCTAAAAGGGAGTCATGTGGCTGGGAGATTTGAACTAGATTATGCCCTGGAAGGAAGAGGAAATAAATTTGGTGAGAATTTAGAATCGCTTGCCTCAAGGCATCCTGCTAGGAATTAGGAGAGCCATGGCTGAATGTTGAATTTTACCAGAGTGTTATGTTCCTGAAAAACAGTAGCCATTCTGAAGTCCCTCCAACATTTTGTATTCCGGGAAATGGCTTAGTGCAAAGAAACCCCTTTCCTTATGTGACTTAGAGAAGACTGACAGATGCCCCTCTGTTCAACTATGATGAGGCCAGGCACACACTCTCTAAATTCCCACTCTTCACCCCACAAATGACTAGCTGAATGGTTTGTCCTGTGATTACTCAGAACAAAATCCTTGTTAACCATACACTTTGGTTAACTTTCTCTTCCTCCCTAAGGTATCTGACCCCCCCTCACCCCGAGCCAACCCCAAAACCCTTCTTAACAGCCCCTCCCAAAAACAGGCTGACCTCAGGGTAAAGCAGTCTCTGCTCTACTGTCCGGTCATGGCCTTGTCCACCTATTCACCCCACTTCCCATACCGGCTGCTTTCAAGCCGCATTACTTTTCCTCAAAGAAAAGCCTCTTTCTGCCTAACTCAGACACTTGTAGATCCCATGGTCTGAGCAGTCTACCTATCGCTGTTGTCCATGTCCTCCTCTTGCAATTATCCTTTAGCATAAAGTCTCTGCTTATGTAAATGTGACTCTGTTTTTTATTTGACAGTGGAGATTTGAAAGCGGGGATTCTGGCTCGAATGCACCTTCAGATTGCCTCCCGAGCGACATGGCTACTGCCTCCTATGTGCTACATGGCCCCCCTACACTTTCCACTGTGTAGAGCCAACACACCTTCAGGCACTAAATTTCCAGCTCCCTGCTTTTATTATTATTATCATTTTAAAAAATTTTTAAATATTTACTTATTTTTGAGAGAGGCAGAGTCAGTGGGGGAGGAGCAGAGAGAAAAGGAGACATGGAATCCGAAATAGGCTTCAGGCTCTGAGCTGTCAGCACAGAGCCCAATGCAGGGCTTGAACCCACCAACCATGAGATCATGACCTGAGCTGAAGTCGGATGCTCATCTGACTGAGCCACCCAGGAGCCTGTCCAGTTCCCTGCTTTTGGAAGTGGAAGCATGTGACCCATTTAAAAAAATTTTTTTTAATGTTTATTATTTATTTTTGAGAGAGACACAGAGTGTGAGCGGGGGGAGGGTCAGAGAGAGAGCGGGACCCAGAATCCGAAGCAGGCTCCAGGCTCTGAGGGGTCAGCGCGGAGCCCGACACGGGGCTCGAACCCACGAACTGTGAGATCATGAGCTGAGCTGAAGTCGGCCGCTTAACCGACTGAGCCACCCAGGTGCCTCGACTCATTTGAGTTAATGAAATGTGAGTGGACCTGATGTGTCATTTCAGGCAGAGGTGATCGAGCATCTCCTGTGCTTCCCCCTAATTCTTGTGCACTCCTCAGGAGACCTTGGAAGGTGCCAGCATCAAAATTGCAAAGCACTTGAATGCCTGAGTCGTTGCATAGAGGAGAGGCCTCTCCCAAAAGCCTCCAACCAGGAACATCTGCAATGGACTTTTGAGATTTGGGGGTGTGTAACAGACTATTCTGAGATCACTTAGTCTTCCTACCAATGCCTATGTCCTATGTACTTCCCTGTAGTCCTCAGCACACCATACTTTGCATTGGTATTGGGTCTATTTTCTCTCGTTGAGATCAGTGAGCTCTCAAACCCATAGGAGTTAGCAGTTTCTCGCCTATACCAAGGGACCGAATGTTGGAAGAGTGAATAAATGAGCTGTCTGATTCTCTTTGCAAAACAACTTCTTCCAATAAGGACAGGTATTTATTTTTATTGTGGAAATAATGAAACGCAAAACATTTGGAAAGTAAAATTTAAAAACTCCATTTTAATCTTATCACGTTCCTCTGTTACCATCTTTGTATATTTTATTTTTTCATATTTTTTTTCATATTTGCAACCATCAGATACATGCATTTTGGTATCCTTCTCAATGTAATTTGATAGCACGGTTATTTTTGCGTGTTGCTACTTTGCCTCCATAGCCGTTGTTCTTAATCTCTGTTCATACAAATGCATGTTATATGATTTATTTATCTGTTCTCATATGTACTATGCAAATATAGCCTCAATAAAACTCCTTATGCATAGAGATTTTCTGTGTACTTATTTATACCATTTCCTTAGAATAAATTTTCAAATGTAATACGACCATGTCAAAGGGTGTGACCATTTTATTATTATTGATACGTATTACTAAATTGTTTTCTAAAAGATTTGTACCTGTTTACAGAGAACAACTGTACCCTTGTCTGTGTAATTAAACATGAAACATTTGGAGCACCTGGGTGGCTCAGTCGGCTGAGATTCCAGCTCTTGATTTTGGCTCAGGTCATGATCCCAGGGTCTTGGGATCAAGCCTCGAGTCAGGCTCCACACTCAGATTCTGTCTTTCCCTCTGTCCTCCCCAGCTCTCTCTCCCTTTCAAATAATAATAAAAACAACAACAGTGAAACATTTATTTGGATTTATTATATGAAATATCTCATTGTTTTAAACCACATTTCTTTGATCATTCAAAAGAGAATACTTAAAAAAAAGTTTATTTATTTATTTTGAGAAGGGGGGACAGAGAGAGAGAGCACAAGAAAGAATTCCAAGCAAGCTCAACACTCAGCAAGGAGCCAGGCCTGAGGCTCCATCTCACAACTATGAGATTATGACCTGAGCTGATATCAAGAGTTGGATACCTAACCAACAGAGCCACCAGGCTCCCTGAGAATACTTTTGAATTGTTTTTTAGGTGTTTCTTTTTTAAAAATTGTCTATTCGTATCCATTTAAACCATTTATTAAATGAAAAAAAAAATGTATGGTGCCCTGCAATGTGCTGTGTGGTGCAGTGGGAAACTAGAAGTCTTCGCCCTTGATAAATATTCATCCCCATGGGAAGAGATAGTGAGTCAACAAGTAAACGAATAAACATGATAATGTGTATCACCAAGGTTTATGGAGGAAATTCACAAGACTGCTGAGAACTGGAGAGTCCCCTCTGACAAGGGGATGGACCTGAAACCTGGGAAAGAGATGGTCATATAAAGAGCTCACCATTCAAACATCTGGAAGATGAGAGTTCCAGGCAAAGAGATGAGTGTGTGTAGCACCACTGAGGGGCAGGCAGTCTTGGCACGGTCACGGCAGAAAGAAGGGGATAGTCTCTGGAATGTTATGAAATGTGAGCAGAGGTGTGAGAGGAGGTTTGAGGTTTGGGCTTGGACTAGAACACCAAAGCTTTCACCAGCCATGACAAGGAATTTGGGTTTTGTTCTGGGCGAGAAAGGAAAACTTCTAGGGTTGTAAGCACGGCAGTGATGTGATATAACTTAAAAAGATCATTTGACCGCTGTGTGGAGAATACATTTGAAGTAAGAGAGGCAAATGCATTGGGAGGTTATTAAAATATTTCAGGCCAAAGATAATGGGACGTGGACTAGGGTGGTGGCAAGGGAGAGAGAGAGATAATAAAACACCTTAGCTTCTTTTGGGTTATTCCAAAAGCGGAAACTGAGACAAAGATTCAGGAAAAGATCATTTATCTGGGAGGTGATCCCAGGAAGTAGAGTGGGAGAGCCAGGAGATATTAAAACAGGAAGGTAGGAAATGTCCACAAAAAGCTGCATTAAGGTCATTGCCCTAAGCAATGGGACCTCTGAGAATAGAATCTTCCCGGAATAGTCAGTCTAAACACTCAGAAGCTCAGGCATTTATCCATTGACTCTGGGTTTCCTTTCATCGTTATTTAAAAAAAAAAAAAAAATATATATATATATATATATAAAATCTTATTTTATTTTATTATTTTATTTTATTCTATTTTACTATTTTATGTTGTTATGTTATGTTATGTTATGTTATGTTATTTTATTTTATTTTATTTTTGAGAGAGCACACACATGCTTGCTCGCACACAAGCAGGGCAGGGGCAGAGGAAGAGACAGAATCCCAAGTAAGCTCCACACCCAGCGCTGAGCCAGACTGTGAGATCGTGACCTGAGCTGAAATAGAGTCAGACGCCTAACCGACTGAGCCACCCCGGTGCCCCTCCTTTCAGGATTATTGATGATGGCCTCTGCGGCATTAATGCCCATGTACTTCTGGACTCTCATCACACTGAGTAGAAAGGCTCCCCTAATTTTGGAGAAAGACTTGGCGAGAGAAAAAGATATAGTCGAGTGTTTGAGCTGGGATGCTCTCAGGGAGCCTGGGACTGTCCACCACAGTGGCAACTGCAATCAAAGGTGGCCTGACCGCCTGTGATGTAGGCTATCAAAAAGATCTGCTACACATATGGAAGGATGCAAGAGCTATTTTTCAGTGCAAAAATTCTCTCCCTCTGACAGCAATGGGAACTGATCAGAGAGTGTCAGAGTCTTCTTTAGGTATTTGATTATCCACTGAAACTGGGATACAGATCTTATGCTAAAAATGGCAGGAAATAAACTGCCGGGTCCTCGATCAGGAGCTGTCGCTGATGGTCACCTGTATTCCCCTTCCTAAAGTTAGATTTTCTTCTATGAAATAAGAGAAAGGAGGCCTAGGTTTGAACATCTGCACTTAAACTCTCTAGATTGTTGGACCTTACAATTAGAACATTACATGCATTATTTCCTTAGATAAGTTTTTCTTTCAGATGATTTCACCTGTGGCTTTGCTCCTTGCCATTTCCTGGAGAGTAAAAAGGGTATGTCCCAAGAAATAAGTTCAAGACCTGGCATGACCTCCAGGAAATCAGCCAGCAAGTGATACCTTCCCCGGCACCTCTCCAATCTTAAAATTTCAGTCTTTCTCTACACACGTGCAGTTCAGAGACTTTAGAAATTACTCCGTGGTTCCACAATGAACCAAAAATTTGCTCCAACAAAAAAGAATTAGGATGGAATCGTCTAGCATTTCCCAGTTTCCAAATTTTGGGTTTTTTTCTCCTTTGACCGAAATTATTTTAATAGGCACAATAACATGATGATACTACTACTACTAACATGATGTAGTAAGACATAATAGAATGATAATATCCATGATCCATGAGTGCCACAGTGTGCTGGATCCTTTGCTAGGTACTTGTTACTTTATTTCAAATGTTCACGGCATTAAGAAATAGACACTCTTATTCCTATTCGATGCATATATAACCAGGCTTTAAAACGTTACATGAAATATGAAAATCAGACAGCTGTAAATGTAAAATACAGGTTTTTCCAACTCCAAATCTCCTACTGCTTCAAGTGTGTTTTGCTGCCCCCTCAAACTGTGTGCTCATTTACATATGAATTAACTAGTGCATTGAATAAGGACCCATGGGCTACAATCTAGAGCGCAGTTTTTAAATTCTAGTGAAAGACTTTTCTTCCTCTGTTCCTCTCTCTACCCCCTTCCCACAAGAAACCTCTCTAGATAGATTCAGTCTCTTTTTTTGGTCAATATTAGGTAATAATTCAACCTTCGAGTTACTGTTGCTTTACATTTTGTTTATGTACTGACCTTATCTGTACTCCTGGAGAGTTTCAGTCAAAGATATCCCAGGTAATATCTGATCAACCAATAGCCACAGGTCATGTTGGCAGTGCAATGGAGAAAAGACAAGCCAGAAGGGTAAGCCCGATCCAAATTGTTAATTGATTATGATCTCATTCTACCTAGTCTTAAATATGGTAAGTAAGCTCACAGAGTTGAGCAAACTCAAATCTGTGGCGAAAAGTATTAGAATAGTCATTGCTTCTTGGAGTGAGTGTGAGCAGGGATGGACTAGGAAGGAGAAAGGGAACTCTCTGGGGTGATAATATGTTCTGTATTTTGATAGGGGTTTAGGTTACACAGATGTATGCACATTTCAAAATTTATGGATTGGTACATTTAAGATTTGTGCATTTCACTCTATATAAAACTTCTCTTTAAAAAAAAGCATTAAAAGGGGCACCTGGGTGGCTCAGTTGGTTAAGCATCAGACTTTGGCTCAGGTCATGATCTCACAGTTCGTGAGTTCGAGCCCCACTTGGGGTGAGCATGAGCCCCACTTCAGGTGCATCCTGCTTCTCTTTCTCTCTCTCTTTCCCCCTTCTCTGCCTGTCGTGGGATTCTCTCTCTCTCCCTCTCTCTCTCTGCCCCTCTCTTACTTGGGCCCTCTCTCTCTCAAATAAAATAAAATAAAATAAAATAAAATAAAATAAAATAAAGCATCATAAGCTAAAATTGAACTTTAGTGAATGATATGTATATTGGATTATATAGGAGTTGGAGTGGGGCATACTGATGTCTACAATTTGCTTTGAGATGCATAAAAAATTAGATTGATGGATAGAGGAATAGACAGATGGATAGCTATGTGCTAAAGCAAATACAGCAAAATGTTAATAGAATCTACATATTTTGTATAAAGGTGTTCAGTGTACACTTCTTTAAACTTTTCTGTGTACTTGAACATTTTCATTAGAAATCTTGACGGAAAAAACAGTCAAACCCTCAAGGCTCTGCTGTCCCACTGAGGATGCCCAGTAGGAGATACATTTATGTGTAGGTAGTCTTTTGGTCTTTCTTCTTGTTCTCATTTTTTTTCTTAGATAAAGGAGATAAATTGGTCATCCTCATGAAGCATTTGAAAAAGGGCACCTGGGTGACTCAGTCAGTTAAGCTTTCAACTTCAGCTCAGGTCATGATCTCATGGTTCGTGGGTTCGAGCCCCACATTGGGCTCTGTGCTGACAGCTCAGAGCCTGGAGCCTGCTTCAAATTCTGTGTCTCCCTCTCTCTCTGCCCTTCCCCTGCTCACACTCTGTCTGTCCGTCTGTCTCTCTCTCTCAAAAATAAATAAACATTAAAAAATTAAAAAAAAGAAAAAGTGAGCCATTATTTGATCATACCTTATAGGACAAAAGAGACTCCACAGATGTGACTAAATTGAGGATCTTGAGGTGAAGATATTATCCTGGATTATCTAGATGAGCCCAATGTAATCACAAGGTCCTTAGAAGTGAAAGAGAAAGGGAAAAGAGCCAGACGCCCCCCCCCCCCCGCCCCCGCCCCCGCCCCCGCCCCGTGTAACAGCGGACAAAAAGTTTGGAATGATGTAATTTTGGCTTTGGAGGTGGAAGAAGGTGGCCCACAGAGAGCAAAGGAATGCAGATAACCTCTAGCAGCTGGGACAGAAAAGGAATGGGATTCTCTGCTAGAGTCACCAGAAAGAACACAACCTTGCCAACACCTTGATTTTAGCCTGGTGAGAATTGTGTCAGATTTCCAACCCACAGATCTGTAAGATAATAAACTTTGTTGTAGGCCACTAGGTTTGTGACAATTTGTTACCACAGGTCGTAGGAAACCACTTCAATCACAGAAGAAAATTTGTGTATGTCAGCGTATTATTCCAAAGCTTTAGAGCAGAAAAATGAGGCTGAATGCTAGGGAATCCATTTTACGTTGATGTTTATTTTCAGTAGATACTTTGGGCTGAAGGAAGAGCCTAACTCAAAGTGTAAGTTTTGGTGATTTATTTTAAGCATATACATAAAAATTAGAAAAACAAATCTCAGCCACGCCTCAGGGGAACCTGCAAAAAACCCAACATCCAGGCCTCAAGGGAATTATCTGAATCACAGAATACCCAGGCGTCAAGGGGTGTGAACTGAAAGGTCATTCAGCAACCAGGACAGATCTAGGGACCTCACCAACAAGAGTTTCTGTGCCATTAATGGGACTTAAATTTTTCTAGATTTTTGATTCATTCTGAATTAGTCTGCGCTTTTTTCTCCGTGCCTGTGGCCAGGACCACTGTGTGCACCTTCCTCTGGTGGGCACAGCCATGCCTGAGTGGGCACAGCCTGGAAAGAAAAATGTACCCTGGATTTCTGTCTCGACCTCCCTGTCCCTCAGGCCGTGCAAGGTATAACCCACTCAGCCTTCTGTATGCTCCAGCCTACTGGTTCCTCACATTTTCTGTATCTCTTCTGTCCCTCCAGCTTCTTGCTTCTTGATATCTGCTGCCTAGAACCCTTGTTTATTTATACCCCTAGCTCACAAATTCCTCTCTAAGATCCCTGCTGGTTTTTCTGTGGGAATCCTTTTAGTTCAGCTTTCACTACCAACTGCTTGATTTCCTCATTGATCCCCAATTTAATTCCTGGAAATGAGATTCTGATTGCTCAAACTGACCTTTATTTGGTATGAATTTTCACTCCGAGTGAACTTAGAAGCCTGGAAGCTTGACTGCTCTTGGATCAGGATCCTATCCCTAGTCTTATAAAAAAAATAATAGTTAAAAAATTTTTTTTGAATAGTAGGTGAGGCCACTTTGAACCCAAGGTGGCTACCTAAATTTGCCACATTTTAAGGAGCTTTGGGAAGACAGGACCATAACTGACAGGTGTAGGTCAAGTTTTAACTATCATGGATGCTATTTCAATGTATGCTTTGTCCCTCTCCACAGAGAATTTCGGAAAGCCAAAACAAAAACACAGCACATCTAATAACATGATCAAGCAGAAACTATAAACAGAAGAAAAAAAATGGGAAAACTGGTTATAGAAGAACATAAATATTTTGACCCATGGGTAAACATCGTTGTTTGATTGTGCTTTTGATTCATTTCTGAGCTTCCCCCATCCAAGGAAGAATTGGAAATGGGGTGATTTGTATAGTTCTTATTATTGGAAAGGAAATAGTCATATTTCTTACTTTATTGGGAGGCAGAGGCCCTATGCTTCTTTAACACGAGTCCCCTCTAACAACGGATAGAGCTTCGGGTAAGAACTCTGTTGAGAGATCTGAAAAGAATGGAAATCTAAATGCATATATGGATCATATATGCATTATATATATGTATATATGCATATATGCATTGTATATGCATTGTTTCATTCTCTTGTAACTCAGAACACAGCCTTCAGGTAAGCAAATCCTAACAGGTGTTTTCCCTTGCAGAGTATACTTAAATGTTGGCATGGAAGCAGGTCTTACCAAGTTAAGTACCATTACATGAAGTCACAGGGAAAACTCAAGCACGTCCCTCCACTGACATCTTTGTTTCAAGATTCCAAGCATATTTAGCTTATCCCAACCTCCAGGGACACTCTCTGAAAAGAGAGTTCAAGAACCTTTTGTTTTAGTTAACACCCTTCAAGTCAAGGCTGTGATTATAGAAAGAAAATTGACTTGAATACCAGAAAAGCCGGATTGGAGCTTGAATCCTGTCACTGATTCACCTTGTATGACCTCAGTTTTTCTCCTTATGACTTTGAAAGGATGGGCGACTACATCAGCATTTCTCATGTTTTGGCCCAGAGGCAATACGGGGGAATTAATCATGAAAATGCAGATTCTAAGAACCTACTTCAGACCCACTGGATCAGAATCCCTGAGGTTGATACCTGAGGTTTTATTTTTAATACCTCTGCAGGCGCTTCTGATGTATAGCCAAGTTTGAGAAGCAATCCATTTGGTAATCTTCCAAACTCTTTCCAGTTCAGTATTTATTTGATACTACATTCCTGAAGAAGTAATCATGTCCTTCCTCTTGGTGGAGTTTTTCAGCCATCCAGGATGAGGCATGGATACAAAAACAGATGAAAGGCAAGGTCAGGCTTTTTTCCTTATTTGGATACACAGTAGCACACTCCTTAACAGAATTATTCCCTTAACGCCTCCAGGTAATTTCTTAATTGTTCTATTTAATAGCTAGTGCAAGTAGAATGTTGCTCTTTGAAATATTGACCCAAGGAGTAGCTGGAGGCTGCAAGACGATAAAAAAGAAGGTTCTACCAAAAACATATTCAAGACAAAAATTAAAAATGAACTTCAAATATCTGTCTGAAGATCTGTGAGAGTCATTTTGATTATTCACAGATAGTTAACTTCCGTTCCTATTACATTCCTGAGACAATTCTCCTTTCTGCTAGCTGGTGCTCATTTTCTACAGTCCTGTTAGTTAAGACTGCATACTGTACATAAATGGATAGGAATGGCATTTCATTTTGCCTTCTGGGGGATCACATGGTAAATTGGGGCTCAACTCTCTTTGGTTTAGGCTATAGTTTCATGTCCTAGGGGTTTCGAGCACATATGATGCTTATTCTGTGCCAGGCCTCTCTCAGCATATATTAGCTCATGTAATCCTCAGAGCAACTATAGGAATCCATTAACAGATAGGGAAATCCAGGGCCTGGAAATCTTACATAAGGCGCCCACGGTCACACAGCTAGGCAATAAAGGAGTTGGATTGGGAGACTGATTTGATTTGCTTGCACTCTGAGAGCACTCATTAGAAAAAAAGCTCCCACATAGGGTACTTAAAGACTTAAGGAATTAAATTGCCATTTTACTAAGTGGTCATGCCTCTACTGTGAGTGGTGGGTTGTGCTAACCTCAACGTTGTCTTTATCTTGGCCTCCCCCCAAAGACCTGAGATGCATAGGAAGGAGACGTTACCTTCTCTGGCGTCCTTTTCCTTACCTATAAGAAGAAATAAAATTTCTGTGGTGAGGCTAAAATTTGGTGATCAATGCACAAGGCTAAGAGGTATTATTGCTGAGTGTCAGTTACTATCGTGATGTGGGCACCACGTAGCGGGAAGTTCTCCGACATGGGGGTCGAAAGTGGTGAGAGCCTCCCATTCCAAGGTGGGTTTGCCCTGTGTCCTCGGAAAAGACACAAAGTCTCTCTAGTCTTTGGTCCCATCATTTCTAAAATAAGGGATTGAATCAGAATCCATGTTTTTCCGAAACTGTTGGGCTTTTTAAAAGAAAGATGTATGTGGTCAAATAAAATTGAGAGAATACATGATCTATGCCTCTTCTAGCAATTTACTGGGCATATTCACATACTAACATAAGAGTTCTAAATGTATTTGATGCATGCTTTTCTACCTTTCCCCACCCCCATCTCAAGACTAATAAACGTCTCATGGAAAACACTTTGGGGGATGTTAGATTACATGATTTTTATATTTTGAAACATAAAATTCTATGATTTTTTTTTCACTCCTTACTACTGTTGGATGGTTGATCCTTAGGGTGAAAGGCATAAGTAAAAAACATTAGCCACTGTGTATAGGAGATCGAAATAAGGAAGGAACAAAGTGGGGTGTCTCATTTACAGACGGACATGTTTTGAGTTGAGACGTGTGTTCTGTTGAACTGAATGCTGATGGAGATCTTTTCTCATCTGAATACCTACTTAATTGCCTGAAGAGAGTTAATATCTCCAGCTCAATTTTGGAAAGAGATAGAACTCATCAGACAATGGCAATTAGTTGACCTCTGAGTGTGGGCTGAACCTCTTAAGAACGCTGTTGTAATCATTAGTCCAGACAATCTGGCCCTGCCTCCCTCCTCCTCTGGAACGTATGAGGAATATCCATGTCCCATGTTGCCTGTGTGTTCCCTCTTCTTGTGGCTGAGCAGATTTAATGCCCCACTTTTAAGAAACCAATTCCTTTTTTTCACTAAGAAGACAGTGAATGAATTACAATTTACTTGCAAACCAGTTGAGACTTCAAGCATAAAAATGAGATGTGGTGTAGAGTCCAGAATTGGAAGTGTTTTCCAATTACCCATTGGAAATCTCTCCTACAGATTCGGATATGAAGTAGAGGGTGAGCTCCTAGAAGAACAGATGCAGACACTCCACATTCATCACTGATCACCTGCAGAGATGCAGCTCTGACCTTGTAGTGAGCATTTTCTTTTGCCGGGTGTCACTCAACTAGTCCTGTGGTCCAAGAACCCTGACTGCTATCCCTATGTGGGCCAAATCAAAAAGCGTAACACTGTCTTCTGGAAAAGGCTTACTAAAAGGCGTTGGTGAATCTTTTTTTTTTGTCAGTGTTCTAGTAACATTGAACAACTCTGTGTGTTTACTCTTTTCATCCTGATCAGAAAGGCAATTTTCCCCAAATACTCAGAAGCAAAGCCATCCTAGTTGTATTTTTATTTCTGTTGGCTGCTTTTAAAACCATTTAAGCTTTTTGTTTGAAAACAAACAAATGTAGACAGAGTAGGCTGATGCATCTCCGTTTACTCCATCCTCACCTTCAACAATGATCCAATATGACCAATCTTCTTTCTTCTATATCTTCTTACTCTTCCTGCTCCTTATAACTGGAATATTTTGAAGCAATTCTGAGACAGCATATACATTTATTTATAAATACTTTAGTGTTCATACAATATATTTATTCATACACATAAAATACATTTTTTTATGATTACTACATTGAACACATTAAAAACTTACAATAATTATTTAATATTAGCAGACTGGTAGTAATATTCAAATTTCTCTGATCATCTCATGTTTTAAAATTCTTTTTTAAAAAGTTTACAAAGAGCAATGTCCATACATTGCATTGAGCTGACCTTGGCTCTCTTGCCTCACCAACATTTTTTTATCCATCTCTTTAATTTTAGCCATTCAGGTGAGTGTGCAATAGAATCTCACTGTGGCTTAGATTTGCATTTCCTTTATGACTAATGACACTGAGTATTTTCCTTCAAGCTTAACTGCAACAAAAGTATATTTCTCACTTGAGTAGTAACCTGATACAGATAAGGTGAGTTTCTTGGGTATGACTCCTGTGGTTAATAAAAAATCTGGCTGCTTTCTTTGTCTTTTTCTTTTCTTTCTTTTTTTAAAATTTTGTGTTTATATCCAAATTAGTTAACTTACAGTATAGTCTTGGCTTCAGGAATAGAACCCAGTGATTCATCTCTTATATATGACACCCAGTGCTCATCTCAAAAAGTGCCCTCCTTAATGCCCATTGGCTGCTTTCTTTTTCCGACTCTGCTCTCTTAGAGTGCTTTCCTTCTACTCACTCCTGCTCTTAACTATCTTAGACCAAAGTGATACATTCCCATAGGCAAAAGTTCCCAACCTAACCAAGAGCAGGGCTGGGGAATAAGATTTTCCAGAGTTTTCAGGGAAGAGCAACAGTGTAGCAAGCACACTATTTCACTGCAATGATTGTCCCTATTTATAAACTTTGTTAATTAAACTCATTTAAATATTTTAAATTGCACCTATAAATTTAATATATTCTATTTCCTTTTAAGTACCTCAGTTAAGTATTTAAGTGTTTCTTATTAACCCAATAATATAAATATATATTCATGGTGAATTTTAATTTGTATTTAGTGTTCTAATACTATTTACAATAACTTAGTAAGCTTTCAATTTAAAAATGTAGGTCTATAAGTACATAAGCCAAATTTTAATAGTGTTTTTTCCTAGGGATGAAAAAGGGTTGGTGTAGAGAATAAAGAATACTATAAGCATTGTGGGAATGTTAACTATTTAACATATTTCTTTTGTATTTTTAAAGGCATGATTTAACAAGTAAAAAAGAACCCAAAGTATAAACCAATAACTAAATTGCACATTAAGTTTTGAACTAGAATTAGAAGTCTAACCTGTTATTTTAATAGACCAAATTTTCCTGATCATTATAAATACTCGAACATCACATATGCATAGATTTAAAACAAACTATTAGCATCATGGCTGTGATTCTTTTAAATATTTCTATACCTAAGTCTGAATCTTCCCTATTTTGGAAGATGCTACAAATTAAACAGTTATGCTGAACCGGAACATTTAGGGTAATACTTTCAAATTATTCTTTGGCTTGTATTCTCAGCTGGCTGAGGTTTCTGATGACCTAAGAAGTTTCTATCTGAGATGTTGATGTCCTTTCCCACAGCTCACACCCACAGGACGGTGGCTCCTTGCTCTCCCCTCTCAGTTCACCCCCCACATCTCCTGCACTCACTTTCCACGTTACCTTTTTTTTTTTTTACATCTCCACTTAATTGGATTCAACTAATCTATTTACTTCTTCTTTAAATTCTATTCATATTCTTCCTTTACATCAGTACCATGACTTACCAATATTTTTTAAATACGCAATTCAAGTTGCTCACCTGATGTCAGACTCAGGCAGTAAAATGAATTCTACTTAGTTTCCAGTCCCAGCTTATCCATTTACTTGCTGTGTGACCTTTACCATGTAACTGCACTACTCTGTCTCGGAGTCCTCTGTGTAAAAAAGGGATAATAATAGTACTTACCTCATAGCATTGTTGGGTGGGTTAAATGAGCTCATAAATACAGAGGACACTGAACAGCGTTGGCACATATTAAGTCCCTTATCTATGTGAGCTGTTATCAGGAGTGTTGTTATTAACATTATTATTGTTTTTGTGACTTTGAGGTCGTGCCCACGAAGCCCAGAGGGTGCCGGAGTCCAGCTCCAGCAGGCCCAGGGCTCCCTGAAGGATGGACAAAAGGGAGTGAGAGAGCTTCAGCTTCTTCCTGCTCACCAGGCAGACATCTCTGCACTGACCAGAGAGTCAGCTTTATTTATTGAAAAATGTATGGGGTACAAAACAGAAGTGGCAATTGCCTTAGACAATGATTTCTGATGACAAATTCATTGGTATGTAAAAATTTCCCAGAACATAGATTGGTAGAAGACTCATGCATAATCTTTATCAATAATGATTGAAGTAGGTGACTAGATGTTTATCACATGGGGAAGGAAGATATCCTTAGCATTCAAATACAAGGCAATGTTTTTAGCGTAGTAAAGGCAAGAGTTAGTTCTTTGTTGGGGGGGGGTCAATAGCCTGTTTTTCGAGGGGAAGAAAAACAGGTTTTCTCAGGAAATGTACTATTTGCTCCTATAATCACAAAAGAAGAATCTCCTATAACAAGTTTTTTCATAAGGTACAATTCACATATTTTTAGCATAAGAGGGCAAGTCACTCCTGATATCAGTCAGTCAGGCGCCTTGCGGGTCGATGCTCAAGCAGAAATTGAGTGGGGGTTGAGTGGGTGTAGATGCCGGTCGCCATCTGACGGTGGGAGACCTTGCAAACTTGCCTTACCTCACAAGGAGATTTTTTCTCAACTTATGAGTTCAGAAACTGGCTTCTGGCAAGAGGGTAGTACGCAAAATCCCGCTCTCTCATTGGGATCCATCGGTGTTTCTCCTCATTGCATCTCTCCACTCTTTTATCTGCCAGAGAACTGCAGAGGCCAAGGAGTTCTTCCACTGGGGCAGCCCTCCGCCAATCGCAGACAGGACAGGCATGGGAACAGGAATGTCTGGCCTCTCCGCCTCAGGCTGGGACAATTCTGAAGACTAATCTACACCCCAGAGCTCCTGGAGGAGCCTTTGGAGGATTATCCCTTTGCTTGGCTTCTTCAGCTTCCCCTACCGATGGCAGCTTCTCCTGCGCACACTTCACGAGTCCACGCACAGCACTCTGTCTCAGCTCGGACCCCTGCTGATAAGACAGAGCACCCCTGAACTAGCAGTCTTGAAAGAGGAGAGGGCCACTGGATCCAAATGATTATATTTTAAAATTATAATCCTATTAGCATGTTAATTTGTATATTAAGTCTTCATAAACTTCAAGGGGTACATCAGAACCACCTGTAGGACTTGGGAAAGAACCGCAGATGACCAGTCCTCCTTTCTCCCAGCTCCAAGTTTCTGATGGAGTGGGTCCAATTCAGAATTATTGGGGCCCAACACTTTGCATTTCTAGTGAATCTCAGTGATGCTGATGCTGCTGGTCCAGGGACCAGACTTTGAGAACCTTTAGTGTAGGTGATGTCCGTGGCCCCAAGGGCCTCCGCTAAGGAAATACTTGCACACTGACAAAAAACTGAGCCACGTGATCAGACAGTGAAGACCTGTGAAGCTAGTGGGGAAGTATTTTGGGGATAGGGATGGAGGATTTCTGAGCATCTCTCAAATAAGCCCAGGAGGAATACAATTTTATATTTTTTGGTATACTTTGATTTAGATACATATTCATTTATTTTCACTCACTTATATTGTCCTCAGGATAAAAGCTCCTTAGTCATAAAAAATATTGACACACATAAGTGCCTCACACTGTTCCCACAGGACACTTAGTAGGCACCCGATTATTGGTATTATTGGCTATTCCTTCTCGACGTCACCACCTTCTTGAACCCAGCCCATCTGTTGGATTTCCTTGGTATGGTTCCTTGCTACATTTTGGAAGCAAACATGGTAGGGAGGATGAGGTAACAATTAACTCTTATTTCCCACCAAAGTTATTCTATGATATGTTGCTCTGTTCAAAGCACAGAGCACATTAGGGATGGAAATACATTAGCGATGGAAATACACCAATAAAATATCATAATTTTTATTATCTGGGGAGCCTTTTCAGAACTGTGCTGTTCCCTCAGAATAAACATTTATTGTTAACCCAGGCAGCCACCTGAAAAATGTGCTTGCTGATCTGGAGAGAGGTCTATGGGGAGACAGCACTGATGTGTCCCTCACCCCTCCCTGGGGAGTAGAGACTCTGAGCACCTGTTGCTCCCCAAATGGGTCTGATGTCTCAGTCCCTCAAAGTGAGAGACAGCACAGATTATGTGATTCACTTGCAATTTCACGTTCCTTTTTTTAGAAAACAAAACATATGCTTGTTTGATTTAGTTCTCTTAGGAGGCCTTAGTAAGTACCTGTTGAAAGAGGAAGTGAATAATTTGAAAAATGTGGCTTGTGTGCTTAGGAATAATATTTCACAATTATTATTGCTTAAATAGGAGCTGTTGTGCTTTTACATCCTTAAAATATATATATAATTCAATATATTCTGGCTTTAAAACTTAAAGCATTCTATTTGTAAAAATTCAAAAAAACCTTTGAAATACATGATAAAAAAAATGTCCATAACTTCTGAGAGACCCACTGTTAACATATAGCCAAATATAGCCCTCCTCATGTCTTAAAATACACATATATTATTCAACAAAATTGGGATATGTATTAGTTTTCTCTGCAAATGTGGACAAATTATCACAAACTTAATGGCTTAACACAGATTTATTATATTATGATTGTGTGGTTCAGAAGTCTGACATAGGTCTCACGGAGCCTATATATATATATATATAATATATAATATACTATATAATATATAATAACGTGGCTATATCTGGGTAGGGGAGGGGCATTGTTCTGCCTACCACAGGATAATAGTATACATTCACTTTGTAACCTATTTTTTTCCTCACTCAACAGTAAATCTTGGACATTTCTTGTTGCCATTAAATATTTTGCTGCAATCAGACTGTTAAGGAAAAATGAGATCCACTGATAAATCTACTCACACAGAACTTAAATAATTCTATTCTTTGGCATATTTAAAATGTTTCCAATTTTTCACATTAAAAATAAGCCCCAAATAGCTGAAGTAATTTGGAAAAGAAAAGCAAAGGAGGAGATATCACAGTTTCAGACTTCAAGTTATGTTACAAAGCTGTAATAATCAAACAGTATGGTACTGGCACAAAAATAGACACATAGATTGATAGAACAGAATAGAAAACCCAGAAAAAAGACCAAAACTGTATGGTCAATTAATTTTCAACAAAGCAGGAAAAAGTATCCAATGGGAAAAACTTTCTTCAACAAATGGTTTTGGGAAAACTGGACAACAACATGCGAAAGAATGAAACTGGACCACTTTCTTAAACGATACACAAAAATAAATTCAAAATGGATTAAAGACTTAAATGTGAGACCTGAAACCATACAAATCCTAGAATAGAGCAAAAGCTTCTGACATCAGCCATAGCAACATTTTTCTACATTTGTCTCGTAAAGCAAGGGAAATAAAAGCAAAAATAAACAATTAGTACAACATCAAAATGAAAAGCTTCTGCACCGTGAAGGAAACAATCAACAAAACTAAAAGGCAACCTATTAAATGGGAGAAGATATTTACAAATGACATATCTGATAAAGGATTAGTGTCCAAAATATATAAAGAACTTATACAACTCAACACTCCAAAACAAATAATCCAACCAAAAAATGGGCAGAAGACATGAACAGACATTTCTCCAAAGAAGGCATCCAGAGGGCCAACAGACCCATGAAAAGATGCTCCATGTCATTCATCATCAAGGAAATGGAAATCTGAACTGTAATGAGATACCACCTCACATGTGTCAGATGGCTAAAATAAAAAACACAAGAAACACAAGTGTTGCTGAGGATGTGGAGAAAAAGGGACCGTCTCGCACTGGGTGGGAATGCAAACTCTTGGTGGGAATGCAAACAAGTGCAGCCACTATTTAAAACAGTATTGAGGTTGCTCAAAAAGTTAAAGATAGAACTACCCTATGATCCAGTAATTGTACTACTGGTATTTACCCCCAAAATACAAAAACGCTAATTCAAAGGGTTACATGCACCCTTATGTTTATAGCAGGGTTATTTACAATAGATAAGTTGTGGAAGCAGCCCAAGTGTCCATTGATAGATGA
This sequence comes from Cryptoprocta ferox, assembly GCA_028646485.1. Classification (NCBI taxonomy): domain Eukaryota; kingdom Metazoa; phylum Chordata; class Mammalia; order Carnivora; family Eupleridae; genus Cryptoprocta; species Cryptoprocta ferox. The sequence continues at coordinate 134,804,567 of CM053573.1, read as the reverse complement.
ATGGATAAAGAAGATGTGGGATCTATATACAATGGAATATTACGCAGCCATGAAAAAGAATGAAATTTTGCCATTCGCAACAACATGGATGGAGCTAGAGGGTATAATGCAATCTGAAATAAGTCAGTTAGCAAAACACAGATACCATATGATTTCACTCCTATGTGGAATTTAAGAAAGAAACCAACGAATGAGCAAAGGAAAAACGGGAGAGAGAAAGAGAGAAACCAAAAAACAGACTCTTACCTGTAGAGAACAAACTAATGATTACCAGAGGGGAGGAGGGTGGGGGGATGAGTGAAATAGGCCATGGGGATTAAGGAGTGCATTTGTCCTGATGAACACTAGGTGTTTTAACTGAAAGTGTTTAATCACTATTTTGTACAGCTAAAACTAATAAAGCACTGTGTGTTAAGTATACTGACATTTAGAATAAAATAAAGTAACACCATAATAAACATATTTTTATTTTTTTATTTTTGGAGAGGCTAAATCTTTTTAAAATTTTTATTCATTCATTCATTCATTCATTCATTTATTCATTTTTTTAAAAATCCAGTATAGTTAACATATGTATTATATTAGTTTCAGGTATACAACGTAGTGATTTAACAATTCTATACATTGTTCAGTGCTCATCAGGACAAGTGTACGCTTTAATCCCCATCACCTATTTCACTCATTCCCCTACCCACCTCCCCTCAGGCAACCATCCATTTGTTCTCTAGAGTTAAGAGTCTGTTTTCTGATTCCTTACTAAGCTAAATTCCTAAAAATGAAATTCCTGGATCAGAGGAGAGGCAGCCGGGTTTAAAGGCTATGACTGTGCTTTGCTGAGTTCTGCCCTTCCCTCAGGAGTTTTGCCAATTTAAACTCTCACCATCTTTGTGCAAGAGAAAAAATGTCTCCTGCACTTTCATCGTGCTGGTTTTGATATTTTAAAAATCTTCGTCAGTTTTTGATGTCGAAAATGTTGGAGTTTGGAGCTGACAGCCAAGAAAGAATTCTTGAGACATCTTCAGTGCAAAAAGGTGGTTCTACTGAAGCAGGGGACAGGACCTATGAGCAGTAAGAGCTGCACTGGGGTTGGAAAGGGTGACTGATTATATACTTTCAAGTTGGGAGGCGGTCATAGGTAGCATAAGTCTCTAAGGAATTTGGAAGCAAGGTTTCCAGGACCTTGAGGGGCTAGCTGTTGTTAGGATAAGGTCATTTACTAAGTCTAGTATAATCTTAGTCATGAGACCCTTTAGATGTATATCAGCGGGCCATATGTTTGCAGAATGATTGTTGACTTATTTCTGGGGATGGGGGGTAGAAATAAATGAAGTTTCCAAAGGAATTTTCCTGTGCTAAAGAAGACTCACAGAATCCCGGGGTTGGAGGTTGGGCTAAGATTGCCTTTTGCCCTTCAAAGAGAAGGGTCAGTCTGCCTGTTTCAAGGACTTGTCAATGGGTTCCAGGCAAAAAGGAAATCTAATTTTTCATTTGCCTTTGTTTCCCACATCAGTTTTCATGGGGAAAAATGCTTTGTTTTTCTTATAATTTGTCTTTGGTTATGTGATGAGGTCAAAAAGAATATCATTTAAGGCAAAACAGCTTCCCATATTTATGGTTTATTTCTTTCCTGACAAGTAAAGTAGCTATTGCCAGTGATTTTCTCTGGAGACAGATGGGGTGGGTGGGGGAAGAGAGAGAGAGAGAGACAGGATCTTAACTGGTCTAAGTATCAGACAATATTCACGCTGTCACAATGTTTTCTGTCAAGCTCAGTGTCAGTCTCTATCACCAGCTACAAACCAACCAAACAAACAAATTAAAGTTAAATTTCTTCAAATTGAAATAAAATTCCTTCTTGACTAGGATATTTACAAGAGAGAGTCAGAGAAAAATCTACTCCAGATTAATGTCACCATTAATCAAAGAATTCCCACTCACCTAACTAAAGCCTATACTCAGTAATAGTAGGAACATTTCATATATTTATGGTACTTTTATATTTTCAGGGCATTTCCCTCTTTGTTATATTTTTACACACTGGTTTTATTAGGAATGGGTATTAAGCTTTTCAAATGTTTTCCTTCTTCTATTGAATTGGTCATGTGGGCTTTGTTCTTTATGATGTTAATATGGTGTGGTACATTGCTTTTCAGTTGCTAATCAAACTTTCCACACCTGGGATAAAACCTAGTTGGTCTTGATGTATGTTCATTTTATGCTAATATTTTGTTAAAAATTGTTATGCATATGTTTATGAGAGATACTTATCTTTAAGGGTTTTGTTTGTTTGTTTGTTTTTAGTGATGTTTTTGGCAGTAGGGTTATAGTGCCTTCAGGACCTCTTCCACCGCTGTTTCTTTAAAGAGTCTGTGTAAGATTGGGGTCATTTCTCCCTTGCATATTTTATAGAATTCCCCAGTGAAACCATCTGGGTCTGAAAGATTTTGTTTTCGTTTTCGATTTATGTGTGTTTGTAATGGGGAGTGGTGTTTTCAACAACAAACTCATTTTCTTTAATGGACATAGAATCTTTGCCTTTTCTCTTCTTTCCTCTTGTCACTTGGGATAAATTGTAATTTTCAATAAATGCGTCCATTTCATCAGAACTGTCAACTTTATTGGTATAAAGTTATACTAGTATTGTAGGGGCCAAGAGCAGGCTGCCCCAAGATGGGCCACTTTGGTATAAAGATTTTTTTGAGTCGAAAGTAATAAAACCCCAGCAGATGCAGAAAAAGCTCTCTGCCTCCCCTTCAAGGGCCTAAATTTACCTTGGTAAGAAAAGCCTGCACAGGAAGAAGGCTATTAATAGAGGCTCCCCTTTACCAAAGACAGGGCAACGTTTGTTTTTCAAAACATCTCCTTTCACCCTCCTACTAATGGCCTTCCTCCCCTTCCAATCCTCAGACCTGTTCCTCTCCTTAGCTGATCTAAGCTTCGTGTTGCCTCACGGTCTTTGGAATCTCATGTCTGTGTGGGTTGCCTGTACGTAAGCTATTACATTTTATTTTCTCCTGTTAACCTGCCTTACGTTGATTCGATTCTAAGTCGGCTAAAAAGATAATAAGGCAGAGGAAAGTCTTCTTCCCCGACAGAATCCACTCCTTTTCTTTTTTCTTCTCTCTTCTCTTTTTTTCTCCTTCCATTTCCCCCTTTCCTTCTACTTCCGGTCACCTATTTTGTTTCATCTAGAACATTCATTAATATTAAGAAAGAAAACATCATAAAACTGACAATGTCATCACAGAGTCATACCTGGTCTCCCGCCAGAGTTGGGAAATGGCCACGTTAGACAATTTAAATGCTCGATGCCAAGAACAGTCAACATTCATTAGTTAAAACTCCTCTGTCATGAGCGCTGCTTGGATCCCAATATTTGTTTCTGTGATTTTATTTTGTCTCTGTTTCTGTGGCTGATCAACTTCAAATACATATCCACAATTCTGACTCATTCGCTATTGTTTTGTTAAACTAAAATTTACAAGCAATAAAATCCATTCTGTATGTTTTGCCAAAAACATACATTCATGTGACAACAGCAACAATCAAGACAAAGCCCAGTTCCGTCATTCACCTGTTCCCCCAAATTCCTACAGGCATCTTTGTAACCAATTCCTGCATCCACTTCACCTTGTGAACCACTGATTTGCTTTCTGTTCCTATAACATTGCCTTTTCCAGAATGTTATACAGACGGAACATGTGATATATGGCTTTTTTTAAAACACTGACTTCTATTATTTGAAAGAATGCATTTGAGGTCCATCCATGTTGTTACACACATTGTAGTTCTTATCTATTGCTGACTGATATTCTGACCTTTGGAAAGACCACCATTTGCTTATCTATTCACAAGTTCAAGAACATTTGCTTTTTTTCAAGTTTTTGTAGCTTATTCATGAAGTTGCTAAAAACATCTTCTTGCCGGTTTCTATGTGAATATAAATTTTCATATCTTTTGTGTACTAAGGAGTGGAATTGCTGGGTCACATAATAAGTATGTGTTTAACTTCATAAGAAACTGTCCAACTATTTTCCAACTTAGTGTCAGCCTGTCCGCATTCTTATCAGCGACACAAGTTCCAGCTGGTAGGGTCTGTTATTTCTTTATTTACTTAGAAAAGCTTAGCCATTCTAATTGGCTTTAAACTATGGAACAAGGCTTGCATTTAGGGAATAAACACCCCTTGGTCACAACCTATTGTCTTTTTTATATACAGGTGAGTTTAATTTGCTAAGATTTCTGGGTCCCCCCCACCCCCCAGTAATTATTTTTTTAGATTTGGTATCAAGGTGACACTGGCATCATAAAACAACTTGGGAAATGTTCTCCTCTACTTGTTGGAAGAGTTAGTGTAGTTAGTGTAAAATTGGTATTATTTTCCCCAGTGCACAGTAGAATTTACAGAAGGGCCTGGAGTTTTCTTTGTAGAATGGTTGCAACTATGAATTAAATTTCCTTAATACATTTAAGGCTATTCACGTTGCCCATTTCACCTTAGTTTCAAATTGCTGGGCATGAAGTCTTTTGTAATATTCCATTATTATCCTTTTAATGCCTGTAGGGAGAGTAGTGATATACACCGTCTTACATCTTTCTCTTTTTTTCCTAAGTCTCCATAAACGAATGTCGAATTTCTTTATCTTTTCAAAAAATCAGCATTTGCTTTTGTGGATTTATTCTATTGTTTTTCTATTTGCAATTTTATTGATCTCTGCTCTAATCTGTATTATTTTCTTCTTCTGTCTGCCTTGGGTTAAATTTTTTCTACTTCTACTAGTTTGCTAAAGTGGAGATTTAAATGATTAGTTTCATAATCAATTTAAAATTTGGTAAATTTTGGGGCACCAGGGTGGCCCAGTTGGTTGAGCCTCTGACTCTTGATTTCGGGTCGGGTCATGATCTTACAGTTTGTGAGTTCGAGCTCTGCATCAGGCTGTGATGACAGTGCGGAGTCTGCTTGAGATTTTCTCTCTTACTCTCTCTGCCTCTCCCCTGCTCTCTCTCAGAAATAAATAAATAAATAAATAAATAAATAAATACAATTTGGTAAATTTCTCTGTATTTTTAAGCTTTATCCCACAAATTTTGTTATGTTGTATTTTTATATTTTTTTCAGTTAATTTTGTTCCCTAATTTTCTTGTAAATTCTTATTTAAAGCTGTGGTTTATTTAGAATCCTTTTATTTTCAAGTTTTGGGGGGATTTTCCTGATATATCTCTCTTATTGGTTTCTATTTTAATTTTGTTATGGTTAGAGGATATGCTTTATCTGATTTTCCTCTTTTAAATTTATTATGGTTTGTGTTCTTATCTAGAACATTGTCTATTATGATTGTTGCACCAGAAAAGAATATAAGTTCTGCATTTGTTGGGTGGTGTGTTACATAAATATCAATTAGGTTAAGTTGGTTGTTAATGTTCAAGTCCTCTATTATCATTACTGATTTTCTGTCAACTTGTTGTATTGATTACTGAGAGAAGAGCTGAAATCTCCAGGTATAATTGTAGATTGGGCTATTTCTCCTAGTTCTGACAGTTTCTGATCTAATATTTTTAAGCTCTGTTGAAGGGCTCACTCATTCAGACTTCTAATTATTCCTGTTTAATTGTCCTTCTTTATCCCTTGTACTCTTGCTTGTTTTAAAGTCTACTTTATTGGGGCACCTGGGTGGCTCAGTCGGTTGAACATCTGACTTTGGCTCAGGTCATGATCTCACGTTTCATAGGTGGGTTCTAGCTCCACCACAGGCTCTGTGCTGACAGCTGCTTTGGATTCTGTATCTCCTTTTCTCTCTGCCCCTTCCCTCTGACCCCTTCTCTCTCTCTCTCTCTCTCTCTCTCACCCTCTCTCTCTCTCTCAAAAAAAAGAAGCGTTAAAAAATAAAAATAAAAAGTCTACTTACTTTATCTGCTATGTTTAGCCAGCCCAGCTTTCTTTTAGTTAATGTTCACATGTTACATTGATTTTTACTGTTACTTTTTTTTATGGGTATATTTTTATATTTAAAGTAGATTTCCTGGTGACAGCATATAGTGAGTCTTCCTTTTTTATCCAATTTGATAATTTGTCTTTTCATTGTTCAGATTAGATAATGTTTGAATACTTTCTGATATCTCAGGTTTTTAAAAATTTTTTTAATGTTTTTATTTATTTTTGAGAGAGAGAGAGAGTGACAGTGTGAGCAGGGGAAGGTCAGAGAGAGAGGGAGACATGGAATCCGAAGACATGCTCCAGGCTCTGAGCTAGCTGTCAGCACAGAGCCTGACGCAGGGCTCAAACCCACGAACTTCGAGATCATGACCTGAGCCAAAGTCGGACACTTAACCGACTGAGCCACCCAGGCGCCTCATTATCCCAGTTATTTTTGACCTTTTGACATTTTGGTTCTCTCTATGTGCATTATTTCAGTTCCTAAAATTTCAGAGTCCCCTTACAGGTAGTGTTGAACGACTTCAAGTAAAACAGAGACATGCTGCAACCATATAAGCCCACGTAGATTCCACAATTGGCCTTTATGTCACTGCTGTCACACAGATCATAACTAAGTGCATTGAAAACCTCATCCGACAATGTTAGGATTTTTATTTTCAAGTCACATAAGTTTTATAATTTATGATTTTGTGTGTACCCAGATACTGACCATTTCTGTTGCTTTCCCTTCATTCCTGGGTGATATCAGGGTTCCCCTTGGTATCACTTCCCTTCAGCCTGAAGAACTCGCTTTAGCATTTTGAATTCTTCTGCTGGTAACAAATTCTCTTAGTTTCTTCACCTGAGATTGTTGTTATTGTCACTGTCATTCCTGAAAGCTATTTCTGCTCGATATGGATTGCTGAGTTGAAAGTTCTTTTCTTTTAGCACGTTTAAGATACTATTTCAGAGTCTTCTTGCTTCCATATTTTCTAATGAGAAACCCAGTCTCTTAAATCATTGTATCCTTGTACACAATATGTCATTTTTCTGTAGTTGCCATTATATTTTTCTCTGTATCTTTATTTTACCTTTTATAGCTGTTTGATGATGTATCGTCTATCTATAGCTTTGCTTGAATCTCTTCTATTTCGGATCCCACAGTTTCTTGAATCTGTGCATTTATATCTTTTACCAAATGTGGGAATTTTTCAGGCATTATCTTGCTCAATATTTTCTTTCTTCCATCACTTTTTCTTTCCTGAGATTCCAATGACTAACATGCAGGGTGTTTTGATATTGTCTCATTGGTCTCTGAGGCTCGGTTTTCTTTTCTTTTTTTAATTTCCCTGTTTTTTAGATTGGATACGTGTATTTTTCTACCTTAACGTTCATTGACTCCCTTCTTTCATCTCTCTTCTTAAGTCCATCTGGTGGGTTTTTAAAACTTTTTTGGAGGTTTTATTTTTCAGTTCTAAAATCTCTACTTAGGTCTTTTTTTAATAATTCCTATTTTTCAGCCAAGAACTTACATATTTCTGTTCACTTCAGGTACTTTTCCTTTACCTCGTGGAGCATAGTTGTTAATAGTTGCTTTCATAATAATTCCAACATCTGGGTTTTCTAGGGGCTGACTTGTTTAGTGTGTGTGCGTGTGCGCGCGCGCGCGCGTGCGTGTGTGTGTGTGTGTGTGTGTGTGTCTGTGCTTTATTGCACAGGGACTAATTTTGAATTGTCACCTGAACTTTTGAATGTTTTGATGGTTAGGCTCTGGGTTTGGGGAACGTAGATGCTTTTGTTCCAGCAAGTAATCAACCTGGTTAGATTCAAATGGAAAGTCCTGTCCTGACTCCCCTGGGAGGCAGTGCACATCCCAGGTCCGATCCCTAAGCGGTGCCATGCTGGTCTGTGGGTGACATGCACCTGCTGAGCCCAGCCGTGTGCTTGAGAATGAGCAGGTTCCATGCAGAATCAGGAAATCTCCCCCCTGGCTTTCTCCACCACGGGCTGGTCCTGTCCCTCTCTAGCTACCAAGGGCTCTTTCCCTGGTTTCTGTGGCTCGAAATACAGGGCTCTTACTCAAATGTTAGCTGCCTGTGCTGCTACCACCATCTCCCAGCTCTGTGTGAGAAGCTGCCGAAAGAGAAAAGAAAACAGGGAAACTCACTCAAGCAGTCGCTTCTCTAAATGTTGACATCCATCCTTAATCCATCTGCTTTTATTTGTTAACATCCTTGGGTAGTTTTTTTTATGTGTTTTATCCTGAATTTTTCATTTTAATCAGCAGAAGAGATGGGCTGTAACGGCTCAACCCTCCATGTTAGAACCATTCGCAAGAATTCAGTTTTTATATCTTCTGAATAACTGAAGTGGCAAATAAAAAAGTAATAACATCCTTTTACAGCTTTAGCAACTGACTTTCAGAGAACTGAACTAGATGGGAGAAGTTAGCCTAGCCAGTTAGTGATGATGTAGAACATAATGGGAAAAAAAGACCATGCACTTTATAATTAGACAGATCTGTGAAAGATCTATGGCCCTGCCATTTATTAGAATCACTAATGCCCTTTGGTGAGTGTCAGTATTCCTCCCCCCAAAGCGAATGAAATCAATAATATATTATTCTATCCCCCGCCCCCTGGTCCTGTATGTGGAAATGCCACTGGGAGCTGAGAGCAGATATGGGGTTGATTTTATATGTGCCAAAGAAGTGACATCCAAGTCACCCCAGAGAGAGGGGGGTGCCTGCTCTAGGCTGGTGACGCTTGACTGTCATGCCTTAGCAATCTTGCCCTGATCCCACACTCAGGAAGAAGCCCTTCAGGTTGTTCGTTATTCCAGGGAGAGAGTGTTCCGGTAATACCGATGTGAGCTCCCGGGCTGCCTAGCAATTGTAGTTTTCATCACATTTTCTCAAATTGGCATTCTGGCTTTCTATGGTCGTCTTGTAAGATTTGTCAGTTTGATTAAGCTTCCTGGAATTTGTACAACTGGGGGGATACTGACAAGATCCAAATTTGTGAATGTCTGAGCCAGGCAAAAGATCAGCTTTGAAATATAATGAATTTTCTAGAAAATGCACTTGTTAGAGAAAGTCTTTTGCAATCGGGCTTCTTGGCCAGTTGATACAAAGTGTGGTATAAGATTATTCTTAATGTTTCATATATAAATATTGTTCAATTTCATAGTTTGTGCTTATTTTAAATGTATCAGAAAACTATAATTAGTACAGAAAACTCATCATTTCTGAATAGGAAAATAACCCTCAGTTTTCTTCCTTTTGTAGGGAAAACCCAGTCTTCCCTATTATATCTTTCTTTCTTGTGAGCCTCCTTTTCTACAAGCACAGTACATCTGGTCTCCAAGTGTGTGGAGGTGTGTGATTCCCCATATCAAGCAATTCTCCAGGACCCCAGCTATCTTAACTCAATTCTGTACTATCTTCCGGGAGACAGTGTGAGATACCACAGGTTAAGGGTTCAGTCCCACAAGATGGCTGTCGCCACACCTCAGATGCCAATTACAAGTGTTGAGCCCCTACATTACCTACAGCATCTATCTGATTTGGTTACAAATAGGAAGTTCCCACAATCCACTACAAGGTTTGGTTAATTTGCTAGAGCTGTTCATAGAGCTCAAGAAAACACTTGCGGTGATCAATTTACTAAAGATGTGGTAAGCACTACAGGCAGCCAGTTGAAAAGGTACACAAGGCCAGATCTGGGGGGGTCCCAAGGACAGGAGCTTTTTGTCCCTGGGGAGTTGGTGTGTGTCACCTCCTGGCATGGATGTGTTCATACACTGAAGGACACTTTGGTTGTGTTCATGCTTTGGCTAGTGTAAATACTGTTGTTTTGGACAGGGGGGTACACATGTCTCTCAGAGCTAGTATTTTCATTTCCTTCACATATAACTACAACGTGGAAATGCCTGATTCTTCTATTTTTAATATTTTGAGACTCCTCCATACTGTCTTGTATAGTGGCTGACCAATTTACAATCCCACCAACACCAAGGGTTCCCTCTTCTCCACATCTTCCTTCACCCGTGTTTGTTATCTCTTGTCTCTTTGATGATGGCCTTTTTTTTTCTCATGGTGTACCACAAAGCTCTTATTTGGATGCATAGGGTGAGAATGTCCTGTTGGTGGAAAGGAGACCCATTTTGATTTGAAATACTGGTAGCTGTCTGATGGTCCCACATTGGACTGCCATCTTCTACATCTGGAAACAAACCATTGGGTTGGTTTTGGGGGTAGATTTGAGAACAAATAAACTGAAAGTGTGGAGATAACACGTGTTCAGCTGGGCTACCAAAAGGCTGATTGACCTGGTGAAATTTCATTGAATCCAACTGATTTAACTGCTCATAATCAGTTATCTTCTGATGTGTTGGAGTACCTTGAACATAGTTCAGTGAGTCTTTGTGCAAAGGTTCAAATTCTGCACCCAGGTTCAATTCTGATGATGGCCATTTTAACAGGCACAGTGGTCTCTCCCTGTGCTTTTAATTCAGCAAATTTAAATTGATCAGATTTACTGCATCACGGGAGAACATCACATTGAGAGAGCAATGGGAAATTAGGACAGGGTATTATAGGGTGTTAGGGCTTGAGGGGGGTGACTTTAAGGTAGGTCTTACAGGCAGACTCTTTAGGGCCAAGCACAGTGTATGACACAAGAGCTTTAGATGGGTGCTAACAATGAGATAAGGTCTTAAGGGAAGTCTTGATGCGCATGCGATTAGTTTTGACGACTTAGCTATTTGGTTGGCCAATAGCCTTACCTTCCGGGTGCAGTTATTTCCTGGAGGAACAGCTAGGTTATTTTTGCTTGATTCCAGTATTGTTTACTATCGAGTTAGGTAAGTATGTCTATTCAGTCCCAGTTTGGTATATATATAATGGTTTCAGTTACCACTTCTCTTATTAATTAGGCCTTACTTTTAATATATGAAGTGTGCATCGCTGTAGAAAAAGTTCCTGCAGAAAGTAATAAGGTGCTTGCTGAGAACAGCACTTTGTGATTGTACTATCTGTTCTGTGACAGTTTGCCTTGGATGGTTTTCCCCCTCACTATGCTCATGAACACTCTTTATATTTACTTGGAATTTTCTTATGAAAGAAAAATGACAACAGGACTCTTTGGAAACCCCTAAACATCTTTCAGCTTAGTCATTACTAAGTTTTGCTACTTAAACACAGAACTCACACTAATTTCTGAACTCCCCGGGTACAGAAAGTCATAATCTCTCAATTAGATCAAATTGCACTTAACACATTGACAGATTTGAGTCAGTGTCTGCTCTCCTATGCCATCACTGAAATTTGCTAAATCCCTTGCAATAAGACTTCCCTTTTCAGGGGTTCCTCTGGAGACATCAAAACCAAGCTAGCCCTGATTAGTGAAGGAAACAGTGCATGAGAAGCATGGTTGTCTAGGTCATCGGTGGGCGAGAGTTTCTAATATACTTAGACACAGAAAGCTTATTGATAAATAAAATAGGACAGAAATCATCCATGTAGAAAGGGACCACAGTGCTCAACAATGCCAGGAAAGAAGTGGGAAGTGTGTGTGAAGGTGGGGGGAGGTTAACAGAAAGTTCTACTTTGGAAAAGCTACAAGTTAGTGCCTCCCCTACTCCAACATATATCCCCCATCATAGAGTTATGTTGTGTGGCTTGTTGTGCTCCTTGGCCCTCCCCACCAGAGACCACAGGATCTTTTGCTAAACTAATGAAAATCCCTGGGGGAACAGGTTGCCAATGCCATGGTAGAACCCCCAAAAAGACTCGCCTTAGCTCCCTGCCCACTTGTGTAAGGCAAATTGAAGAAACCCACATCTCCAGACTACTTTTAAATATCATCATACAAAGATCACCCGGCCAAAGTAGACACATACAAAACTGACTCCGGAGGAAAGAGAACTGAAACAGAAGATCCCTAATGCAAAATGAAACAACACAATCTTTCATTAGAGTGCACAGCTGTGAGCAAATACTGGATTTATTACACTCAAACTAGATAGTTCTACAATTTTTTATCAAAAGTGGGAAGAGAACAAAAGAGTCCCGAGAAATTAAGCATTTGCAGGAATAAGGCTTTAAGTAGGAGGGGGTGCCTAGGTGGCTCAGTTGGTTGAGCGTCTGACTTCAGTTCAAGTCATGATTCCGTGCTTCACGAATTCAAAGCCCCACATAGGGCTCTGCATGGACAGCTCAGAGCCTGGAGCCTGCTTTGGATTCTGTGTTTCCCTCTCTCTCTGCGGGTCCCCTGCTCTCTCTCTCCCTCTTTCTCTCTCTCAGAGATAAATAAACTTTAAAAAAGTGCTTTATCTCTAAAAAAAACCATCAAGGAGGAGGATTGCAAGGTAAAATTGAGGTGTTCTGCCATAATGTAAAGAAAATATTAAAGAAAAGGTAGCAGAGACTGGTAGTGTCAAATATGGTAGCCATTAGCTACATGTAGCTGTTGAGTGCTTGATATGTGGCTAGTCCAAAGTGTTGTAATGATTAAATGCACAGTAGATTTTGAAGACCTAATACAAATATACAATAAAGTATCTAGATCATATTTTTATATTGATTAAATTTTGAAACAAATATTTTAATATTTACACATAAATAAAATCTAATATATATAAAAGACGTTTGATATTTAATATTTATTAGTAATAAAATGCCATTAATAGTAAATCAAATATTTTGAAGAAAATCTTTTGTGGCACTCAATATAGGAAGCATGATATACGCCTATGGGATCCAAAGTTTGAGTTTGGCTATAATGCAAAGTGTTCTGTCCACACACCAAAGTACCGAGTTCTTATTTCTGATTGAATTGCTCAGATGGGCCCCTTTCCCTCTCCTTCTGGCACACATTTTACACTCCCTGTTCGGTCTCACATCCCTTTAAGGTAACAAGGATTCACTGGCTGTGTCCACTTCTTGATGTTTGTTTTCCCTGTTAGCGAGTACAGCCATTATGTACCAGAAATCATAGTGAAGGTCCCACTTCATTTGTGTGACTGCGATTTATTGCTTTCCTTGTTATATAGAAAATCAAGTTGTGTTTCAAAGTGTGGCTTCCCTCATTTGACATTGTTGGTAAATCTGCTATTTATTTATTTATTTATTTATTTATTTATTGGCATTTGTTTGCTCTCACATCCCTTTCTCCAAATGTCATACATTTTTCAGTGGCTGGACATCTAATGAGACAGAGTCAGAAGATGTCTCCAAGGGATCCGACTCCCTAGGTTATGAGGTGCTTGGCTTGGCTTTTCAATTAAAAGAAAGTTGAAAAGAAAAAGGAGAAAACATGCCAGTAATTAAACAGGCTTGGCTCCTTCTGGCTTCTGTTTCCCGTAAAAGCCCGTGTGGCTGTTTTCTAACCTCTTTTTCAGGCTCTGACAAAAGGCACAGGTGGATTCGTAAGACTTGGAAGAAGTGGGCAGTTGCGTGTGATAAACGCTTTTGCAGTGAGCCACCGAGATGTCTGCTGGGAAGGAGGGTTGTCTGGGGATCCCCAGCACCCCCTTCCCGTGAGGGTGTATAAAAGAGAGCAATACTTTTTAGAAAGCAGCCTGGTGTGACGTTGGGCTTTCAGGCTGCAATGTATCCCAGGGCTAGGCGGGTTGAAATGACTGAGGAGGGAATCTGGAATTTCAGAGTTTCATGTTTAATCTTTCTCTTTGTAGCAACTAATCCAAAACCCATTATGATACCCTTCTGGCCATCTGCTGGCTAGATTTAACATCTGGGCTACCAGTTTAATTTGCAACCTCTGGGCCCAATCATGTGAATAGGGGACAGTTATAAAGAGACAGAGGGATGGAAGTCAGAGACTCCATGCCATCGGGCACTAATGATGTAGTGTCTCAGCCTCCCCATCAGGAGCACCCTGTGTGCGGCCCTTCTTGCTCTCTGTCTAGAATTCATGCCAGAGAAAATGTTCTTTCTGTTCTGTGCACCTGGGCTTAACCATACTGACTTGAGGGGGAAACAAGTGCAGTGCTGGTGTGTCTCCACCTGCAGGTTTTTGTGTATACTGCTTTATGGTGTGTGTCTGTGTGTGCGTGCATGTGTACAGCAGGATACCCCAGAGGAAACAAAACATGTTTGGGTAATGTGAGGGTACTGGAGGATGTGGTATGGGTGGCTAAGAGCGATCTCAACTTTCCAAAAGTAAGCCTTGATATACTAATAAGGAGGGGTGTCCTGAGCATATAGTAGGTGCTCAATGCATGCTTATTGTCCTTCAGGGGCTGGTAAGTTCGGCACCAGCAACGTGGGTGATGTTAAAGGCTTCCATGTGGTTCTGGAAGCAGGGGCAATACCTAAAAAGAGAGAAAAATGGAAAGGGGAGGGTGTTTGCAGGGAAAAAAAAAAAGTATCTGCCCAGGGAATGGGGTAAAACTAACTGAAAAATCTAGTGGCTGTGTCCTAGGGGAAAATGGAGTTTGGGAACGGATGTTTGTGAATAATGGGACAGTCTTCTGTCTACTCACCTCCAGGTGGCAGGATGCTGTGAGGACAGTGGTCAGCTTTTTACGGATTCCACCTTCTAGTTAAAGAGGAGGTTACTTCTTTTAGGTTTGTCTCTAGTTAATTCCAGGACTAGGCAGAACTGTGTCTGCACATGTCTAATGAATATTGTAGCTGTGGAAGGGCTGCAGCAGGCAGAGACTGACATGTGTAAAATAAGCCATATGCCCACAGTAATAATACACACGATTATTTCATCAATGTTCTTGACAATGTAACAAGGAATTTACCACTGTTTTTCAATTAATGTAATCTTTGCAATACATTTAAGGAAGACATTTTTCCCACTTTGAAGACAAAAAAAGCTGAATCAGAGAAATTAACTTCTAGTTAGTCCAAAGCTATACAACCTCTAAATGGCAGAGCCAAACTTTAAGTTCTGTTCTGTTTGATTCCAAAGGCACTGAGTAATGAACACTATTTTTATTATGCTATCTTCGCTAATTGACATTTCCAATATATTTTGCATCCCACTAAAATTCACAACTCTTATAATGTTCTGCTACCTAGATATCTTTTTTGTTAAAAAGCCAAATAATACACTCAGATTCCCTTCCGGACATTCTATTCATTCTAACCTCAAGCCCTCGCTCACCTTCCCAGTTGTCTTCGTGATTGTTCCATTGTTGCCAAAGTCATTTACTTGCTTTTGAAGCACATTTTTTAAAAACATTTTTCATTATTTTTTAAAAATTTACATCCAAGTTGGTTAGCATATAGTGCAACAATGATTTCAGGAGTAGATTCCTTAATGCTCCTTACCCACTTAGCCCATCCCTCCCTCCCACAACCCCTTTTTTCAAGCACATATTAAATTCAAGCAGTTTTTCTTTCCTAAAATATAACTTGTGACTCTAGTCCACCTCTTAAGCCCTAGCCATGCTCCAAGACCCCTTCAAAATGCCAGCTTCTTCATTAAGCCTTCGTTTTACCTTGAGGTAGAGGTACTCCTCCTCTGAACTTTTAAGATTAGTTTTTTTTCTTGCAGTGTTTTTAAAAATATCAGTTAAAGTGCAGCATTGTAGACACATACATTTGTAAATTACAAAAAAACAAATTAAGTACTAGAAAAATAAAATGAAAATCCATGCAAAACATCACTCCCCATTTTTATGATTGAACACAATGTTCATGAGCATTGCTCATACGGAATACCACAGCAAAATCAAATGTCATTAAAGTTTCTACATAGTTACTCTCAAATTCTGTGCGTTGCTCATCATGGAAAGGTGACGAACACTTCCTAGACTGGCCTGGGTCTGCAGACCACACTGTGAGAAGCGGTGCTTTAGATTAGCTCACTCTATACCACTCATACATCAGTGACCGATTTATATTGAATTATATGTATGCTCGTCTCACGATACCTACTGGATAATGATTAAAAATGGTACAGAGTGGGCCTCAGGCATATTTTTATAGCCCATACAACCCAGTACAGGGTCTTGCAACAAATATTTGTGAAATAATAATTAACTAGGGGCGCCTGGGTGGCTCAGCCGGTTAAGTGTCCGACTTCCGCTCAGGTCATGGTCTTGCTATTCGTGGGCTCGACCCCCGTGTCGGGCTCTGTGCTGACAGTGTGGAGCCTGGAGCCTGCTTCGAGTTCTGTGTCTCCCTCTCTCTCTGCCTCTCCTCAACTCATGCTCTCTCTCAAAAATGAATAAACGTTAAAAAATTAAAAAAATAATTAACTGGATAAATGAAAGACTGATACATATGCATACCTAATAGTTCCCAGTATTTGATATAAGATGAACAAATGATCTTGCATTGAGTTCCCAGGAGGCATTTTGCATCTAGACACTAACTGTGAACTACATTATAAATTTATCTTTTCTTCTGGCTTCTCCTTTTCTTCTTTCTTGTCTAAATTAGATTCTTGACCTTCCTTTATTCTCATCATTTCCAGCCACTGCCAGTAATCATGTTTTTATTGAAAAAGCAAATTCTGATAAATGAAATCGGATTTCTATTAAAACTGACTAGTAGGTATTGAACTCAAACAAGATATGGTCTTTGTTTGGCCTTGGACCTTTTGTATTTAGCTTTTATTATTTCTTCCTTATAATTTTTAATACAGTCCCATTGTAGATTTGTTGAATGATGCTCTTGTGTATTCTAAACAACTACTGAGTTTTGATAAAACATATCTTGTAGTGTAAAGAAAGTGACTGAAAATTAGATGAACTGCTTGCATCTCTCTTTTCAGTGTTGATGCTTTAAATTAGAGAGGAGTACAATTAGGCCACTCCTGGCAGGAGAGATGGTATTATATTGAGTTTTAAAATGTAAGGCAAGGCAGGAAAAATTGACGATCAATTTCCATCTCAGGAAGACTTCAAAATGAAAAAAATTTAACCCACACTTACACTCTTCCCCAGGTATCCAAAGATCAATTATTCAAGACTGATAGAGCTCTCTGAGACTTTAGTTGACATCTAATGGAGAGAAGAAAAGAAACCAGAAGTTCTAAAACGTGTAACAGTAGAGGCCCTTTGACCCCCAGGGCATGTATGAATTTGCTAATGGAGAAAATAATGTTCCCTCTAAAAGGGTTTATACTGGAGTGTGTCTGGAAAAAAAAAAAAAAACCCAGCAAACAATCATGTTTGTCCTTGAATGATGCTCCTACCTTAGAGATTTTGTGCTAAGGAGACTCTTAGGCTCAGTTGGCATTGGCAGGAATATTGAAAAGAAAATAGGTCCAGGAGTAAAAAGAAGGGGCTTTCCTAATAATTTTTCTTTTAAATGGACTGTTTTTTAGAACAGTTTTAGGTTCATAACAAGGCTGAGAAGAAAGTACGGAAGTTCTCATACACCCCTTGCCCCTATGCACCCCTTGCCCCTCCCCCGCTACAGCAGCCCGCACTAGACTGGTACGTTTGTTACAGTTGATAAACTTACACTGATACAGCATTATCACCCCAAGTCCGTAATTTACCTATGGGTTTGGCAAATGTGTAATGACATGTATCCATTATTACTGTGTCACATGGAATGTTTTCACTGCCCTGAAAATCCTCTGTGCTCCACTAATCCATCCCACCCACCTCCCTAACCCCTGACACCCACTGAAAATTTCATTATCCCTATAATTGTGCCTTTTCCAGAATGCCATACAGTTGGCATCTTTTCCTTTTCAGGAAAAAGTGTAGCTTTTTCCAATAGGCTTCTTCCCCTTAGTAATATCTATTTAAGGTTTCCAGTGTCTTTTTGTGGCTTGATAGATTACTTCTTCTAGTACTGAATAATATTTAATTGTCTGGAATGAATACATAGTTTATTTATCCATTCATCTACTGAAGGGTATCTTGGTTGGTTCCAATTTTTAGCAATTATGAATAAAATTGCTATAAACACTGACGTGCAGGTTTTTATGTGGACACGTTTCCAATGCCTTTGGGTATATACCAGAAAACAGGTTCTTGATGTTGGCCATTCTAATAGATGTATTGTGGTATCTCATTGTTGTTTTACTTTGCATTTTCCTGTGGAACATCATTGCATTTGGGAAAGAGGGGTTTTTAGTATGAGATACTTGAAATGAGATTTTGACTCATGGTGGCCCCTACCCACCTCTGGGGACCATTCTTGTGAGCCCTCACTTTGTGAGACCTAAGAGAAAGTCAACATTGGTTCAACTTTATACTTAGAAACTTGCACATTGTTAACTTTTCTGAAATTGTTTGGCCTAGTCAGTAAAGAGATTTTCAAATGCTCAAATAGGCTTGTGGAGCCTTAAAGTGCAGGATGGTAAGAAAGTGGGTTGTTTGCTCTGGCCTTCCCCAAGCTTCACCAGGTGCACTGCAGCAATGATTAGAGGTGGAGAGGAGTCAAGGTGATGAAGAAGATGCCCAAGGCTGTGACAATCAGCATCTCACAAACAACACACAGCAAGGTGGAAGTGTGACCAAAAAATCTTGAATGAAAGACAAGGAAATGATGACAGTAAATATAAACCAGTAAAGTTTTACAGAATAAAATGAAACACTGTGAAGATTTTTTTTAAAACAAGGTAGAACTTTTAAAGGTGGAACTATTTTAAACTAGAAATCCTTGCTATAAAGAGAGTACTCTGTAAGAAAAAAAATCCCTAAGAGTTTAGGAATGATGTTGAAATGAAAACAATGATACCATTTCCTAATTATGCAGTAAAAAATGACAAGTGACAAAATTGCTTAGTTTTGTCTGAGGTTGAGTGGAAAGTGTATGTTTTTTAGGTTCAGACAGATCTGGACTCAAAATCTGTTTCTACTCCTACTGGTTATGGGAACTTAACCTCTTTATTTCAGTTTCCTCAACTGAAAAATAAATTTAATAAGAGCTGTTTCCTCTGCAGGCAAGATGATGCTTCTTGTAATCAATACAGCTAGTTGCCTGACATGCAGTGAAAGTTGGTATTAAAATTAGAGTCAGTGTGGGTATTAAATTTGGTACTAGAGTTGGTGTTAGTGTTCATATTATAGGCATTTACTTTTCTCAGTTCCCTCGCTAAAAATTTTCCGGAGAGTGGAGATATATATTTATCGGTATTGACTCAGAGGAATTACAGGCCCAAAGTGAAGCCTGAAAATCCTGAATCATGCTAGATGGGAAGTTAACAATACCAGTTTATTTTTTTAAGTTTATTTACTTATTTTGAAAGTGAGAGAGAGCACATATGGGGAGAGGTAGAGAGAAGGAGAGACAGAATCCCACGCAGGCTCCATGCCATCAGCACAGAGCCCAGTATGGGGCTTGAACTCATGAACCACGCGATCATCACCTGAGCTGAAACAAAGAGTCGATGCTTAACCAACTGCGCCCCCCTTGGTGCCCCCAAATACAGCATCCTTTCTTTTTTTAAATTTTTAAAAAATGTTTACTTCTTTTTGAGAGAGAGACAGAGACAGAGTGTGAGTGGGAGAGGGACAGAGAGAGAGGGTGACACAGAATCTGAAGCAGGCTGTAGGCTCTGAGCTGTCAGCACCGAGTCCAACGAGGGGCTTGAACTCGTGAACCGGGAGATCATGACCTGAGCCGAAATCAGACACTTAACTGACTGAGCCCCCCAGGTGCTCCCTAAAACCAGTTTACAACATTATTCTACCAAGGTGAGGTCAAGTTGTACAAAATTCTGATAGACATATATTCCCAAGATAGAGATCTAAAAACACAAAGGAAAGGAATTGTTCAGTTGTTGTTATGTTTTCATGAATATCAGTACAGTTAACAAAAAAGACTGGATGATTTTACTGTTTCAGATAAAGTAAAACACCCAACTGAGACATGAACTTATGTTTAACTCATTGACTATGTCTTTCCTGATTAACCTGGCAGATGAAAATAATTTTTAATTCATCTAATTTTATTCAGTCTATCATTTAATAGATAGTTTCTAGATAAATACTTGCCAACTGCTAAACATTATTCTATATATCATTGCCAAAGTTCAATGTTTAAATGAGCAACATGGTTTCTAAAATATGCTCTTCTCTTCATGTTTTGCAGAGAGCGATTTAAAAATCCACCAGATACAATGATAAAAAACAGACATAAATCTAAAACTAAAAGTGTGCTCATGTTATATTGTGGGGTGTGTGTGTATGTATGTGTGTGTGTGTATTGAGCTTCCGTTATTATTCTGGAAGTTAAATGGATGCTCCTTGGGTCATGAAATCTGACATATAGGAATTAAGTCATGCACAATGAATTCCATAAAGCCTATTGTTTTTTGGAGGCAGGCAATCCTGCATTTTGGACAGAAAATCAAAGTTGTCAGGCACATGAACCAAGGCCTTAAGGCAGGTGATACTCAGTTAACACCAGAAGGCATTTTGTTCCCAATCATTGGTGGTTTTTTGAAACCAGGCCTATGGAGACAGTGCATGGCTTCAAGTTTAGAGAGGTCAGGAACAGTTTACGTGCATGGTTTGCAAATGCTGTGGCTTTTCTCATGTTCCTGAAAGATTCCTTGTTAAAAGAACATAGGGTGATCAGGCCTCAGGCCTCTCCCTGAAATTCTCTGAGGTTCCCAAGATCTCTGGAGAGTTTGTCTTCATTCACTTTCTTTTTGCTTCCATTTTGCCTCCCAGAATCATTTACCTTGAGTATGTAAGGTATGTTTATTTTTTGACCTTGAAAATTTTGAGGTACAAACACTCTTTTGAAATGAAACAACTGTATAATTTGGGAACTATTTATGCAGTTCTCAGTCAAATGGGGAATATTCGCCGTATTGCACATACTTCACACTGTGGGGAAAACATAGGGGAAGAGAAATTCACGGGACATCGACAAGGCACCCAGGACATCCTTCCTAGGAACAACTGCAGAAAATGGGAAATATCTTTTCAGCTCTTGGCCAAAAGTTGGACATTAGCAATGATACACATGCTTTTGACTGTGGTAAAATTTTTATGAGAAGATAAAATTACTGTACATTGACAGAATAGGGTTCTTCTTTCTTTGGGAAATTAATTCAATTCTGACCGAGATTCTCATCCCATTTCTAGAAGTTATTTTTGGCACTGGCCTCGAACAAGGATGAACCATGGTCAATTATTTAGTAGGTTCAAAATTAGACCATTGTTCAACTCTCTTATCAACTTTTGCGCAGCTCATCTTCACCTTTCAGATCTCATTTCCTTTGCTGACAGTGAAGGCTGATTTATCTTCTTTGTTGAAAAGATGCTCATTTAAGAGAAAACACACAAATCCTTTGTAATCTTATGGTAGACTTGGGCCTCTAAAACAGTGTCTCCAGAGAGAATAAGGTAGAAATTCAACATTGTGTTGCATTTTCATTTTCCCTGTGTTTAAGAATAATGTAGGAGACTCTTAACTATAGAGAACAAACTGGGGGTTGCTGGAGGAAAGATGGGTGAGGGGATGGGCTAAATGGGTGATGG
This sequence comes from Cryptoprocta ferox, assembly GCA_028646485.1. Classification (NCBI taxonomy): domain Eukaryota; kingdom Metazoa; phylum Chordata; class Mammalia; order Carnivora; family Eupleridae; genus Cryptoprocta; species Cryptoprocta ferox. The sequence continues at coordinate 134,783,218 of CM053573.1, read as the reverse complement.
GTGAGAGTGCCCTTGTGATGAGTGCTGGGTGTTGTATGTAAGGGATGAATCATTAAATTGTACTCCTGAAACCAATACTACAGTATATGTTAACTAAATTGAATTTAAATAAAATCTCGGAAGGAAAAAAAAAGAATAATGTAGGAGATACATTTTTTTGAATGATAACTAGAAAAATAAACCCACTGTAAATGAGAATTACTATTATTATTTTGTTGTCTGTACAATTTGGTCACTTGTGCCCCACCCACCAAAAAAAAAATGCTATACCTGCATGGACTAGATGTGGAATTCTTTGAGATTAATTATCTTAATCTTTCTGATATGTTTTCTAGACTTTTAAATACAAGACACAGATTCATGGGGAAGAAGATTCTACTATGTACCAAAATTATTAAAAGGATGTTCTCAGTCTTTTTTCTAATTTTTGACAAAACTGCATACCTTATGTGAAATTCCATATTAGACCATAATATACATTTCTCAATTTGCACTGGAGAAAATGGACTCACTTAATATATCTCTGCCTCATTTTCATTAATAGTGAGGCAGCAACGATTATTTTCTCTATCGTAGGAAGGAATTCATGCTGATTTAAAGACATAACTGAGAAATAAATGATGATTTTTGAAGCACATAATACTTGATTAATGATAGCATAAGAAGAGACAGAAAAAGAAATATTTTCACGATGATTACACATTTCTCATTTGCTCCAATGAAATTGAAGTATGGTAGAGAAAAATTCTAGAATAGTGCCAAACTGAAAATCAACAAAAATTCCCAAATGCAGGACTCAAGAAGTAATAATTTGTAGGCAAATCAACAACACTAAACTATAACAATTTAAACTTAAAGACAAATGAAAGAGAACGAAAGAACAAGCTTTCTAAAATTCAGAAATGACAGCAAACCACAACCAGGTTTTGACCCAACATAGCTTTATAATTAAGATGACTTTCTGCTTAAATTAACTTCTGTAACTCAATGATGATGTGTTGAAACTTAGAGTTACTCAATGTACTTTACATTTTTGTTATGAGACCTTTCAATTTAGATAAACTGAAATTTGTACCGAACACTTTATTATTTTAAAATGCTTCAGGATGGGCCACCAAATATTACGTATACACTTTAGTTATATTATCAGTGTTGTCACTTCCCTAATGAGAAATTCTACTCCAGGGATGGTGCTAGTATCAGAGAGTTCACTTAGAAGTTCTGCCATCTTTATTTTTGATTAATAGCCATGGGCCTTGTTAACTAACATATGGGTTTCCACTGGTGATATTACTGGCTTACTCATTGGCATAATGGATGTTATAAGTAAGCTTTTGTTGGTGAAATTGATGCTACTCATGGTAAATGGATTGGATTGAATTAGACGTTTAACAGAGTTTCTATATGGTATGAACAGGGCATAGAATACAGAGATGCTATTTTCATCTATCTATACTATTTTTCCTCCCTCCTTCTCTTCCCATCTCCTTCTCTCTCTTTCTCTCTTTCCATCCTTTTCTGTTCTCTTTTCTCTCTTAATCTCACTAAAGTTTTAATTGGTTTAAGAATGTCTTAGAATGTGTGTGGGCCGGGGGCGGGGGGACTCTCCTGGGTGGTTCAGTCTGTTGAGACTCTTGATTTTGGCTTAGGTCATGGATCCCACAGTTTGTAAGTTCCAGCCCACCAGCCCACCGTGCTGTTAGGGCATGGAGCCTGCTTGGGATTCTCTCTCTCTGCTCCTCCCCTGCTCTGGCAGGCTCTCTCTCTCTCTCTTTTTCTCTCAAAATAAATAAATAAACTTAAAAAAAAGAAGAATGACTTAGGATACAAAAAGTCTTTAAAAAATGTAAAACAAGGGTTTGGAGTAAATTTTTCTGTCCTTAATTTTTTTCTCCCCCAGGTTTATTGAGGTTTATTGAAAAAAAAAATTATAGGGGCACCTGGGGGGCTCAGTTGGTTAAGCGTCCGACTTCAGCCCGGGTCATGATCTCAACAGTTCGTGGGTTCAAGCCCCGCATCAGGCTCTGTGCTGACAGCTCAGAGCCTGGAGCCTGCTTCAGATTCTGTGGCTCCCTCTCTCTCTATTCCTCCTCTGCTCATGCTCTGTCTCTCTCTCTCTCTCTCTCAAAAATAAATAAACATTAAAAAAATTAAAAAAAATTATATATGTTTAATGTGTATGATGTAATGTTTTGATATATGTATACACTGTGAAATGATTTCCATACTCAAGCTAATTAATATATCTATCACCTAACATAGGTGCAATATGTTTTTCCTCTGGTGAAAACACTTAAGGTCGACTTTCTTAGCAAATTTCAAGGACACAATACATGTTATTAACTATAGTTCGCATGCTGTACATTATATTTGAATTATTTATCTTATAATTGAAACGTTACACCCTTTGACCAAAATCTCATTTCCTCCCCCTTCAGTCCCTACTAAGACTGAGTCTTGAAGAAATAGAAAATCTGAACAGATCAATAAAGATAAGAAGAGTAAGAATATAGAGTCACGAATCAAACATCTCCCAGCAAAGAAAAGGCCAGGACCAGATGGCTTCACTGGTGAATTCTACCACATATTTTAAAAAGTTAAATTAAACAAGTTAATTCTGCCAACACTTCTCAAACTATTCCAAAATCTTGGAGAAGAGGAAATACTTCTCAATGCAGTTTTTGAGGCCAGCATTACCTTATGCCAAGGCCAGACAAGAGCACTACAAGAAAACAAAACTGCAGGTTAATAACCTCGATGAGCATAGATTGAAGTCTTTAATTTGGATTACGTATATGCTCCCAACAATTTTCCCGGGTACTTGTCATGAGAAGAGAGAATGAGTCTGGTTCTAGGTTCTATGTTAATACTCACTATGTGTAGGGTCATTTGGAATCTCAGGGCTTTGAAGATAGACTTGAGTTCCAGTCTAAATCCAAAGTCTGATCTCTTACTAATTCTGTGATTTTTGGAGCTGATATTTGAGATTCATTTTCTGTAAGTAGGGATGAGAATGTCTCATGTGCTGCTGTCCTGACTGACTGAGTTAGCTTGGATAAAGTCTTTAACCTGGTGCTTTGCCCTTAGTAGGACCTTAATAAATACTAGCTTATTGCTTCCTCTGTAATATTGCCGTCCTTGAGAATATAAATTGGATATTTATGAAGGCCTATCTGCTCTCTGTTCAGTTTTATTAATTTTATAACTGAGGTACAATAAATTGCACATACTTAAAGTACAAAACTTAATGAGTTTTGACATATGTATACACTTTGGAAACCACCTGCTTTAATAAACCGCAGTTTTCCTACCTGTGATGTTTTCTACAAATTGTTGTTATCTAAATATTTCTACCCCATTTCTCCTCACATCTACTTAAATGGCGTCCAGTGTGGATAGGATCAGGGCTGAACCTTGGAATCAGGTTTTTATTGTTCCAACATTTAGCCCTTATGTTCCTCTCCATCTTTATCTGACTTTGGGTTCTTTGTTAGAGCAACAGGTCTATTCTTCACTCTTCTGGAGTGCCTTGTACCAGGGTTTTCTTTTTCTCTCTAGAATAGTACCCTGCCCCAGACCTACCTTATTTATTAAAATATCACCCTTCTTTTAAAGATCATCTGAAATCCCACATCATTTAAAAATTTTTTTTAAGTTTTTATTTATTTTTGACAGAGAGAGAGAGAGAGAGACAGCACAAGCGTGAGCTGGGGAGGGGCAGAGAGAGAGGGAGACACAGAATCCGAAGGAGGCTCCAGGCTCTGAGTTGTCAGCACAGAGCCTGATGAGGGGCTCAAACTCATGAACCGTGAGATCATGACCTGGGCTCAAGTTAGATGCTCAACCAACTGAGCCACCCAGGCGCCCCATGAAATGCCACATCATTTTTGAAGGAGCCTCATCAATGTTAACTTTATTTCCTCTGATTTCCTTGACTTGTTACCAATGCCATTGTGTTCCCTTCATGAATGAGAGGGTGCATGAGAAGCTCCCGGATCAGTGCCTGGAACTGTAGGTACTTGATAAATGTTATTTTAACATAATTAATAGTGGAAAGCTTGACTCCCTAAAGTTAATAAACACTTATTAACATTTTAACAGGAATATACTATGTAAGTCAGGATGAGAGGGGTACAGCTGTAAAGGAAACAGTATCACCCCACAGTCCAGTGGGAAAGATAAATGAGCAAGGAGATAATCACAGCTCAGTGTGATTTGTGTGATAAAGATGAGTATGCGGGGATCATGAGAGTGAACTTGAATTCAGCTCCGGCTGTTCATTGCCAGAGTTGGTATTCCTAGAATATACAGAAGGTATTCCCAGAATTGTCTTATCTTCCCATTTTTTCAAACAAAACTAGAAATTCATATTTTTTAATGTGTTCTCATTTTGTAACATAGGCTCAAGTTTCTTAAACATGACTTTGGCCAAACTAAATGATTTTGAGGAGTCTATCCTGCAATATGAATTTTACTCCACTGTCGTATGCAATGCAATGCCATAGTCATTTGTGAGATGGTAAGGTCTGCCTGTGCACAAGACGACATGTCAGCGCTGGGAAGGATGTCACACCATGTGTGACATAGTCTGCGACACTATTTTCAGTCAACTTGCCCTCTTTCTCTTCTGCTGCCCTTATCCTCTCCTGTCATGGCATCTCATCTCATCGTTCTATTGTGAGTTTTTCACAGTCCACACCATACCCCACACTGTAGTAGAGAGACAGTTCTACCATATGTCCATAGAGGAGAAAGAAAAGATAAACAAGGAATAGATCCTACTTAAAATAGAATAGTAAATAAACATTTTCTATAAACATGAAAAATATTCTTAAATACTTAATAGGTAGCATGAGGTCCTAGTCACTTATTTATGGCTCCTTTCCTGACCCCTTATATGAACCTTTGCTCAATTGAAGACAACAGAAACTCCAGCACTGAGAAAGAAGGGATTTAATACAGGGTGTTGAATGTTGACAAAATCATTGCCAGTCTGAAAGACCAGGTCTTTCAGTTGGTGTCAGCCAACATCACAGAGCTGAATTGGCAGAGAGCCAGCTTTACCTTCGCTCTACCCAGAAGACCCCTGAGGTGTCCTCACTGGGATCTGGGGATTAGGAAACCCTTGCCAGTCTGCTGCAGCTCCATGCTATTTGTGCTGAAATCTAGAGGTAAGGTGGCTGCTACCAGTTCAGAGCCAAACTGTGCCCATTAGATCCTTATCAGCACAACACATACCGTGCATGTCCACTCTCCACTGAAGACATTTCTGAACGTCTTCATGAAGTTCATGGGGTCATCTTATCAGTGAAACTTGAAAAATATTTAGAAACCTAACCTCAAGAGATTCTGGGAAATACATGTGTGGTTTTTTTTTTAAAAAGGCAATTTTGTTTTATATCACGAAGTTTTCAGAACATTGTTTTTATTGTTAAATTTATGTCTCTTTAAGTATAATTTAACACAACATAGTACTTTTTACTTAAAAATCAACACATGGTTTTTATTTCAGAAAAAAAAATACTGAGGTCATCCACTTTCTGTATTGGTCACTTCAACATCTGTATGTGCCTTTCTTTCCATATGTTAACTTTAAAACAGCAAAAAAAAAACCCGCAACAATTGCTTATTGTGCTAAAAAAAATTGCATTTACAGATGCCAGGAATACTGCTGATCTTCTCCATTAAGTTTAGTGTACTTGGAACAGCAGAAATAACTGGAGTCTTCACCTAATTAAGCTATAAATCATTTTCATAGACACCTCTTTAAAAAAATTTGTTTTAGAATGGTTGTAAAGTTACAGAGAACTGTGTAAATAGCATATGTAAAAAGCTCCCATTTCCTCAACAAACATCCCTCCATTGTTAGCATCTTCCATTATTATGGTAATCTGTGACAATTAGAGAACCAATATTTATATGTTATTATTAACTGAAGTCCACATTTCTTCATATTTCCTTAATTTAGTACCTACTGCCCTTTCTCTGTTCCAGCATCTCATCCAAGATACCACATTACATTTAGTCATCATTTCTCCTTAGGCTCTGCTTTGCCATGACAGTTTCTTCGACATTCCTTGTTTTTCGTGACATTGATGATTTTGAGGCATATTGGTCAGATACTTTTAGAATCCATCAGTCTGGATGTGTCTGACTTTTTTCATGTTTAGCTTGGGGTTATGGGTTTGGAAGAGGAAAAGCACAGAAGAGAAGTATCATTCTCATCGTATCGTATCAAAGGTCTATATGGGTAACATGACTTACCACTCTTGGTATCCACTTTGATTGCTCGGTTAGGGTAGTAGCAGATGCATTAAGTGGGGACATTCGAAGGATTAATACTCTTGCATCTTTCAAATTTTTCATAGTGGCACTAATCTTCTGTATGAGGTATTGCTCTTGGTTTTCCATGTTGGTGGAAAAGAGCATGGTCTTTCCTGCACAAGGACCCCCAGTTCACAGGTCAGAAAACCAGTGTGGAGTCTGCCAGTTCTTGATTACATCTGTTCAACTCTGTATTCAAGAACTGGGAAATAATCACAAGGTGGATTTGTGAAGCAACTGTTTCCACTGGGAGACAAACTTAGAACAAAACTCCATCTATGATGTGATCTCCATAAGCTCCTCCTCTCTCTGACTTGTCCTCTATAGTGGGGTTCTTTTCTAGATCCCCAGAAGTTAACATTGGCTGAGAGGCAGTGTTTAATAATCCCCCAAATCTGAGTATTTCTAGGCACGTCCCTTTCTTCAACGTACAACCATCCAAGTAGATGTTTTCAGTGTTTCATATCATATCGCCCTGTCCCACTGGAAATTTATTCCGGTCAGTCCACTGTATCAATTTCATACTTTTTTCAGGTCATCAATATCTGTCAGCCCTCCTTTCTTTTCAAAAGGAAAGAAAGTTTGCTACAAGCACTCATAGCTCATGGGACTGCTTGCTTTTTCTTTTTTTTAAAATTTTGATGAAGTCACCAGAAGTCGGTGAGAGTACATATGTAAGCGATCCTTTCTTTCAGTGGGAAAATTCCTGCTCTTAATTATAATTAGTTTAGTAAGTAGGTGACTGATTTGGGATCATGGACTTTATGTATTCTAGGAAAAATAAACATATGGAAAAAAAGAAATTGTAACACTAATATTTCTGTCCCCAGAGAAAAGCACTTTATAATATTCATCTTTCATTTCTGCATAACTTAAAAAGGGATTTTTTTCCCTTTCACCTAATACTATACATTCAATGCCTTATTGCATCTCCAGTGCAGCATCTAGATGAAGGCCCTGGGCTGGGCTTACCTTCTTGCTGTCGTTAGCAGTTGGGCATCACCTGGGTCTTTGGTAGAAATTTAGAATTTCAGACCCCACCCCAGACCTGCTGAATCTCAATTAGCACTTTAGTAAAATGTTCTGGGGATTCATGTGCTCATTCATATTTGAAAAGCACTGTTTTAAACTTCTCGCCAGAAGATCTGCTTGAGTATACTAGTCCTCGTTTTCGGTGACATTTAGTAAGTTACTGCACACTGTAAAACTGGGTTTTTACACCTATAAAATGATATTAATAGCATTTCTTTATAGTGCCCTTGACAGAATTAAATAACATAATATGAACACAGTGCTTAGCTTGGAGGATAGCATTATGATTATCTTGTGTTATAAATCCAACACCATTAACACTCATAGCTGCCATTGACTGAAGAATTGCCCTGTGCCAATGTATTGAACGCATTATTTCTCTACAAAGTAAATATGAATGAGTCCCATTTTACTGATAAGGACTACAAGGTCAGAAGGATTAAGTGACTTACTAAAGCCATAAAACTAGTAAGCAAGGGAACTGGGATTCCAGAGGAAGTTTATATGGCTCAAATTTCTACCTTCTCTATTTTAGGCTGAAAATTATTTTTCTTCTCTTCATTATGGAGGGCATTTCTTTCATATTCTGTATGCTTGTTTATGCCAACTATACAGACTTATTTAACCTATGTGTAATGTCATTGAGGAATTTGAAGTTAAAGAAAAACTATATCCTCAGAATGACGTTGCTTCCCTAGTCCCCCACTGTTTGTCATATGAACAACTAAAATTGGTCTCATTTGACATAATTTTTTTTAAATTCCTTCACAATCATTGGAAGTGCGTGTCAATGTCAACTCACTTGTGAATACCCTTAACAAATATATTTTTAAAATGTTTGTTTTTGAGAGAGAGAGAAAGAGAGAGAGAGAGAGAGAGAGAGAGAGAGAGTGAAAGAGCACAAGTTGGGGAGAGGCAGAGAGAGGATCTGAAGTGTCTGAAGTGGGCCATGTGCTGAGAGCCCCCTGCAGAGCTCAAACCCACAAACCATGAGATCATGACTTGAGCTGAGGTTGGAAGCTTAACTTACTGAGCCACCCAGGTGCCCTCCACCTTAACAAATATTTACGGGTGAGCTGCTATGACCTGGCAATGTAAGGAGGAGAAGTGAGGAGGGTGGCTAGCACCTCATGAGAGAAAAAGGGAGGAAATTGCCATGTCAGGTGATGAGGCAGGCTTTGCTCATCCTGACAGGTGACAAGGGACAGGTCTCGCTATCAGAATGCCCACAACAAATATCTAATGGATGCCCCTGGTGTACAAAGAGTTATGTGAATACTCTAGTTATCTTCAAAGCTGCATTTAGTTTCTAGATTGGGTCCCCTCCTTATGGAGATTATTACCCAAAGATAGAGCTTTGTACGAGCGGTGAAAGAGATGTCTTCTCATATGACACAGGCAGTTCACTCAACTTCAAATAAGAAAACAGTGAAATTAAAGTTTTTTGTATGTTGTCTGTGAGCTGAAAGGATAGGCAGGAGTAAAGAAATAAAAAAAGTAGGAGAAGGGACAAAGAGGTAAGAAAAGCTGACAAGACCAGTGGTTCCTTTATAAGAAAACCACTCTGCACAAGATGTATCTCTCAAAATGCTGACTCGAGTGATTTTATTTAACCAATGTAAAGACACTTTAGAAAATTGTCAGAATACCGGTAAGCGTAGGGTAGTTCTGTCTTTGGGGAAGAGGCAGTAGAAGTGGGCATTTGAAATAAACATGTGGAAATGACGTTCAATAAGAGTCAAAAAAAAAAAAAAAAAGAGGACTTACTTACAACGATATCCTTGACCAAATATTCACTTCCATCTTTTGGGGGAAGATTATCTTCTTCAAACTGAGTGTCCCATTTCATAATGGAGATATGTAGAGTTCAGAGGAGAAGAAGAGGAAAAATAAAGTACCTTTATATAATTACTTGCATCTTTAAATGTAACAATAGAGGGTCAGAGTAGGGATATTATGAGGCAAAAAGGACATGGTGATGGTCTGAGAATCTTGAGGGCTTTCAGGATGTGGAAAGTAGAAGAAGCAAAATTTCCTGAGGATCTTGGAGCATGCACAGGAGAAAGTATTGGAAGGAAAGAGGCTTCCAAATGAAGGGAATATCTTGTAGATTCTTACCCCCACTTCAGAGTTCCTTTTAACTTACAAGTGCTGTGCATTACAGTTTGCATATCATGTTTCAGGACTAGTCAGAGGCACAGTCTGTCTTGACAGCACCTTGTTTTGCCTTCCCTCATCCTGTAAATACCCACAGTCCTCCAGGTCCCGCAGCCTTCCACTGCTCTGTCACTCCATGCTACTTCTCTCAACTTCACTCTGTCATTCTGCTTCAAACTACCCATTGCCCTCAGAGGCTAATCCAAACCAGTCATTCTCAAAGAAAGTAAAATAATGCAATCTGTCCATACTAAGGCCCTAATTGCTGATGATCTGTTTTATTTTCTAGGGGATTTACGTTTTAAAGATGACTGCATTAAACATAATGAATCTGTAATTGGTATGATTTTAAGGACCATGTTGGTGTTAAATGATTTGATTTTTATACTAATATGGCAGTCATAGTTTCTATTCACCAATAGCAGGTTATTATAAATTTGGGGGCCAACTGGTGGGTTGTATCCCTTACCACTTTTAAAGTTAAGCAACATGACCTATTTGACTGACTTACTTGGTCAATGAAACATGAAGGGAAGTGACATGTGTCAGTTCTGGCCTTTAATTGCCAGGACTGTTGTGACCATGAAGTTCTGGATAATGAACTCGCCACAGGCTGGATCTCTGAGTCAGGTGATGTAAAGCAAAGCCCCCACTAACACTCAAAGCAAATATGGCCTGCACACAAATTTAACCCTTTGTCGTTTGCTCGCTTTAAGCCCGTTAGATTTGGGTGAGATTGTTTTGAGAACATAACCTAACCTATCCTAAGCAATATAATTATATTCCAATATGTATGATTCTTTTTCTTTGTAATTTATTTAATATGTCCTAAATTGGGGCAGGCATTGAAAGTGATATGCACATTTATTTTAGGGTTCCTTACCCACTCATCCACCCATCCCTCAAGAAAGTTGTTAAATTTATGGTGCATCCTAGAACCCTCAGAGAAGACGTCTTACAGGACCTAGAGGACTGTGGGTATTTACAGGATGAGGGAAGGCAAAACAAGGTGCTGTCAAGACAGACTGTGCCTTTGACTAGTCCTGAAACATGATATGCAAAACTGTAACCCACAGCACTCATAAGTTAGAAGGAACTATTTGTTTTCAAAATTATTTTCAATGCTGCTTTAAAATGCTAGCTAAGCGCTTTTATATTGTTTCTATTTATGAGTGACTATTGAAAAATTAGCTTCTTCTTGCGCTATCCATCCTTACTGGGGTTGCATGAAAAGTGCTATTTGGGAAAGATTTAGGAGGGATTCAATTTTGTGTTGAGAGAACCATTTGAGAATTGGGATTAAAAAAAAAAACCTGGACTCAAATCTTAGTTTCTGTTTTCCTAGTTATGTTACTATCAGCAGATTACTTAAACTCTTTAAAATTCAGCCATATCATTTGTGAAATAAGGATGGTAAGAATAAAGACGCCTACCTCATAGAATTGGCCCAAATGAGGATCTTTCTGTAAAAATGTTATAAATCCATTACAAAAAACCCATTATAAATATTAATTCTACTTATGTAAAATTCTACTTATGTCTCTTCTTTTTCTTTATCAATTAGAGTTAGTGAGGTATAAATTATATACATAATCACCAATTTACAGTGTTCAATTTGATGGGTTTTCATAAATCAATGTAACTGTGTAACTACCACAGTGTCAAGATTTAGAATATTTCTATCCCATCATAAAGTCCCCTTATGCGCTTAGATGTCATCTCCTAAACCCAACCCCTGGTCCATGTAATCACTGAATTTTCTCTCAGTCGGTGTAAGTTGTTTTTGCCTGTCCAGAATTTCACATAAAAAAGAATAACAACATGCACTTATTGGAGTTTTGCCTCATTTGCTCAGTATGATGTTTTTGAAATTCACCCATGTTATCGCCTATATGAAAGGCTCATTCCATAATTCTATTTATGACTTAACAAAAAAAAATAGAGTAAATTATCTTGTCCATTTAAAAGTAGCGAGGTAATAAAATAAACCCCCAAAATAAAAATTAATCAGGATAAATAGTAACAGAAATCATATGTTAAGCTCTTAGTTAGCATTGGATTGGTGTGGGCATCCATGCTTTCATCTCGCAGCACCTTCAAGAGCCCATATATGTGTAGTGCAGACATCATTGTGAAGCTGTATGAAACAACGTGGACCATTCCATGTGCTCTGGGAACTCAAATTCCATAAATCATATAATTAACATGGACACTCTGAGGATCGTTTTCTTTCAGTCGCTACTATCATATACAATATTGAATATATACATATATAATACACTAAAATTTTATATTAAAAGCTAGACCAAAATAATGAAAATAATAATTTGAAATTAAAAGACTGGGTTTGAGTCTGCTAATGAATAGTTGGTGAGGTCACAGAACCTCTCTCAGCTTCCACGTTCGTGCACGGCGAATGAAGATAAAATGTGAACCTTTACTCATTGGTTGTGTGGGGCACTTGCTAAACGAGAAAGGACAATAGACCTGTAAGATTTCAGTAAACACAGCATTATATACCTACTTGATTTAAGGCACTCAAATACAGCCTTGGTTTGGGACTATTTGGAGATATTGATTTCCTTTCGGAAAAGGAGACAGAATAACTTCTTGGGCTTTATTCATGCTGTGGAAAGAAGTATCTAGAGCGCTAGTGGTTTGCAGAGACAAACTGTCTCTCAAGCATCTGTTACAGCTTTTTTTTTCTTTTTTTCTTTTTCTTTTTTGCCTTTTAGATGTTAACAGCCATTTGCTTCTCCCTCATCTATCTTTTATCTCTTGCTCTGGGATATGATCGAATTATACCCTTAGGGTGAGTGCTAATTTCAGTGGCCTGAATTACAGCCTGTGTATGAATATATGTCCATTCAATCATCCTGCTTCCTTGTCTGTATGGGGAATACAATCATAGGATACACAGTAACAGATGTGAGCACAGTGAATGAATGCACACATTCTCCTAGTGACTCAGGTATTACCCCCCTCAGCCCGATATTGACAAATTGGGTGTTTAATGTAAACTATTTATTGCATCTTATACTATAAAGTACTCTGTCACTCTTCCAAAGATTAACAGATTGTACTGTAATGGCAACATTTTCAGTAGCCTGACCTTGTTGAGGTCTCTGCCAATTCCTATCCCTCCTCCTCCTCAAAACACAAGAAACTTCTAGGTCATCTCTAGCTCAAACAAGTCAGTTGGGCTCATCCAAGGACACTTTTCTACTTCTCACTCCTAATTGGGCTCTTATTTGATGAGGGTCTTGGATACTAAAGTGTAGTTGGGTAAGATAGCTATAGAAAGTTCTGAAGTCAAATTTCTATCAGTCTTGGCGACAGCAAGCAGGAACATAAGAGGCCCTAAGGTGGCTAAAGCACTCACTTTGATACAGCGTCTTTTCTACCTTAGTCTTTTAGAATTTTTTAAAAATGTTTATTTATTTTTGAGAGAGAGAGATTCAGAGTATGAGCGGGGGAGGGGCAGAGAGAGAAGGATACCACAGAATCCACAGCAGGCTCCAGGCTCTGGAGCCTGATGTGGGGCTCGAACACATGAGCTGTGAGATCATGACCTGAGTCAAAGTCTGATAATTAACGAAGTGAGCCACCAGGCACCCCTACCTTGGTCTTTTGGAAGATTACTATACCTCCCCAGGTACGTGAAGTAGATTGTGAATCCCCCTGTGCTCAAGGGAATGGCCTGGCCATCCCAGCTCTGCTTCCTTATTACCAATTTGCTCTCATTTAACTCCATCCCCCTCTAACTCTTTCTTTATGGCTCTCTGATTCTTACTTTGGTTCCTCTGTCTGGACCCTGGCTCAAGCAAGTAGACTCCATCTTTTGGTATCTACCCCTTGAATTAACCCAATTATTTAGCCATCTGTCTGGACTTCTAAGCTTCCAACTATCTTTAGTAGGACACATCTTAATTCCAACCACTTTCCCAGTATCTTAGATAGAACTTCCCTTAAATATAACAACTATGGAAAATACTCCTTGAGTATGGAATCTTACATGTACGGAAACTTGGGTATGATTGAGAGGGACCGAGGGACTTCACGGAGCTCCAATGTTGTTAGAAAGTTCTGCAGTTGCTCCAGAGAGTAACACTCGTTGCACATTAACTGAGACTGATGTCTGCAGTACACATCATAGAGGACAGCCCTATGACAGGATTGATTTCTGATCTGTGTGTGTGACTCAGATCTGTCCAGTGAGTGGAATAGAAAGTGAGGCCCAAATTATGTCTGCAAATCTCATAGGTCGGCTGTGTTGGTCAGGTAGATTTCGTATACTCCAAACATTGATACAGACCTGCTGAATGCGAGCTCTATGAGGTCAGGGGTCTCATCCTTCATGTTTATGCTGCAACCCCAGTGCTTAGGACTATGCCTGACACATAGTAGGCACTCCACAAATATTTGTCCTATTGATTCCCTCCTCAGTATAACAACGGCTGGAGAGGTGTTATAGCAAACCTCCCTGTGCCAGGAAGAAGCTCTTTTCTGAGTCTGGGTTCGGATGTCGGGCTGATACCATCAATCTTTTGAGAGGGTCAAATACATATTTGATGGGGAGTCTGAGACAAGGGGAAGGAAGGCAGTTTTCTGAGAAGGAGAGCTCTGAAAATTTCAGAGCAGCAAATGCCCAGGTATTTAGAAAGGGACACCCTTATAAGAAGGAAGCGACTGACCCAAGTGAAATTTATTTATTTATTTTTAATTTTTTTAATGTTTATTTATTATTGAGACAGAGAGAAACAGAGCATGAGTGGTGGAGGGGCAGAGAGAGAGGGAGACACAGAACTCGAAGCAGCCTCCAGCATCTGAACTGTCAGCGCAGGGCTCGAACCCACAAACCGTGAGATCATGACCTGAGCCAAATTCAGACGCTTAACCGACTGAGCCACCCAGGCGCCCCCCAAGTGAAATTTAAAAGAGGCAACAAGAAGCGTGCATGCATGTATGAGTCGGGGGAGGTGGAGGGATGTCCTATAATTCTTATAGAAGGAAGGCTCATTTCTGGGCTTGCATTCAGAATTGGTAAATGCTCCCTATTTGATGATTCTCCAGCATTCCTGGTTAACACTTTTAACCTTCTCTATCCCCACTCCAGTAGCTCATATGCTATTAAACACCACAGTTCTCAGTCTTCTTTCATTCAATATTACTTGACGTTTAAAATTAAATTAATGATTCCTTTTTTGCCTACATCTCATTGCATGTAAAACGTAAAGCACATTCCTATAGATAAAAGTGAATCAAGAAGGCAGTGATTCTCATCCTACAAGGGGGCCACATAGGAGGAACTGGGGCATGGATAGTCAGGTGTAGTTACTAAGAGGCCACCAAGTGATTCTGCCCGCCACACCCTTGATCAGAGGGCCAACGAGGCTTGCAGCCTTTCCTCTCACTGTTGAGTTTGAGTTTCATGGTCTGGAGGCTGACTGTTTAAAAATGCATGAGGGTAACTTTCCCAAGTTTTCTGCACGACATTTGGAACCAGTAAGTTATTCGTCTTTGTGATGTGTGCTTTATGAATAGAACTGCTAAGATCATCATTTATTATTCAGCAGCTGCTAAGTTTTGACCCATGCTAAATCCTGAAAGGAGATTCAGGGATCGCTGGGACCCGGTCTAGGACTACCTTCCTGTCACCGGGACGGAGTCCTTGCCCTGTCGTTCCCATTGTCAGAGTTGACACTGTGATATAGATTTTAGGTGGCCACCTTTGACGGAGAAAGATCACATGGAAGAGAGTCCATGCCGGGACATGAGATTAAGCTTTCACAGATCCATGAAGGCCTTTGGATAGTCTATTTCTTTCTCTGGCAGATGCAAGAGAGAAATAAAAGTATTTCCTATGTAGAAAACTCCATCCAAGTTCCTTGTGAAAAGCTCCATGTTTTAAGAGCCTGAGTGATATGATGTTAAAGTTAAATTCTGGGTAGAAATTTGGTTTGCAAAGACAAAACTCCAGACATTTATTGATGGAACTAAATTTTCTAACATGATCTGAACTACTCCCCACCCTGTGTATTGTGACAAAGTCTACCTCAAAACCTCTCCTTTCTATCTCAATTCAGTTTGTTGGATATAAACTTAGAAAATTCTGTTACTTGAGGAAAACTCTGTATATGTGATCAATATATAATAAAAGACCTACAGATTTCTGATTAGGTGATATTGTTTCTCATCTTATTGCCCAAATGTCAGTCATGTTACAGAATATGTAAAGAATTCCAGAATATGTAAACTGAGGTGTTTGCTCTTACAATAAAGTTGTATTTTATACATTTTAGTGTTTGTTTCATAACACAGAAAGTCTTTTTTATCCTAGTTAATATTTGACAATGTGCCATTCAAAAGTTTCTGCAGATTAAAAAAAAAAGGCAAACTCAGGGTGCCTGGATGGCTCAGTCAGTTGAGAGTCTGACTTTGGCTCAGGTCATAATCTCATGGTTCGTGGGTTCGAGCCCTATGTTAGGCTTTGCACTGACAGTGCAGAGCCTGCTTCAAATTCTCTGCCCCCCTCTCTCTCTGCCCCTCCCCTGCTTGCTCCCTCTCTCTCTTTTTAAATAAATATAAAAACATAAAAAAATTAAAAAAACAAACTAAAAACGTATGTCTCCTAAAATGGGCCTGAAAATATAAGCACATTTTGACAAATACATAAAAAAATGTGGCACATTTGTATAATGGAATAATAAAAAGCTAGAATAAATAATAATAATAATAAAATTATAATAAAATAATAAAAATAATAATAAGCTAAAAACCACCGACACTTGAAACAACATGATGCATCTCAAAAACATGCTAAGTGAAAGAAGCCAGACATCAAAGATCACATACTATATGATTCCATTTACATGAAATATTTAAAAAGATAAATTTGGGGGGCTGTATTAAGGTGCTCACAAATTCTTTGATACTCTTTTTTCCACCCAGGAAATAGAGCCCAATTCCTCTTACCTTGAGTGTGGGCTAGACTTAGGGACTCTCTTTTAACACAAAGAATAACGCAGAAGTGACAGTGTGCAGGTATGTGATTAGAGAAGGAGAGAGAGAGCAGCAGCAGGAGGAGGAGGAGGTGAGAAGAAAAGGAAGGAGAATCAGAAGAATCAGAAATAACATAGTATGGAAAACCCTGACTCTGGCTCTGGACTGGATATAGAATTCTCTGCTCTTCTGGGCATTTCCCAGACCTCTTTCTGGCCACCCCCACCTCCCAGCTCTGCCACAAATTGCGGCCTGTTTTGAGGCTCTGTGAGACAATCTGACCCAGACTCCAGGCAGCATTAGGAAAGTTTCTTGATATTCTATGCCCCTCTTTCTATTGCACAAACAGTGCAGTTGGGCTGGGGAGCACCAGGAAAAGGAGTGCATGGGACAGTCATTATTTTTATCCCCACCATGTGAGAATTTCTAAATGGCCAATAATTATAAAGCCTTATGATTGGATTTAACCAGCCTCAGTGCTTTCTGTCAAGACGTTAAATATACAGTCAGGAGAGGTGGAAAACCAATAAAGATTTGCTTTGGAAAAATACCAGAACCCATCTATAAAAATCAAACACCTTGAGGCTGAATTCAAGAATACTATAATTATTGGACATTTATATATATATTATATATATGCTATATATATTTATATTATATATTATATTTATATTATATATAATATATATAATACAATACTATATATACATATATATAAAATACAATACTATATATGTATATATATAGTATATATATAGTTCTCTCTATATATATGTGTATATATACACATATATATGCATATATATATATAGTTCCTTTGACCTTAAATTGTAGGAATAGAAATTTATCCACTGATATACATTAATATCCTATGATTAAAGGAACTTATCATCAGTCAGAGTGGAAACAAATGTAGGGCTGGTTTTTCAGGCTGTAAAGGGATAAATACATATAGTGACACTGATTCCAGCCCTCAATGCACATGCTCTCTGTTTTCCAGAAAGACACTGACTGTTGTATTTTTGCCTTAATTCTTGTGCATAAGCCATTCTTTCTCCTTGGAGTACCTTTTCCATCACCATCTCTCTATATGGAGCTTTTATTCATCCTTCACGACCCAAATCAACTGTCATTTTTCTCCTTGAAGTCACAGCTGTGGGTCATTATCTTTACAACCAGATGTCTGCTCTCTTCTATCTGGCCCACAGAACTTTAATTTCATTTTTCTGAATGTCTTTATAAAGTCTACAATGGTTATAGTTGTTTGCAACCATGCCTTCTCTTTTCCATTTGGATTAAGTTCCTTGAAAGTAGATTTTATGTCTTATATATTCACGTAACTCTTACTGAACCTAGAGAAACTTTATTAGTATTTGTATTGGGTTTTGTATTTGCAATGGGTTTTCTTTCTCCACAGGATACGCTATCTCATTGGTACAATGTTTGGAAGATGTGGTTGATATCTGAAACATGGAGTATAAATAAAGAAAAGAGGATGTTTATAGTTTTCAACATTATAAACTAATCTAGAAGAGTAGCGGGCTGATTTCAGGAAAGTGGTATTACCCAATGCTTCTATAACTCTTGCCATGTGCCAGGCTCTGTTCTAAGTACTCTACTGGTATTTTCTTTTTTTTTTTTTTTAATTTTTTTTAACGTTTTATATATTTTTGACAGAGCGAGAGACAGCATGAGCAGGGGAGGGTCAGAGAGAGAGGGAGACACAGAATCTGAAGACAGGCTCCAGGCTCTGAGCTGTCAGCACAGAGCCCGACGCAGGGCTCGAACCCACGAACTGTGAGATCATGACCTGAGCTGAAGCCGGACGCTTAACCGACTGAGCTACCCAGGCGCCCCTCTACTGGTATTTTCAACCCTCACAGTTTAAGAAGAAATTGAGACACAAGAAAGATACATGACTTGTTGGAGGTAATAAAGTTGGTAGGTTGCAGAGATGTGCTCTGGGTCCATGTGGCTCTGAAATCTTTGCTTTTTAATTTTTTTTTTTTAATTTGAGAGAGACAGAGCAGAGGGAAAGAGAGAGAGAGAGAGAGAGAGAGAGAGAGAGAGAGAGAGAACCTTAAGCAAGCTCCACGCTCAGGGCAGAGCCCGATGTAGGACTGAATCCCATGACCTTGGGATCATGACCTGAACTGAAATCAAGAGTTGGACACTCAACCAACTGAGCCACCCAGGCACCCCTGCAATCCTTGCTCTTGAACTTCACATTGTGTGCCAAAATAAGGATAGCCCTGTCTCGCATGTCTCATCTCATCATAGTGCTTTCCTTTTTGGACTCTTGCCAAGCAAAGAAGGTTTAATGTAACAATCAATAGTCTGTTTCAAGTTTTTGTTCTCATCTCTTTCTTGGAAGAAAATGCATTAAAAAGAGAAGTCTGTGGGCTGCCTGTTTGGCTCAGTCAGCTGAGCTTCTGACTTCTGATTTTGACTCAGGTCATGGTGGGATCCAGCGCCACGTGGGGCTCTGTGCTGACAGCCTGCAGAGCCTGCTTGGGATTCTCTCTCTCCCTGTCTGTCTCTGCCACTAAATGACTTGGGCATGTGTGCTTGCTCTCTCTCTAATAAACAAATAAGCTTAAAAAAAAAGAGTCTGTTACTGAAGTAGAGAGGTATCATTAAGGTGTTAGTTAATATGTAGGCTTACTAGGAGGTGTCTTTTACTGGTGAGATAAATAACTGCAGGTACATTTTCCTGTGCTAGTGCTGGGATTCTCAAAGTCTGTTCCCTGAACCCAAGCATCAGTGTCACCTGAAAACTTGTTAGAAATGCACATTCTTGAGCCTTACCCAAAACCTCCTAAGTTAGTCTCTCTGACTTTAATGCACACTTACCTCTGACAACTACTGCTCTAGTCCACTCGTTCCTTAACTTGGCTGCATGCTGGGATTGCCTGGGGTTTTAAAAACATGGTGCCTGCATGAAACGATGCTCAGCGTCACTCAACATCAGGGAAATACAAATCAAATCCACACTGAGATACCACCTCACACCGGTCAGAGTGGTTAAAATGAACAAATCAAGAGACTATAGATGCTGGCGAGGATGTGGAGAAACGGGCACCCTCCTACACTGTTGGTAGGAACGTAAACTGGTACAGCCACTCTGGAAAACAGTGTGGAGGTTCCTCAAAAAACTATCAATAAAACTCCTGTATGACCCAGCAATAGCACTGC
>CM053573.1:134702450-134763008 GCA_028646485.1 Cryptoprocta ferox | reverse complement strand
CACTTGTCGGGAAGAGCACTGGGTGCTTTATGGAAACCAACTTGGCAATAAACTATTAAAAAAAACATGGTGCCTGTGTTTCTCCCCCAGAAATTTAGGTTTAATTGGTAGGGTGTGGTCTTGGCATTGACAATTTTAAAAGCTCTCCAGGTGACCCAAATGTTCCATCCCAGGGAGAAGCAAGACTCTGTCCTAATATTTAGGGTTCCTGGCCAATAGCAGTACCTCAGTATGAACTTTATTACTGAGGGGGGAATCTCTTATTGGTGACTATACCCATATAGGACCTAGGAGAATGCCTGGTATTTCGTAGGACCTGAACAAATATCTATGAATGAGTGAATGTTATACAGATTTGTCATGCTTTGTAAAGTATATAAAATAAAACATTATAGTATTATAGTGTTTCACCTTCCTCAAAGAGTATTAAAAAACTGTGTTCCAGATGAACCCAGAATACCCCAGACATGCTATTACTTTTTGAGCCTTTGCAAATTAACCGCTTCTGCCCATAACCACTTCTACTTCTCCCCTTCCAAACATTTCCTGGCTACCTTTCACTCTTCATTCAAGTCTCAACTTCTCACCCTCCTCCTCTGGGAAATGGGTCTTGACTGAGAAAAGCCACTGAGGACATGTCCTCTCCGATCTCTTACTGAACTCACTGTTCACCTCCAGTGCGTTTTTTAATCACATGAATTGAAATTGCCCACTTAGTAGACTGTTTATCCTCACGTCTTCATGGAAAGCCCTGCCTTTTCATCACCTGGCACCTCCAACCGCAGAGTCAGTGCTTGGCGCATGATAGTTGCTCAATAAACATTGTTCAAAGGGATCAATCATTTCTTCCTGAAGGATTAGCCCACTTTAGACAGACTTTTGGTCACTAAATCAGGCCTCCTTTGATTGGATAAATAAAATAATATCTGTCACATCAATGCTGCATTGGAGAGAGGTGTTGTACGATTTTTACCTGCTGGTCGTTCTCACGACCAGTGTCTAAGCCCCAGAAAATGGGTTGGCTGGTGTTTTGATTCTCTTTGATTCTGCTCTTGTACAGATGAGCTATTTGGAAGCTTCAATCTCAATACCAACTTGTTAAACCTGACCATCTGTTGGGGAGGATTTTATTTTAGATGAGAACATCTGGGCCCCCATTTACATTTGCTGAGGTTAATAGATCTGACAACCTTCCTCTGTTTTCAGCAGGGAGCACAGCCTGGAACTGTTGGGGAGGAGGGAGCTGAGCTCTTCACTGGCTGTTCTCACATATACTCTCCCCACCCACAGGCATTTCTATATTCCAGCTTAAGACTCTTCTCTCTTAAAGTCATAGATTTCTAGTCCATAGATGGCTCACAGCGGGGAAGCTGTCTTCACCAGTACCAGGTCATCATGGATGACTAGGTGGCAGGATAATGGGAAGTCACAGAGACCTCAGGCCCAATCCCATCCCTGACACTTAGCTGGGTGAACTGGGACACAATTATGACCTCTCTGGGTTTCAGTCTTCTCACCTAAAAATAAAGGAGAAAATATGTATCTTGTAACTTCTGTGAAAATTAGATAATATTTATTGACGTGCCCCATACAGTGCTTGATCGGTGGCCATCATCATGTTTACCTTTCAGAAGGCCACCACGTCAGAGATTCTGCAGGAATTTCACATCCACTTCATGCAGATTCTCATCACAACCCCACTGCAGGTTGTATTTCCTGGGAAGCAGACTCTGAGATGGGTTAGTGGATAGGATATTATGAAGTATTCTTGGGATCAGCATTGAGGGGAGAGAAGGAAGGATGCAGGGTGGGGCGGAGGAAGAAGCTGAGCGATGACGCCGGCCCAGTGACAGCGTTGGTTGACTCTATGGGAGCTCTGGAGTTGGAGAATATGCTGAAGAATTGTCCCGAGTTGGGCCAAGAGGCTCAGATCTTTGTATTCCCGCAACTGCCACTCACTGACTGAGGGTACCCGGTGTTTGCTGGACAAGGGCTCTCTCTGCAGTGAGGTATCATTGAAAGAGATGGCAACTGAGGCTTTCCACCAACAGCACCCCCACCATGCACCTAAATAATCTCCCTCAACTTCCCAAGGAGAGGAGTACTTCAACAAAGAATCTTATTCCTCCTTGTTAAAAAAACATTAGGGAATTGGATGAGCCCAAGAGAGAGCAGGGAGGTGTCTAAGTAAGGATTTGCTGGAAAAAGTTAAACAGGAGGCTTGATGCAAGACTGTTGCACAAGGGGAAAGCCAGTAACTTCAACAGGAGAGGGGAGTGTCGCAGGTGTCAAAAATGAGTTCATAGAGATTTCTCACTGGGAGGTTTTCGAGAACTGGGATGGGGGAAATTGTTGCCAACTCTGTTTGCTAATTGATTTTACCCAAAGGAAAAGTAAGCTTCCTCTTATCTTCATGACAATAGTTTTACAACTGGAAGCAAGGAACCCTCTGAAGGTAGGCTCCTTCCCTCCCACTAAGACTAGAAAATAGTGAGTTATCTCCAGCTATCCACTATCTTCATTTTGAGCAGCGATGGTTTCGATGTCGTCGAGAAAGATATTGTTTGGGTCCTAACACTGGTGAGGGGCTTCTTAGGAGACATATATGCTTCAAAGGGAGCAGAGAAAGAATTTGCAAATATGAATTCTCTAAACTGTCTAAGAAAAAGGAAGTAAGGGGCAAATAATCAGCAACAAACTTCCCTAAAGTTTAGTCACGCTGAGAAGAATTTAAAGCCATCTTGGTCAGAGAGTTTCAAAAGAGCTCAAGAATCAGGGCATGACTACCTGGCTTTGACAAGGCAGACCAATTAAATTGGCTCACGGGAAGAGGTACTCCGGAACTTGGGTCCTTGCTCAATTGCCCAGAGATGAATAAACAGACGCTAGCTACTCAGAAAGGGTCTACGTGAGTCAAGGTCCAACCAGGAAAATAGAAAGCAGCAAGCTAGCTGAATAGAATGGATTACAATACCTGACTGTTTAAAAACCTTCTAAAGTAATACAAACAACATATAGTACTCATTGCAGAAATTTCAGAAAGTATGACATGATAATCACTGCTGACACATTAAGGTATATGTTTTTAGTAGTCTTATATGTGTGAGTAATCTGAAGTTTCTAAAGTATCAGTCTAGAGGAAATGCAAGGTCCTATTTGAGGTAATAACTGGAGTTTCACTGACTTCACCTCCTTGAGTTTTGGGGCACTCTGAGCACGCCCTCTTCCCTACTCCTGCCTAATCTCACCCAGAGATTTCTGGAATCTCCACGGGGAGGGAGGTGTTGCAGGTGTCAAAGAGGAGTTCATGAACAATTCTCACATATGTTTCCACTTCAGGCCGGGAGCTGCTTCTGCTCCCAGAGTGGGACTCCCCTGGGCTTGTGACATGGTGCAGCACTGCAAGGTGCCGACGCTGAAATCTGCGTTCGTGAAGCTCAAGTCTGGTAGGTGAGGTGTGAGGTACATTATAATGAAACAGTTCTCCTTCTAAGGCCTTTTGCTGATTTGGACTTGTTTGCCCTTCAATCGATTCCTTGCCCTTCTTATGCTAAAACCCTACCATGTGTTTCCCAGAGACTGGAGGATGGGAAGGGGGGGGGGGGAACATCAGGGTAATTCTCTACCTTTCTTTCTGCCTCAGGTTTAGCTCCTCCATGGCTCCAATGCGGGCTGGACAGGCTCCCTGTGGCCCCAGTTTTCCTTGGATGACCTAGCCCTTGGGTTGGTGGTGTTCCTACCATCCCCAGGAAGCATGTGGCTTCCTGATTTTCTTAATCTCTGGTTTCCTCATCATCTCCTATTTTCACCCAGCTGTTCTATTGCCAGTTCCATGAATTAAGTTCTCTCTATGTAGAACATCTAGCCATTTCTATTTTCCTTATTGGACCCTGACTGGCACAGACCTTTCTGGATAAACAAAATGGAACGTAATATAACCTTTGTCCTTCAGGCTAGCTCTTATTTTCTCTGGAGAGTCCCACAGGGGAAAAATTCTTTAGTTTCAGAATCCCTTAGCCGGAAATAATAAAGGAGGTAACATTGTGTTAGCCAAATTCATATTCCTGCCTGGTTATGTTTGCACTGGAGACAAGAAGAAAAATCATGAGGTCGTCTGTAAGACCTCAGAGCTTTCCTTCTCTTTGTCGAGTGGAAAAAGGAAGATAGAAATTTAGTGGATTATAGTAAGGTCTTTAAGAATCACAGCCAGCGCCAAATTGCTTAAAGGAATACAGGAAGAAACACTTTTCGCTACTTACAATATCATCTGTGTTTCATCTGTCACAAAAACTTAAGGCAACTGGAAGATACGTTAAGTGAGCAAATAGCTTGAATTTTGTGTTTGTGAGTATACTCATTTTAGTTACTTCTTTCTGATTAATTCTTTAAGGCAATGCTGTGCTCACTTTACCTCCGTAACATAATGAATATATTAAATATAGTTAGAGTTTAATTATTAGAAGCTTCAAATAATTATTAATGCAAAAGGGTTCTCATTATTTGCGGTGAACTGAGAGAAAATTATATCAAAAAGTTTATATAAAGCGTTTAGCATAATAGGCTGTTGGTAAACATCAATTTCCTCACCACTTCAACTAAAAATACATTTTCCTTATTTTTGTCTTGCTGAAACCAATATTAACATCATTTGTGTGTGGTCTCAGCACCCATCTCTTTTTTGGATATCCCCTTAGCCATTCTCAAACCATCATCTTGGTGAAGAGCATGGGTGGTATGGTATGATCAGGGATTACCTCTCTGACTCTCATTTTCCTAAGCTTTCCTACAGCATTCTCGCCTGCTTTCTAGGGTTATGTTTTTCATATTCATCACTTTGCTACATGCTTTTCTCCATTTGGTCATCAGAAAACCCTTCTACAGCCCTTAACTACAAAACAGGCTCATGCAAATTAGCTATAATGCAATAGCTAAGGTTTAGACTGGAGTCCCTGTAACACCTGACCACTCACCATAAGAGGTAGGAGTAGTAAGTTGAATATCTAATGACCATTTCTCTGGGGATTTCTGATGTTACTGGGCACAGGAAGAGAGTCTCATGCCAATTACTCTTTTTTATTGATAAGTTTCTTAAGAACACATGACACATTTTGCATTTACTTTGAGTCAAATCCCTTAGAGATGGGTCTTGTGCTATTTGTACAGTGGAAATTTAATGAATGGGTATTGCTTTTGTGAGCTTATTAACATAGGCACTGGAGTTTGCTACAGGTAAAGACAAGAGACAGCATCTCTGGTATGAACCACGTTTGGCTATTGCTTTCCTGGACACATCATCAAACTAGCAAGACCTCAAATTGTTTCCCAGATTCAGAGCTTTTACCGACTGGAATCTTGGACAGATCATTTCACCTTTTTGAGTCTTAGTGTCATTATTAATAAAATGGGATTAATAATATAATTAATATTTTACTAGATTTTTTAAGGATCAAATTCAGTAATTATATTTGAAAGAGTCATGTAAATTCTAGAGTATACAAAAGAAGTATAATGGGTATAATTAATGTGCAGGGAAGATTGTGAGATAAAGAGTTGGAGAAAAAATATCTGGGCCAATATGTATCTAAATATTTGCAAATTCTTCAGATTCACTGCCTTGTATTTCAAAATAGTCTGTACCATCATGTTCTTACCCTGAGTTGAATTCATTGCCATGAAGCATCTCAGTGTGTATCTATTTCCACTCTGTTTTATGGCTCCAAACTACAATTCAGATATAAACATGAGGGAGTTCAAAGAAAGGAGAAAGTAACACAAAGTTCCATCTCTATTCATAGAAAATGTTAATTTCAATGACCATATATTCAGTCTATAGACCTAATTATTTCTCTCTTGAGCCCCAAAGATAAGTACACTTTAAGATGAAAAAGAATCATGAAGAAAAAGTTTTAAAAACCACAAAGAAAGGAAAAAATTAATACAAATAATAATATGCCATGAAGAAAAAGTAAATGAAAAAAAATCTCATTATTTTGTTATATAAAAGCATCTAATTCTAACATATTTATTCATATATTCCTTCTATAGCTGACAAGCTATGAACTACCTTGGTGTTCATACATTGGAGAAAATGGTCTAAATTTTTATGGTAAAGAATGTGCATACAGCCTAGGAATCATGACTATTGTATATGTAGGAAAACTCTTTATGATTTATCACACAAATCCAGACAACTATTTGTATATGTGTTATCTATTTGTTATTATTATCTATTATCCATATATTATCTATTGTTATCTTTCTATTATTCATAATAAGTGCATATTTATTGTCTGATGTATATCAGGCATTACTTGTGTATATGTATATATAATACCACAGTAACAGCTTGCATAAAGAAACATTTAATCTGTCAGTTGGCTCTTGCCTCTACACCTTGCCAATTCACTGGACAAATTGTTGGGGAAATAATACATGAATAGAGTGAATTTTGACTGAATTTTTCATAGAGCAAAGGCATAACTTGCCAAGTTTGTGAAAATATTGAAGCATAACCTCATACAAATCACTCACCCTTTTAGAATTTTCATTTTATATGATAAATGAGAGTTCATAATCGTCAACTTGCAGATTGGCACATTTAGTTCATCAGGTACTGAGACGTTCATGGTACAAGATCATGATGAAAGGTGTCAGGAGTTAAGTGAGATTCTATTTCAAATGTATAAGTACCACAGCACCATATAATGACTGTATGTTATATGTTAATTCCATTTTCTACCACGAAACTCACCCAGCTGACCATTCCTTTCCCTTCAAAATAACTACTAACAGTCACTGGGCATCAATTAGGTGGAACCATTTTGCTTTGATGGGAAATGGGCCGGGCCTCTCACAATATAGATAAACTGTATTGTGGGTAAATACACAGCTAACACTCTGACTTTGAATGCTGGTCCAGGATCTATGAAGGTCACCACTACCCCAATTAGGGAGCACATGCCAAAAAGAATACTCTAGGAACACCTGGGTGGCTCAGTTGGTTGAGCATCCGACTTCAGCTCAGATCATGATCTCACGGTTTGTGGGCTCTGTGCTGACGGAGTCCCGCGTCGGGCTCTGTGCTGACAGCTCAGAACCGGGAGCCTGCTTTGGATTCTGTGTCTCCCTCTCCCTCTGCCCCTCCCCTCCTCCTGCTCTGTCTCTCTCTCTCTCTCTCAAAAATAAATAAACTTAAAAAAATTTTAGGGGGTGCCTGGGTGGCTCAGTTGGTTAAGCCTCTGACTTCAGCTCAGGTCATGAGCTCATGGTTCATGGGTTTGAGCCCCATGTCGGGCTCTGCGCTGACAGCTCAGAGCTTGGAGCTTGCTTCGGATTCTGTGACTCCTTCTCTCTCTGTCCCTCCCCTGCTCGCATTCTCCCACTCTCTCAAAAAAAAAAAAAAAACATTAAAATTAAAAAAAAATTTTTTTTTAAATAATACTCTAGGAAAATTTTCTTTATAGCTTAAGCCCTAAATCTTCATATAATCAGATCTGAGCTTGACTATGGTAAAACTCAAAAGTGTCTGTTTGGTACTAGAAGTTCTGTGTTCCTTTTGTGAAACATTATTGTTTTTTTTAATTTAAATTAATTTAATTTTTGGCCTATGGGGAGCAGGAGGTATGTAGGCACATTTGCCCCTGGTAGCTTGCCTTCGGCCAGCTCCATAGGGGAGGCAGAAAGATGTAGAAATCAAATAGTTCCACGAAAGAGGATTGTGGTTGGTTCCATCTTGTTCTATTTAGAATCTCTTTATTTCTCACATACATATGACACAAACAACAACATTTTCCAACAACATATTCTTCTTTATGATGATCCCATATGTGACCTCGAGCCTACATTGTGCCCTTATCTCAGAATTCCCTTTCATTTGCGCAAAGTATGTCAATGGAATATGGAAGAGAGGAAGAGTAGAGAGTTTTAATGCCCAATGGAGGACACAGACTTTCCGTTTGGAAAATGGAGCCTCAAATATGTGGCAAGATGATTGAAATGAACAAAAGTGAACTGAAATTTCATTTTGGTTTTGACATCGTTTATGCAGATTTTGTGGTTACCAATGTCCTAGGGAATGAGTGGGAAAGTATACAAATAATTATGCTTACAAAAATGGGAGTCCAAGCTGTGGGCAGGTGGGTAAATGAAATTCTCTGTGCCTGGCAGCATGTGACACTGTGTATGGCAGGAGGGAAGGGGGCTGGGCGGGGGGTGGCTCTCGCTTGCAGCCAAGCTGCGTGGGCAGACACATTTTGAGGAAACTCCCATAGCATTTACCAGCTGCAGAACAGTCTGTGTATTCATGAAGGGCCAAATGTACACTCCATTAAAATAAACTTAACAGAATTAACATGAAATAGTTTTCCCATGAAGCCCCCTCCCATATCTACAATCCATAAACCAAAACCAATCTAAGTGCAGAGAAAGGAAAAATGTTATAGTTGGTAATGACCAGATAAATCAGGCCTGGAAATCATAGTAGCCAGTGCATTAAACAAGAAAGATTTATAAGTGGTCAGAAAACACACTTAGTTTTGTTTCCCACTCTCTTTTAAAATTTTATTCAGTGGGAAAAATCCTTCCCTTGCTCATGTATGGAAATGTAAGCAAAACTTAGGGGGGAAAATACTCTAGAATTTTTTCAGTCACAGAATAGAAAAGTTTCATGGTCCCTATAAATTGCAATTGTCATCTCATATTAGCAATTGAAAATGGTCTTTTTCGAAATAATGACAGCACAAAACTTGTTAGGTGATCTCCCTTCCTCCTAGTGATTTCTCCTTCCTACTCAGTTGGTTTGATTCCTTGTTTCCTCTTGTTCACAACCTGAGTTTAGGATGGTGGCCTTTGGGGCTTACAGCTCTTGTTGGTAGGCTTTGGATGAGACCTATCTTTTTAGAAAATTATCTTGAGAATTAAGAAGTCAATGTTAAATAGGAAGATAGGAAAGGTAGGCAGCAGAAGGAAACACAGAGTTCCCAAGATCAAGATCCCTTTTACTACAACTGCATGTTCTTTTTTTTAAACCATTTTGTTTTAATGTTTATTCACTTTTTGAGAGAGAGAGAGAGAGAGAGAGAGAGACAGTATGAGCAGCGGAGGGGCAGAGAGGAGACTGGAGACACAGAATTGGAAGCAGGCTCCAGGCTCAGAGCTGTCAGCAGAGAGCCCTATGCAGAGCTTGAACCCACTAGCTGTGAGATCATGACCTGAGCCAAAGTCAGACGCTCAACCAACTGAGCCACCCAGGCACCCCATAACAACTGTATATTCTTTCATGGAGTTCCACATCTGATCTCTGGGTATCAAGAACATTTGATCTGTGGACAGATGGATCTACAGTTAGTTGTCAGATGTAGCCCTCAACCCAGCTGGTATCCTCACCTCCTCATGTTTAGTTCCCTTTGTTCCCCAACTGCAAGGACACGTACTAAACTCTCCCAGGGTCACACTAATGCCCTCTCACTAGGCGTAGGGTTAGGAGACTCCATACCTCCTTTTATTAGGATGTGGGTGTAAGATTCAGACCAACTCTCTCTTTAAATAATAATAAATCCTCCTTATAAACCTCTCTCTCCTTGTATATCTTCCTTGAGGTCAGTCACCTAGCTGGTCTTCACTCAAGGCAAGTATCACCCATTAATTGCCCTCATGCCTTCCCTGAGCTGAGTTACATTATCTAAGAGCTAATTTAATATTGTCCAGTCCCTATATGTGCCTTGGCTGTGTGAGTGGGGGGACAAGTTGTCTTTAATTCAGTCTGCTGTACCCCTCCTAAAATACACAGCAAAGTAAAACTTTCTCAGACTCAATAATTTCTTATAGCCTATGTCTGATTGAAATGACTTATGTTTCCTTTTCTTAATGGCAGAGTGAATCAATGGCCCTCCTTTCCCAAGACAAATGCTGCCACTAACAAGGTGAGTTGGGTTTCAGATCTGTTTCTAGACACCAAAGAGCCTAACTTCATTGGTATTTCTAGTTTTCCTCACAGAGAAATATACCCAGTACTCATTATAAAGAGGCAGCAAAGGAGGCCTCAGAAATTTCTCAGAACCTTTACCTACCTGCCAGCACTGAATTTACCTTTGGAAGGACTTTTCAGCAATGGTATGACTGTTGAGGGAGTTCTTTGTTGAAAAATTTTCTGAAAGATCTCACCTGAGGCCCTCTAGACATTTTCCGGTACTTATTAATGCTTTGCCAAGTAAGAGCGTCTGAATTTTCTCTAACTAGATTAGTATCAGACTTTTCAAGCTACTATCTGTAATGTTACTAAGGAAAGGGAAGGGACCATAAGGAAATGGGATATTGGTGTCATGTGATTGGACACCTGCCGCTCTGCTGAAATAGTCTCAGTTGTGTTCATTCATTGCACACCTGCGTGTTATGAAAGAATATGAAACCGCAACTCGTAGCAACTATGCGGGTCCATTAGGTCTATGATTCATATCTATTTCTTATTATTTCAGCACTCTCTTGAGCAATTGTTCTCTAAGTTTTTAGTTTTCTTCTTTGAGAAATGTCTCATGGAACAGAGGAAACCTTTACTTAAAATAAACCATCTTTGACTTCTTCCTCTTCTGGCAATGTCAATGTGACCTAATTCCCCTGAGCCTCAATTTCCTCATCTGTGAAATGTGAATAATTGTAACTGCCCCACATGATTGGGAGTGTTAAATCACAAAAATATATGAAGTCCCTGGCTGGAAGGGTACCCAGTAAATATTTATTCCATGTTGGTAGATAAAATTATGTGCCTTTATGAAAAGCATCTGCCAGGTTAGGCAGTCCGGGACCAGTGGACGGTTCATCAACTGTCTCCAGGCTTGTGGAGATGCTCATGGACGTGGCTTGGCTTCAAGGTCACACAGTGAAACCAGGATAGATGAAAACTCTAATCCATTCCTTGCCCTTGCTCATGCACTCACCGTTCCTACCATCACATCTTGATACCTTTTGCTAAACATCATGGTTTTAAACCTAAGTACTTTTCACTTCATCCTACTAATTAATAGGGGATCCTATGGGAGATGTTCCAAATAACTTAATACCCTTAAAACCCATTGTGAAATAAATTTCATGTATAAATTGTTAAAGGGAAAAAATTTTATCCTTTCAAAGTTCCATAATTGCCACGAATGCTAATAGTACTCGCATATACATATATTCATTTTTGAGGCTAATCAATTAGATGAGTTTTTATAGAAGCTAACCTATTTTTCTCCTTAATAAGGCACCGAAGCTTCCAATTAGAAAGGATGTCATTCTTTTTACTACGGACGCCTGATAGTCCCAAGTGATTATTAGAAAAATATGTTTCTCTGAGGAGTCATGCTGGAGATCCGAGCATTCAACTGACATAAAATAATTATCTCCCATCCTTTGGGAGCCCTCACAGGCAGAGTCTGAAAGAGGAATGAAATACCTGTAAGATGATTAGTAAAGTGATAATGATGTTTTTAATACTTCTCAGGCCAAGAGACTTGTAACAGACATCATTGAAAAGGAGGGTAATGATATACATTTGAAACAATAACATCAAATGGAATATTTCTTTGGGAATTTGTTTTGAAATATTCTACCTGGACTTTTTTCTTGGGTTATGGTAAATATATTCTGTCTTAATGTAGTAAGAGTAACGTTTGTGTATCATTTGACTAATGTGGCCAGAAATGTTTTCTATACATGACTTCATTTTTCTTAATGCCTAACTAGGTCAAGCTAAGCTAAGTAAGTAGTAATTATACTTTTTTTAAAGATCATGCAGGTGAAGCTTAAGACAATAAAGTAACTTTGGCAGGTGGCTCCTGGGTAGCTCAGTTGGTTAAGCCTCCAACTTCGGCTCAGGTCATGATCTGACAGCCCTGCATTGGGCTCCTCACTGACAGTGCAGAGCCTACTTGGGATTCTCTTTCTCTCTCTCTCTCTCAAAATGAATAAATAAACTTTAAAAAATTAAAAAATAAAGTAAGGGATTCATTGAAGAGTTGAATAGAAAGGGCTTGGGAAAAAGAGAGGTCACATGTTCCTTAGAGACTGGGGAGAAAGGGTACTAGATAGTCACCTATGTGAGTTGGATCAGGAAGCCAATGATGTTCGTATCTGATATAATTTTTGACATGAAAGGCAAAGCCGTCTTTGGAGAAAGAAGGCAACAAAATAGGTTGCAACCTGAGGAGAATAGTGAATAGTGTGGCCGAGGGCAGAGTCACCACGACCTAATTCAGAGCATTCAAGGTAAAGACAGGGCTACAGCCTCAGACAGGAATAAAATAATCTCTGTCCAGGTACTTCTGAAGTCAATTATTGCTTCAAAACAGCATTCTCAGTTCCTCCTTCTCTTCCCTAAAATCTTAGACCTAGAATCTCAGTGTAGTTAATGTTATGCTTTTCTATACATTTTGGACCATAGGAGTTATGACTGAGCACAGATCATGAAGGAGGATTGAAAGAGGTAGCTACCTTCTCACCAAATGGAGTATAAACTCTTGCGAACCTCATCAGTAACTTCTGCAGTGTTACCCTCTGGTCAGCTGCCGTGCCAGTGTGTCCTCTGTTGCGTTATTCCCCACCATGCAAAGAATCCACTGAATATTTCAGTTTTTTTTTAAATGTTTTTAATGGTTATTTCTTTGTGAAGGATAGAGAGACAGAGCATGAGCAGGGGAGGAGCAGAGAGAGAGAAGGAGACGCAGAATCCGAAACAGACTCCAGGCTCTGAGCTGTCAGCACAGAGCCCGATGCCAGACTTGAACTCACAAACCGTGAGATCATGACCTGAGCCGACGTCGGACGCTCAACCAACTGAGCCACCCAGAGGCCCCAGTATTTCAGTCTTGATGCTCAGAATGGCCTGTCCTTGCCTTCCAAGTTTGGACCCCCATTTCTCTGTATCTTAATTCAAAGGTCAAGGAGGGAGAAAATTCAAGATTTCTAGGGTTGCAGATGTGACAAGAAGAGATAAGATAAAGTGGAATAAGAGGAATTGTTCAAGATGCTGTAGAATCAGAACATTGAACCCGAAAGTCCCTAAGGGGTAACATGTACTCCACATACACATGTTTTGTGGCTTCCAATGGAGCGAATAGTAGTATGAGATGGACACTTCCTTCTGCTTACAATGGTCCTCAAGACAGGATTTTATTGGGAGAGTTACAAGGGCATTGGAACCAGACAGCTGCGGCTTCTCCTACAAGATCCAAAAGGAATTGCTGTGCCAGTCAATAGTGACCAAAAATTCAACTTTAGATTGTTAATACAGTAAAGGAGATTAATTGAGTATTTTAGATGGAAGACCAGGACCTGGTTGTGTTTCATGGTTGGTTTGACTCAGTAGCTCAGTAATGATATGAGGACCCAATCTCCATCCCACCTCTTGACCAAAGACACTGGATGACTGGCTTCCATCCCCACATTACATGCTTCATTAGCCCTGTCCAGGTGGCTGACTCCAGCCACTCAGCACAGTCCATTGCTCTGGATGCCATCATTGTTTCAGAAAAATATACATTCTGTGCTGGTTAACCAGAGTAAGGTTTTTATTTATTTATTTAATTTTATTTTAGGGAAAGAGAGAGCATGAGCTGGGGAGAGTGGCAGAGGGAGAGAGAGAATCACAAGCAAGGCCCCATGCTCAGTGCAGGGGCTCGATCCCACAACTCTGGGATCATGACCTGAGATGAAATCAAGAGTCAGATGTTCAACTGCTGACTCCATCCAGGTGTCCCAACTAGGATAAGTTTTAGATTTAGATTCTGGACTGGAACTCCCTCTACTGAATGAATCACTTAGTTGTGACTGCCTCTGTGAAGTCACCTTAGAAGAATTCATTGAGGATGGCAAGCGTTGCAAGGCTTGGTGGATAAGTTACAAGGAACTCTGTAAAGTTTGAGTTCTTCATCTGTGTTATGGAAAATGCCAGGGCTGATAGGAATATTGGATTTCATAAGCATCGGAAAATCTCCCAGTATAGCCTGGCACGCAGTATGTTCGTTTCTTTTTCTCCCTCCTATAATGCAATTATGTCCTGAATAATGAAGCACAGATAGAGTTGGGTGAAATAGTTTGCAAAGTACTTCCCAGCTCTCATATTTTATACTTCCATGGAAATTTGTGTCACTTTATTTGCATTTTATTAACTTAAAAATTCCAAGGACTTTAGGGCAATTATCAACCACTGATAGAGCCTCTGTTTTCTCTCCCACCCCTTTTTCTTTAACTTTACACATTTTTTATTATAAAATATAACATGCATTATGCAATCCTTGCCCCATTTTTAAATGTTAAACCTTAACATTTAAAAAACAATTTCTCTTAAAGTCAAATTTTGTACTTGTGAGTAAAGTGAATTCAATGCAATGTTTGTACCCGTTTACTTTGTTGGTTATGAGAGCTATTTGTCATTTGTCATGAAGCTGGATACAACTGCATGAAACAGAAAAAAGAGGCAATGAAGCCAAGCGACATCCCATGAGGACCTTGGAGGAATTCTTAACCTCCTAGTTCCTCCGGTTTGTGATCTGCAAAATTGAAAGAAGGAAGGAAAGAAGGAACGAAGGAAGGAAAGCAGGCAAACATGAATTATGAGGCTTAAATAAGGAACATGAAGGGCTAAAGCAATTTCTGCCAAGACTGCACGATAAATAAATGATCCTTATAATAATCACCTCTAAAATTAACAAATTTGCTTTTTTCTAATTTTTTAAAATATTTATTTATTTTTTAGAGACAGAGTCCAAGCGGGGAAAGAGCAGGAAAGAGGGAGACAGAGGATCCTAAGGGGACTCTGTGCTGACAGCCTGATGCAGGGCTAGAACTCACCAACCGCAAGATCACGGCCTGAGCCGAAGTCAGATGCTTAACTGACTGAACAACCCAGGTGCCCCAACAAATTCAAATTTGCTTTTAAAGGTGCTTTTAAGTATGTGTTTAATAAAATGAATTGATGCTGTTAGAAGTAAGAAAAGAGATTACTCTCAGAAAAGCAATGACTGTATATCAGTCAAGTTCTCCAGAGAAACAGAACCAGTAGGAAATCTATATGTATGTGTATGTATATATATGTATATGTGTATATACATGTGTGTATATATGTGTATGTGTGTATGTATATGTGTGTATGCATGTATATATGTATATGTAGGTGTATGTGTATATATATGTGCATGTGTATATGTAGGTGTGTGTGTATGTATATATGTATGTGATGTATGTATGTTTACACACACACACACACAAAGAGATTTAGTTCAAGGAATTGGCTTACATAGTTGTGGGAACTGGTAAGTCTAACATCTGTTGGACAGGTTAGCAGGCTGGAAATTCCTGGGCAGGACTCAATGCTATAATCTTGAGGCAGATTAAATCTTAGTTTTGTTTTCAAGGACTTTTAAACTGATTGGATGCAGCCGACTTACATTATTGAGAATGAGATCCTTTATGTAAACTGAAGTGAGTGTAGGTGTTGACCAGGTCTATGAACCACCTTTACAACATCTAAAACATCGTTTGATTGAAGAGCCTAGCCAAATGGGCACGTAAAACTAATCATCACAGACTGGGAAGAAACATAAAGGGGACCTCTTCCAGGAACACATTTATGATATATATATATTTATATATATATATATAAAATCTTTTATATAAAGTATCATATATATATATATATATGATACTTTAATAAAAGATTTTAAGTTTTATTTCTATTTTCTCTACAACCAAAATAAGGGAGAGCAAGGGATTTCTTCTCATGAAGATTTATCTGGGGGCTGCTTCTGGGATTGAACCAAGAAGAATTCTGTGATTGCACCCAATCTTGCTGGGTGCAATTGTTAGGATCAGTCAGTGATAGCTTCAATAAACAGGGACAACATGTCAGTCATATGTTGACCATCTCACTGGTTCGTACAGTTTAAAAGTACACATGGACTCTATGAAGTCCTAAAATATGTAAGAACTCTATGAATTTGTTATGCATGTTTAAAACAATGCTATTGCTGGGATGCCTGGGTGGCCCAGTCATTTAAGCGT
Source organism: Cryptoprocta ferox (assembly GCA_028646485.1). NCBI lineage: Eukaryota > Metazoa > Chordata > Mammalia > Carnivora > Eupleridae > Cryptoprocta > Cryptoprocta ferox. Next base: position 134,746,976 of record CM053573.1, on the reverse strand, counting down.
CAGACTCTTGATTTCGGCTCAGGTCATAATCTCATGGTCTCGTGGTTCATGAGATGGAACCCTGCATTGGGAATCCCTGGATGGGATTCTCTCTCTCCCTTTCTCTGGCCCTCCCTCACCCACTCACACTTGCTCTTTCTCACTCTCAAAATAAGTAAACATTTAAAATAATGCTGTTGTTAATGAAATTTGTATAAGTGCTTAATTTAACAACATTTATTCAGTCATAAGAGTCCTTAACATGACTTTCTTGTCTAGGTACATTTATCTTTACATCTGCTTTTTCTCTTGTTCTCTTCATTAGTTAGTTGCAAATGATGAATAAAGTCCAAATGATTAAAAGTAGGCCTATGCTGGTTGGTCATTTCTCAACCGAGATATAGTTGGGAAATAGCACCATGTGAACCTACTTGGTCTGGGAGTTAGGAGACTTGAACTCTTTCATTTTTCTGATGAAAATTCCATGGTTTTCTGCATCTTGATTTCATCTCAGTCATACTTGAAGAATCACTCATTAGGACCTAGACTTCTGCATTTCTCGTCAGCAAAGGAAATAAAAAGTGTGAGATCACAGTTCTCTACTGACCCTTCATACTCGGCCCTGCATTGCCAAAGATCAGGTTGAAATGGAAAGAAATTTCCAGGTAACTCTCTCCCATCTGAGACACAACCTACATTTTGTTAACCAGATTCTCTCTAGTTGGCAGGCTTTAAGTTATAATGGCTGCTGGCCGTGATTATATTGAAGAAGGAAGCGTGGAAGCGACCTGCTTTCTGGTCATGCCGGGTTGTTAATACTTGCAGTTTACAAATGTCATGGTCACCTGTGAGCGATTCTTTTCTCTCTGTGGACTGTAGGCAGAAGAGCCATTTTTCATGCCAGAAAATCCCTTTGTAAACAAATGATCAGGCCATGTTTCTTTCTGGCATTGTGAGGAAGGACAAAGACCAGGGTGAGTGATTGAGGCACCTGCCTCACATATAGAATATTAGGGGGCTCCAAAACTTTATTAGTCAAGATAAATACTATTAAAAGTATTACAATAAAATAAGATTTATCTTGATTAATGAGTTGTTTTTGGCTGCCCTTAACTACTGTCCCAAAGCAAGTTGAGTAGAACACACTGACATTTTCATGGCCTTTTTTTTTTTTCCCATTCTGTTTCCTAAACCCACGTTGTTTGGAGTTTACACTTTAAAGTTTATTCATTTATTATTTTTGAGAGAGAGAGAGCAGGGGAGAGGCAGAGAGGGAAAAAGAGAGTATCCCAATCTTTTAGTACAGAATTCATTGCGGGGCTCAAACTCACAAACCCTGAGATCATGACCTGAGCTGAAATCAATAGCTGGATGCTTGACTGACTGAGTCATCCAGCCACCCCTGGAGTTTACACTTTTTCTTGAATATGTAATTTCTCTTACTTAGGTATTTCCATTTTAAATGTATCCAAGCTTAGAAATGCCCCAGGGGGAACAGCAGTCAAGGTTTTAAGGTGAACAGTGGTATTTTGAGAGAGAAAATGAGCCAAATGGAGAAAAGAAAATACAAAGGGAATATGGAGGGAGAAACTATACAGAGATGTTTCCTGATTAAGTGACGTGTGTTCAACTCTTATTATGAAATTTAAGATTTATAAATTTCAGAAAATTGCAATGAAAGACTATTACCTTCCAAACCATCTTTACTGCCAACAAATATGTTGATGAATATCTTTACATTTTCTTCATCTCTGTCTCATTCTCTGCCCCCCTTTCTGTCTATCTATCTATCACCTATCATCTATCTATCAACTATCTATGTGTGTGAATATATATAGTCAAAAATTATACCTATTTCTCTTTATATACTATTTTGTATACTACTTTTCCATTTACAATTTTATAAGCATTATCCTATGTCAACTCAAATTCACATTTGTAAATATTTGTTTTTCAAGGCACTCTAATGATATACTAAATTTCAGTTAAACATTTACCTTTTGCTCTACGTGTAATTCTATTCTAAATTTTTTGGCTATTGTGAATATTTATAAACATAAGCCTTTCATCATTGCCTAAGGAGACATTCCTAGAAGTTAAATCATAAAGTCAAATGCTATAGGCTTTTAGGTAATTAATGATGCAGAATGATTGCCAAATTGTTTCCCAAAAAGTCTTCTTGTTATAGAGTTATTGACAACATCATGTCTTTTTCCATTATTTTTAAGTCTTAGAAAGCCCTTTCCAAATCTAAGATGTATTATTCAGATATGTGTCCTTTAAAAAAATTTTTTTAGTATTTCTACTTTTCACATTTAACAATTTAATGCCCTGGGATTTAATTTCAAAGTAAAGAGTGAGCATTACAGTTGTAGTTTGGGGTCTAATTTAATGTAAAGAAGGCAAAGATCTATGTACATATATCTATCTTGGTCTGTGTGGTACAAAACTTCCATGTATAATTCTGGATTCTGTATTATTCTTTTTTTCTAATGGAAATGATTTTCTTTGCTCTGTTTAGCAAAGCTCTAAGCAGATTCCACACGCAGCATGGAGGTGAGAATATTTAAGATCTGCTCTCAGAAAATTTCAAGCGTACAAGACATTATTATTAGTTATAGTCGACTCGTTATAGATATATACATAAATTAATCTGTAGTTATAGTAAGCAGGGGGATGGGTGGGGCTGAGGTTAGAATTACAAATGCCTAAGAGGAAATTTGAGGCGACGATAGCTCATTATCTTGATTGTGGTGATTTTTCAAAGTCATATTCAAAGGCTAAAACATACTAATTTCTATCCCTTAAATATGTGCAATTTATTGCATTTTAATTTTATCTAAATAAAATTATTTTTAAACAATAAAATAGTTTTCTTAACATCCTTTAATTTAAGATTTAGTCAGTAAGTTTTATTTTAATCCATTCACTTTCAGAGTTGACCATAATCCAGGAATTTAGATCCAATTTATTACTACTAAATAGTTAGTTTGCATTCAACTTTTAATGTTATTTCAACAAATATTTAGGCTTAATATTTTAACTTCTTACAACACTTATGATTAAATTTTATTCTATAACTTCTAAATTTTGAGCATTATTATTATTCCTTTGTTGCCTTCCTGGATTATAACTTTAAACATTCCATTGCACAAGTGATATATTTTCTGAAACATTCAGGATCATAAATTTCTCTTCTTATGCAAAACATACTTGAGTAAAATATTTGGGGCACTCTCTTTTGGTCTCAGAATTCTATAAAAATTCCCAGTGCTTCCTGGTTTTGAAAAAGAAAAAGTTTAAGGATAATCTGAGTATTGAACCCTTGTAGGCAACATTTTCCTCCAGTAGTTTCATGAAATAACTTTTTCCTTCATTAAAAAAATTAATCATGGGGACATCTGGGTGGCTTAGTTGGTTGAGCATCAGACTCTTGGTTTCAGCTCAGGTCATGATTTTAAGGTTGTGGGATTGAGCCTCGCATAGGGCTCCATGCTGAGTGTGGAACCTGCTTAGAATTCTCTCTCTCCCTCTGCCTCTCTCCCCCCATCTCTTCTCGCTCTCTCAAAAAAAATGTTTAAAAAATGTTAATCATAAAATGTCTAGATATGGGCTTCCTTTTGGTTAATTTTAGTATTAATTGATTTTAAGGGTTCTTAGGACTGCCTTTGCTGCATTCACAGTAGGATGTCCACTCTCACCACTATTATTCAACAGAGTACTGAAAGTCCTAGCCTCAACAATAAGACAACAAAAAGAAATAAAGCATCCAAATCAGCAAGGAAGAAGTCAAACGTTCACTCTTTGCAGACAACATGATATTCTATGTGGAAAATCCAAAAGACTCCACCAAAATGTTGCTAGAACTGATACCTGATTTCAGCAAAGTTGCAAGATATAAAATCATGTGCAGAAATCAGTTGCATTTATACACACACACACACACACACACACACACACTTACACACACTCACACAATGGAATATTACTCAGTGATCAAAAAGAATGAAATCTTGCCATTTGCAACAACATGGATGGAACTAGAGTATATTATGCTAGGTGAAATAAGACAGTCAGAAGAAGTTAAATACCATAGGATTTTACTCATATGTGGAATTTAAGAAACAAAACAGATGAACGTAGGGGAAGGGAAGGAAAAATAAGATAAAAACAGAGAGGGAGGCAAACCATAAGAGACTCTTAAATACAGAGAACAAACTGAGGGGTGCTGGAAGGGTGTTGAGTGGGCGGAAGAGCTAAATGGGTGGTTGGCATTAAGAAGGACACTTGTTGGGATAAGTACTGGGTGTTATATGTAAGTGATAAATCACTAAATTCTAAATAAAGATTCTGAAATCTTTATTACGTTATATGTTAACTAACTTGGATTTAAATAAAAAGAAATTTAAAAAGTCATCTAAGAATCTTAAGAATATGCCTAAGAAATAAATAAAACAGTAGGCCTAATCTATTCTAGTATAAATGAAACAACATACTTTATGAAAAATCACCATAGTTTCTAAAACTAAAATATTAGAAGCACGGCATTATTTTACATTTGTGCAAATCTCTTAAAAGTCTGGCTTAATAAGATAAGATAGCTAGATTTTCATATCTGCATCTCCAATCAATATCTTGTGCTATGTTGTTTACTTGAGATATATGAAAAAAAAAAAAAAGCAGGCCTCACACAGTTATGTAGTAGGAAAATGAGAGGTATTTTAATAACCTTTTCAGATAGTTGTGAATGTTATTCTCTCATAGTATACCTGAACTTGACAAGTTTTTTAAAGGTTAATTGTGGTGTGGAATTTGGAACCATCAGTGATTTTTTTTGAACTTTGTTAAATTTAAAACCACTTGTGTTGGTCATTTGGGAAATATTGGTTCTCTGAGTTATACAGAACTTCTAAATGTTGACATATTTCATTAACCAATAGAAAAGAAGTGATTGTGGCAAACTGCCAATCTTAATAAAAAATCTTATAAGTGAAAAAAATAAAATAAAGCTGATAGTTTAAATGTTAGTTTCCTGTAGTACTTTAAAAAAATTTTTTTTAACATTTATTTATTTTTGAGAGACAGAGAGAGACAGAACATGAGTCAGGGAGGGGCAGACAGAGAGGGAGACACAGAATCCAAAGCAGCCTCCAGGCTCTGAGCTGTTAGCACAGAGCCCAACGTGGGACTCGAACTCACAAACTGTGAGATCATGACCTGAGCCCAAGTTGGATGCTTAATGAACTGAGTTACCCAGCTGCCCTTAGTTTCCTATAGTACTTTTAAAAGTATGATTTTCTCATTTTGAATATGGATTTTTCATTCATTGTTCAGGATATTTACATTCATAGTTCTTGTTGTTGATGCTTTTTAAATTTTATATCAATAATAGCTATACATTCTTTAGAATTAAAAAATTTAAAAAACCAATGGCACTGTCCTAAGCTCTGGACATGTATGATTTGAATTTTTACATGATGTCTGGGAGGTAATTAACTGGATCTTGAATGAATAAAGTTCCTTCATGTCTGCTGTTTGCCCAAAAACCAGAGTGGATCAGTTTGTTTCTGGTCTCTCATATGGTCTAGCTTGTTTTTTTAATCAGATTTCTTTCCTAAGATCTTGAGTTGGAGAGGTGACTGTTATCAGGACCCTGGATGAATTTCCTATATTCGGCAGTCTATCGTGGCTCTCCTAGGCTGCGAAAGTTCCATCTTTGTTTATTAATCTGTAAACCCTGGAACATGAATTAATTTCTAGATATTGTGAAGTTATCTGTACTGTATGAAATTAGTATGGTCCCCTTCTATATTTGATTAGTAAGAATTGATCTTGACCTCTGTCCAAGTATGGACCTATATTCTTAGCTTCAGGTCCTTTTTTTTTTTCATGATTTTATTTCAATAGGCAGGTACAAGAAGATGATTCATTTTTTGCTTTCAAGGTCCCCAAAGCCTGAAACAACTTTTAAAGTATTTATCCTTTTTCCTTTCTCTTCCTGTTCTTTAAATGTCATGTTATTCATAGAATGACTGAAAACAACTCTAATTCTTTTTCAGGTGCTGCCACAGAAATGTTACTGTGGTCCCCTGATAAAGCTGTTTAAAAAAAAAAGAATTTTTTTTTAATATTTTTATGATTGGTTGGAATCTTCACTTTGCCAGCCCAGAGCTGGTAGATGGATATGTTATTTTCTCTGAAATGCAAGTTGTAATAAAGACACGGGCTTCCAATTTTGTTGTCAGCTTTCATTATTATGACTTGTGACAAGTCAGGATAGACATTGCAGGCCTGTAAAGAGCTAACCACAAGTGTCTGGCTGGCTTCCAACTGTTATGTCGCCTCCATGCTAAAAACAAGCCATCATCATCCTTAACACATCCTCCTAATTCTCCCTTCCAAGGCGATCAGGAAATATGTTCATGTTGAAGGATCATTTCATCTAAAATATTTTAAACCTCATAGCTTTGAATAGCACTTTATAACCATTCTTAAGATTTCCAGTTACTCTAACTCATTCATTCAGTACATATTTAGTGACTACCTATTACGTTCCAGGTCAAACTCTCATAAGGAGAAGATTTAGTGATGAAAAAGATTAACAAAGCCACTATTTCCATGAAGCTCACATTTGATCAAAGAACATAGGCAATAAAATGTCAGATAAAGTCATTTCACAAACTTTAAGTGTTACAAAGAGAGAGTGATGGAATGCCTAGGGAGGGGAGGCACCATTAGATGAGGTGGACATGGGGTCCTCCCCAAGGAGATGGATTTTGGCTGAGGCCGAGAGATTATAGGAAAAAGCAATTCATACACAAATGAGAGATTTCCAGGCAGAGGAGATAGTAGTGAGAACTTCCTAAAGCAAATACACTTTTTGTATGTTCAAGGAACAGAAAGAAGCCCATAAGATAGAAGCATTGTGGCAGAAAGAGACCCAAGCAGTGGATAAAATTGGAAGGGTCAGTAGAGGCTGGAGCCTGTAGGATATTTACCCTGAGAAGGATTTAGGATTTTAGGTGTGATCATAAACTATTAGGGGGGAGGGGGTAAAGAGAAGCGTGTCATAATCTGATGTACAAAAGATCACTTTAGCTGCTCTGTGGGAAAGGGACTAAAAGGGGGAGGGGAAAGTGAAATTGGGAAGTAGTAGATCAGGGACTGTTGCAGAGCTCTGTGATGCTGGCTTGTACAGCGCTGGAAAAGGGAAACGGTGACAGATGGAGAATGTGTTTTGAAGGTTGGGCTGACAGCATCTGATATCCAGAGAACTGCTGTTAGCTGAGAATAATATTCACCTTTTCTTTTTCAAATAATATTAAAAGAAACTTTCAAAGAAAATACTTACCTGTTTTTCCCACCAATTTTTTTCTGTATTGCATTTCCGTTTCAATCTATAGAATGTCTTTCTTTTTTATAATCCTTCATTATTTTCTTACTACTTTCATATATATTATTATTTCATTTGGTCTTTAGCCCAATCCTGGGAGACAAGTAATGGAGATGCTCTTATTCCAGTTTTTATAAAGAAACTGAGCTTCAGATAGAACAAAATGAGTCACCCAAGAGTGCCTACCTAGTAAAGGAATAAATAGGGATTCAAAGCCCAATTCATCAGGTTGGTTTGCCTGCAGTATAGCCCAGTTGAGCATGAGAAAGAGATGAGATGAAATGGGTCTCCATGTTCCCCTTCCATTGGCAATTGCTTAGAAGTACATCATCATGCCAATGGGAATGGTTCTGTGGAGGCGGGGTCAAGAAATATATTTTTCTTTTCTACTTTTACTTGTCAGAGCTGCTAAGACACTGAGATGGAGCACTTTCCTCATTATCAATCCCATTGTGCTGTGGCCATGAACATTCTCCTTAACTTACTACTTTGGGCAGAGATCTTCAGAAAGGAAGAATCCACAAGACAATGAACCTTTGGGAAAAGCCTTTGGAGTATTGAGGGTACTCAACAGGGAGAAACAAGAGTAATCAGCTTTCACCCCAAAGCCATTATCAATTATTATACTCAAGAGATCAGTTATAAGGAGAAAATTAAAACGATAAAAGTGATATTCACCTTAACAGTCAAGATTATCTCAAAAGAAGTTAATTTCATGAGTAAAACTTGGTTATCTCTGAATAACCCACCTACTCATAGATAATCTGGTTCATAAAACCCCAAATTTCCCAGAAATATGAATAAATTTATAATCACCTTTTTATTTTGCAAGAGGGAGCAAATAAGTGTTTCTTAACAGAAAGTATGCTAAATTAATTATGTGAGACTAACAGCTTACAAATCAATCATTTAATGTCCTGCCAAATTTAGTGTTAGTTTTATTATTTTTTAACACTCACTAAGAGTTACTTTGAAGAGTTACTCACCTTCTTCAGATGTTTCTATAATATCATGTTCCCAGTAGGGCTTTGCTGGCTATCCCACCTAAAATTCCATCCTGTCCCCAGCTACCACAACACAAAAATTTCATACGCCCTTCTGTCTTCCACCAAATATAAGCTTCATAGGGGCAGGGATTTTTGAGTTTTTTTTTTTTTTACATTTATTTATTTTTGAGAGAGAGAGAGAGAGAGAGAGAGAGAGAGAATCAAAACCAGGCTCCAGGCTCTGAGCTGTCAGCACACATCCCAATGCAGGGCTCAAACCCACAAACCATGAGATCATGACCTGAACCGAAGTCGGACGCTCAACGGACTGGGCCACCCAGGCGAGGGGAAGGAATGTTTATATTGACTGTATCTTTAAGACCTAGGACAGTACCAGACATGTGGAAGGCAGTAATGTGCTTTGAACAGATGAATGAATGAAATTAATCCCTGCATTAAAGAACTAGTAGTTTTACTGGAAATCTCTATTCGGTGTGATCGGTGTCATGGAACGGTCAGCATAGGCTGTAATGGAGCATGAAGAAAGAGTTTGTAGCTCACAATGGGGAGTGTGTCAGGGAACCCTGCTGAGAAGAGATGCTGCTAAACTGATATCCAAATATTGACTAGGAATTAATCAGGCAAAAGAAGGATACTGGCTAAATTGCAAAAATTTGACTTAGTTGTGACCATGGGCATTAAAGAAGGCATTGCTGCTCATCTAGCTAGATGCAATAGCTTTGACAAGTACACGTCCAAAAAATAAAAATAAATACCTAAAAACACCCTTACATTATCATAAGACATCATTATATTTAAATCGCTTGAATTGTGATATTTACAGATGAGATACTGACATGAGCTCATTTCTGGGATATTAGTTTATATAATCGCTTTTACTTGGTTTAGAGTCACCAGCCTATTACTCGAGGTCTTAACTCTCTTGCAGACTAACACTTGTGTTATCTGGAACCTTAAAACTTGTGTTATCTGGAACCTTAGGTATGTGATCTCAGGCATGTGTTACAAGTTGAGATTCAGATCAAAACCATAGCATTCCTAAATCTTTTTGTTTTTAATCATGTATTAATAACTATTTTTATTACATAATGAATGCAACACTGAAAGAATAAATGCATCGTAAAGGTTGATACACAATTAGACTGATATTATGAAGCAACCAAAAGCTAGGTAGCAAAAAATAATTTACTGTTATTGATTCCTTTACTTTAGTTTGCACATAAGAGGGAAAACACTAGTTTTGCTATCTCTTATTTCAGCATCTAACTGGGAATGGCATCTTCTATCAGCCTTGAGAGCCGATCTGTTAGCTGAGACTCAGTTCCCTAGGGAACTGCCCAGTTGACACACACTTCTTTTCTTAAGTAAAAAAGAACCAGAATGCTTCGGGAAGTAAGGGACACCAGGGAGAGGTAAAAGAGAATGACCTCTGCTTTCTAGCTCCTATTCATCTAGAGGGACCACACTTTTCTTTGGGGCAGAGGCAGAAAACAGAGGTCTTGGTTACATAAGTGCATCTTCCAAAGAGCGAATTGCTCTTTTTGCAGTGATAAAGGAATAATGTTCCGGTTTCTGCTTAAAGAGACAAAGAGAGCATGTCCTTCCACAGATAGCGTTGTGGCTGTGGGCCGCTCCACTCCACGTTATTCCACAGCTCAGCTGCTTTCCTTGGTAAATTGGGTTGCCCCCAGGAAACCCAACTTCTCACACTGTTGTCTTTTGCGGAGTTGGCAGGTATGAATCCAAGTTCATATTGAAAGAGGCCAGCATTTTTAACAGAAAACCTAAAAAAAATCATGAGAATACCTTTAACGTTTCAAGTTTCAAGAATTCTTTTTTAATATTTATTTATTTTTAGAGAGAGAGAGAGAGAGAGTGTGTGTGTGTGTGTGTACAAGTGGGGGGGGGCAGAGAGAGACAGAAAGAAGGTGACAGAGAGAATCCAAAGCAGGTTCCACGCTATCAGTGCAGAGCCTGACTCAGGGCTCAAACTCATAAACCATGAGATCATGACCTGGGCCGAGATCGAGTGGGACGAGTAATCGACTGAGGCACCCATGTGTCCGGAGAATTATTTTTTTGCCTCTGACACTCAAATGATGTTTTCTTAGAATAGTGGTTCTTAGTAGTTTACTTTTTTTTTTTAACTTGTGCTTTCTTTTTAACAATTTATTTATTTTTTTGTTTGTTTGTTTGTTTGTTTACATTCATGTTAGCATACAGTGCAATAATGATTTCAGGAGTAGATTCCAGTGATTCATCCCCAATGTATAACACCCAGGGCTCATCCCAACAAGCATCCTCCTTAGTGCCCTGTACCCATTTAGCCCATGCCCCCTCCCACAACCCCTCCAGCAATCCTGTTTGTTCTTGGTATTTAAGAGTCTCTTATGTTTTGTCCTCCCTCCTCATTTTTATATTATTTTTGCTTCCCTTCCCTTATGTTCATCTGTTTTGTATCTTAGATTCCACATATGAGTGAAATCATATATTTGTCTTTCTTTGACTGACTAATTTCACTTAACATAATACCTTCTAGTTTCATCCATGTAGTTGCAAATGGCAAGATTTCATTCTTTTTGATTACTGAGTAATACTCCACTGTATATATATATATATATACACCACATCTTCTTTATTCATTCATCTGTAGATGGACATTTAGGCTCTTTCCGTACTTCGGCTATGGTTGATAGCGCTGCTATAAACATTGGGGTGCACGTGCCCTTTCTAAACAGCACACCTGTATCCCTTGGATAAATACCTAGTAGTGCAATTGCTGGGTCATAGGGGTAGTTCTATTTTTAATATTTTGAGGAACCTCCATACTGTTTTCCAGAGCAGCTGCACCAGTTTGCATTCCCACCAGCAGTGCAAAAGCATTCCCCTTTCTCCACATCCTCGCCAGCATCTGTTTTTGCCTGAGTTATTTAGTTTTAGTCACTCTCAACAGTTTACATTTTTAAGTTACCTGAGGCACTTAAAAAAAAAAAAAAAACGCTCCAAGGTCCTTTCCCCGGAGAGTCTTATTAGCTGATCTCGGAGTGACCTGCTTTCATTTTTATATCTCAGACATGATCAACCACCAACAATATCATCTAATGAAGTTGAGAGGGTGGTATGTCTAAAACAGAACTCAGAGTACTTGGCTTTAATTGCAGAGAGTCTCACCTTCTATCCACGTGGCCCTTAGCATCCTTGAGCCTCACTCTTCCCATCTCAAAAATGAGAATACCAATACCTCCTTGTTCTTGGAGTGTATGTTTGTATGTCAGAAAAATATATCATTTTTAAAATATGTTGAAAGTGAGTTTTAAACTGTAATACATGCGATATTTGAGAATATGGGTGCAAATTCAAATATTTTAAAAAGTATATGATTTGTTATTTTTAACTGCCATCGATTCATCTGTTTCATCTTGGGATGATCAATAGGAAGCCCAGACCTCATTCCCACACATGATCTGATCCAGGCCAATCAGAGGGTCCTTCGCTAGAAGGATGGAGAGTTTCTGTGGTCCGGTTTCCATTCAGGTGCAGGGGCAGAACCGAGACCTGGCTGCTCTGAGATTTTGAAAGATGCCCAAATTTCCAAGTTTTATTCTCTCCTCTTCTTCTTCTCCTTCTTTTCCTTCTTCTTTCTTCTTCTTCTTCTTCTTCTTCTTCTTCTTCTTCTTCTTCTTCTTCTTCTTCCTCTTCCTCTTCCTCTTCTTCTTCTTCTTCTTCTTCTTCTTCTTCTTCTTCTGTACACAGTTGCAACTACTCTCCTTTACAGGAAACTGAAATGATTCAGCCTTGACCTTTAGCAAAGGGCTCGTTTCCTTCACACAGCCTCAAAGACCCAAGTTCCCTGCAGGCTTAGGCAGTCTGAGAAGGGCAGGGCTGACCTGACTTGCCTTCACTTCTTTATTCTTCACACCTCCTCTGAATGTGATCCTGTGCCTCTTTTCATAGTGTGCCTTCACTTAAACTGCCCAGGAAGAGAGAGACCGATGCCTTGGAGGCAGAGATCAGGAGGAATCAGGAGCTTTCTTGGTGTGAAGCATTCCGTCAGGGAAAGAAGGCTGTGAATATGATGGAGCAACCAGTGAGCTCCTGGTTCCAGCCTTGGATCCATCATTGTGTGACCTTGGAAGAGTAACTTAACCTCTTTGGGTCACAACGTCAACATCCATGGAAGGGACTCCTACGTGTATTGTGTCAAACAATTAAGAGTGTTACAAGTTAAGTACTTTGTAGATACTAGAAATATTTTTTATACCAGAAATTTTAAAATGTTGAATAGTGATGATGATGAAGAGGAGGATAAGGAAGAAGAAACTGGGCTGTGCATTTAGATTGAAGATTTTTTGTGTGCTTGTTCTAATTCCAGTAGCTACTTCAGATGGCCTAGAAGCAAATGCTTTTTTGAGTCAATATTCAGTGCCCATATTCAGTCGGGAGATAGGGCACAGAGCTGTGCGTTGCTAGGAACTTTCCTATTAGTGAATCTTTTGTTCTTCTAAGAAAAGGAATTTATTTTGCACCAAAGAGAATTTATAATTAGTAGGCTGTGGTCATCTTGCTTGAGAAAAGCGTTTCTCTTTCTCATCATTCTGTTGCATGTGCCTACACACATAGACACGGGTTAATTAATGGTAAATCTATCATCAGTTAAAAAGTGGCAAAACACTTCAGCACCTTCTATGCAAAAACTGCTTATTGTGATCCAGTACAACACATTATTATGAACTTGTTTTCACACAAAAGCTTTGCTTTACCTGTTATTCATCTCTGTTTGGAGAATTAACAAAAGGACATGTCCTCCATTTTCAGCTTCTGTAAGTTAAAGCATAATTTTTGTCGATTCTGATGCCAACCTGGAAAGAATATATTGTCTATTTTCACACTGGGCAAGGCACCCACTACAAAAATCTCTCAAAATTTGATAACAAGAATGTGTGGTGAGGTTATTAGTGATGAACTCACTCCACCTCCCTTGACATTTGCCTGGGTCAAACATGTATGGATTCTGGTTTCTGTGTGACAGGATGGTGTTATAGTTACAGAGCAGACATTGTTCAGAGTGTGGGTTCTCCGAGAAAGTGCCCGCAGGGTTCTTTTGCTGAACTTAAACAGAGGGTAAGGTAGGGTATTAGGAAGTTGGGATGTGTGTATTTTTCTTAGGACAAGGTTAGTATTTGGATGATCTTGGGGAGGGAAAAGACACTTAGAGATAGAATATGAGAGATCATGTGGGCTAAGCTGCCCCAACATGATGCAAGAAGCTTAGAGTTCATGAAGGCACAAAACAGAAGTACTTGAAGTCTTAGATTGCTTTTCCAGGTGTATCTGTGTCCTTACCTAGGCATAATAGCTAATGTTCCTGACAACTGGATTTGACTTCAAGGCCTTGGGCAAGTCATCACTTTAAAGCTGCAGTTTCAAAGGTGAGACTATAGTACTATAGGGCAGACATATTTGATGTGACAGGAGAGTTCCTACAGGTTATATTTAATTCAAAATGCACAGAATTCAAGACGAATCTTGAAAAGTGAGACAAGGCATTGATTAAGCCTGGAGTCAGGCTGCCTGAATTTAAATTCTGCTTCTGCTACTAAACTTTTCTTCATCTGCAAAATGGGGATAATGATAATCCTACCACAGAGGATTGTTTTTTAATAAAGGGGATGTTACCTATGAAGGGCCTAGTGCTCAGTATTAGCTTTCATTCTAACAATTATGATTTTCCAGCAAAACTGGCACATGTGACCAAAGTATAAATATAATTTTAAACTATCTAAGCTTGTCATTTAAATTAGGCAATTTTTCATACTTCAAAACTTGAGAGACATTTGTTATATTTGAAATTTTGTAAATAAAGTGAGACTGTGTTGATATTTTTATATTAAATGACTTCAGATTTGCATAATTGAAATTTGCAAGACTCTAATTTTCATAAAATGTAACTAGCCTTGGATCTCACTGGGCTATCATGAGCATTAAATATGCTAATATACACCGGTCTGACTTACCTCAGGGTCTGGAATTATTAATAATGATGATCTCCAGAAAGTGAGAACCAAGATTGGACACTTGGGATAGAAAAAAATGACTGTTTCTCCGTTATACTTTACAATAATTCACCTAATAATTGACTCTCTTTCTGTTCCAGCACAGCACTGGTTGGTTAGGAGCATGAGGGAAGGACTTGATAATTGTTGCCTACAGATCTCCATGCCAGGGGGTGGTTCAGAAAACTAGGGCACATTTATGAACTCCATCAGACTCTCTTCAAATTCCACACCGAGGGATTGAGGATATCTAGGATGTTTTCTCATCTCTAACACTTAAACAAAAAACACGCAAAATTGTAGATCTTAAGAGAAAAATGTCTTAATATGTGGTGAAAAATCCTCAGGACTCCTGCTTTCTATCTCACACGCCTCCCGATCAATTACAATATCAGTTTTTAGTGTAGACTCCAAAATCAATGTACTGTGGACAAAAGTCTGCTTTAGGTTTATGACAGACTCCAAAGGGAATCTGTCTGTCTCCCCAGAATTAAATTTTATCTATCTATCTATCTATCTATCTATCTGTCATCTATTCTTTGTTTATCCATTTATTTACCAAATGTATATTGATTTTACTAGATGTTAAGCACTGTGGTAAGTTCTGGAGAAAAAGAAAAACAGGCTTTTTTCTTGGGTTGCAGGCTTTAAGCACACACACAGTCCAGAGTGGTAAGAATTGATTGTCACTTACAACAGAAGGTAAGAGTAAGTGCAATGATAAGAGATGCTAACTCAGCCTTGGGGATGAAGGAAAGTTAATTGGAAGAAGTTATGTTACAGCTACTGGGAAAACAATGACTTCTGAAAGACGCCAGAAAAATATGACTTGTAGAGAACTGCTGGAGTCAAGTTGGCCTCTAACACTTGCCATTGGTAAAGATTAAAGCTAAAAATGTATCAAGTCTACAAAGAACCAAACATTAGCCCATGCTCAAGTTCAGATTGCATTTTAAAAATAAGCAGTCAACAATGTGTGAGGAAAACTGCAACCACAAGTTAGCAAAACCAAAGGTGACAAGGACAGTAAAAGCCAGATTAATTCAAAGAAAATTAATTCAATGGAAATTAATTCTGGTTCTTTCCCTAATTTTGAGTTTAGAGACATAACTTGGTTTGCACAATTTTGGAAGACAAACAACTACCCTACAGTTATTTGTTCATTTATTTACTCAATAAGTATCTTTTGAATCCCTGCTATGTGTTAGCTTTTTCCTGGGGATAGAGCTATAGTCAAGATAATCAAGATGGGTGTGGTTAGTGCCAACCTAAGTTATCTAGGATACCAAACCACTTGTCATATTGTATTAATATAATGATACAAGAGGGAGGGTGTAAGCTGTTTCCTTTGGGTGTGGAAGTAAGATACTGGAAGATAACTCAGGACCTGTGGAGGTGATCCTTGAGTGCAGATTGAATAGAAAACTGGCTGGCCTAGGTTAGGTTAGTGTGATTAGTAAATCATAGTTTATTGGCAAGGATAGGAACACAAGATGTTGGAAGAGTCTTGGGTGAGTTGTGTTCAAATCAGGACATCTGAACAGACTGCTCCTGAAATATGGTTGGTTTTGTTTTCTCAGAGTGGGGAGAACAAAGGAGGCAGCTAACAGGGAAATAGCCCCAAAACACTTGATCATGATATTAATCATCTTACTTCTGCAACTATACCTTGAGCAATGAATTTCGTTATCTAGAACACTTCCCTTTCTAAAGGATATCAGGCTTTCCTCTAATTTCTGACTTTTTGAAACATAGAGACATTCTATTTAAAGACAACCTAAGGCAATGGTAAAATGTAAACATCTATAGAGTTTTGATCTGAGAACAGCTCTTTTTTTACATAATTGTTAAGATCTCTCTGAAAATGACTTCTCAGTTTGGAGACCTAACAATATGCTTGATTTCCTGGCCACAATGGGAGTATACCCCCTCCACCACCACCACTCACCACACAAACTCTTGGCCCAGGGATCTAAAGAGGGGTTTTCAGACCAAAGGATATAATAGAAGACAACCTTGCAAATAAATTTCTGATGCCATGTTTCATTAAGACCTTGCAATGACAGCAGAAGGGAGTGGTGTCAGAGTGTAATTTCACTTACAAAGTCAAGCAGAAAATGAATTTCTCATTGTGGGAGTCTGTACGGGTGAGCATGACTGTTTGGAAGCCAGCTTGCGAAATCACAGGAGCCAGTTCAGGGGAGCATTAAATTACCACAAAAAGGAAAACAATTTGCATCATTGAACTGTAATAGGAGTGGGGGAGGATTTTACATGACATGCAGCCTTTTTAAAAGTTGTTTTGTGAAAGACAACTTTAGAGCTGTTATCATACTACACTAAATCTAATTTCCTGGATCACCATTAGTATACAATTAATTATCAGTCAGGTTTTAAAAAATACGTGAGAATACTTCTGTTACTGATGAGGAGGTGATTAATAACTGAAAATTGGTACACACTCTGGGTCTCACAAAGTCTACCGAAGGCCAGGCTGAACTCTACCTGAGATTCTCGATGGTAGGAAGACTTTTTTTATGGAATACTCCAAGAAGAAGATCTTGGATTTGGGATCTTACTCTTCGAGGTTAAAAATCTCAACTCTGCCATTTACTGGATATGTGACCCAGGACAGCTTGTCAAACATTTTGAGCCTTAATTTTCTTATCTGGAAAATGGAAAAAAGAATATCTATCTTATGATTTTGAAGTAAAGATAAATGAGGTGGCATATATAAAATATTAACACAGTGCCTTACTGACAAATGATACCTATTTACCTCTTGTGGTGTCTTTTCATGTATATTATAAGGGTCAGGTCTACCACCTAAATTAGGTGCTTCAGTAGGTGAGTCCCTGGAGGACAAGGCAAATGGCTTAGGAAGCATCTTCATTACTTCAAGGACAGGTCATGAAAAAAAAGGTAGAATGTTCAAAATCAAGAGCAAAGAATGTGAAAATAATATAGATTGAGAATGTAACACATTAATGTTCTCATTGAGATTCATTACGGAGACTTCTGCAAAGCTGATCTTGACCACATAATTTGAATCATGAGACTTAATGACCATCTTCACAAAGTTCCTAGATTCTTAAACTGTATTGAATATCATTGGATGGATGGCAAGTTCCTCCCTTTGACATCAGCCAGAATTAGAAATTAGTGTAGTATGATAACAGCTCTATACAGGCTTCCGGATGTCAGATGTCTTTTTCTTTGACTTGCTTTCCCCAATTGGTTTGACAAAATAATGTTCAAATAACTCCAGTTATACTTAGCCTTGTCTTATATGATTAGGTTGTTTTACTCTCCATTGCAAGTCACAAAATACAGACCAAAAAATAATGGCCTCCCTATAATTTTTTCTCCGCATATGCAGTCATGGTGATCGAAGCAACAAAAATAAATTGAAGAATGATGGTTTTGTGTGTAAAACCTTCAAATGGATACACTAAGAATGAGATTCAAGCTTCTTTTCATGGACTTGTTAAGGCTTCTACCTACCTCGGACCTCATCACCTCCCACTCTCTCCTTCAGTCACCATGCTTTAGCCACATTGGCCTTTCTCCCCCCAGATTATTCTCTCCAGCCTTGTTCTGGCCTCAGACTCTTTGCCCCACAATCTGTGCTCTTCCCAGAGGCTGGCATGACTGGCTGTTTGTAGTTATTCATTTCCTAGTGCAAGGATTTATGCCTAGAAAGACGTTCTTTAGTCTGAAGTAGTCAGCCTATCTTTCATTCCATTTTGTCTTCTTCTTAGGATAGATCATTATATGAACGTATTTATTTATTTATTTGAGAGTGAGAGAGTGTGTGTGCGTGTGTGCAAGTGGGGAGCAGAGGGAGAGAGAGAGAGAGAGAGAGAGAGAGAGAGAGAGAGAGAGGGAATCTTAGCAGACTTCATGCCCAGCACAGATCCTGGGATCATGACCTGAGCCAAAATCAAGAGTCGGAGGCTCCACTGACTGAGCCACCCAGGCGCCCCTATATAAACTTATTGGTACTATTGATTTGTTTTCTTTAGACCATCCGTCTCCATCCCTCTCCATCCCTCTCCATCCCTCTCCCTCCACACTAAACACAAGTTCCATAAAGGGAGGAGATCCATCTCCACTGCTTGGAGCAGCTCCTACCAATTAATGAATGAGTGAAATGGATGAATTTTTCTCTGTTGTAAACTCCTGCTGGTGGTTCCGTCTTCAGAAGAACTGGTTTGTAAACACGTAAATCAAAAATAGTTTAGTGGAAGAATAAAAAACCAACTGGCTACCCCAAAGTTGTCCTCTTCTCCCCAGCAGTGAAAAGTGGGCTCTGGAGTAAGAATCAGAGGACCTGGCTTCCAGCCAATGATCCCGCATGAATTACCTGTTACCCCTCAGGTGAGTTACTTCACTTCTCCATGCTTTTGTTTTTTCATGTATTAATGAGGAAGTAGATAATTTCTAAGGTGTGTTCTATTCCTGACATCTTATAATTTTTAATGGAAATACTGGAATTTGGCAGTCTCATAACATGGCAGATATTTATAAAATTTTGTATGACAACATGGATGGACGTTGAGGGAATTATAGTAAGTGAAATAAGTCAGAGAAAGGCTAATACTGTATAATTTCACTTATATGTGGAATCTAAAACAAAAGTAAAAAATAAAACAAAAACAAAAATCAAGACTCAGAGAGAGAACAGAATGGTAATTGCTAGAGGTGGAGCATAGGGGTTGGGTAAAATGAGTGAAGGTGGTCAAAAAGTACAAACTTCCAACTATAAAATAAATGAGCCATAGGGATATAGTGCATAGTACGGTAACTATAGTTAGTAATACATACTAACTATACTATTAATAATAGTATTGCATATTTGAAAGTTGCCAAGAGAGTAGATCTTAAAATTTCTCATCACAAGAAACAAAAAAAGTAGCTATGAGAGGTGATAGGTGTTAGCTAGATTTATTGTAGTGATCATTTCACAATAAATACAAATACTGAATCATTCTGTCTTACACCTGACACTAATACAATGTTATATGTCAATTAGACTGCAGTAAAAATATTACCTGTGAATGTTGTATATTCTGGTCCTAAATTAACATATCTCACAATATCTAAGTAAAAAGAAAATTAATGCTTGCATGAGATTGAAGTTAATAGATAGATTAGCTACTGTCAAAATCTCTGGGGGCATCTGGATAGGTCAGTTGGTTAAGCGTCCAACTCTTAGTTTTGGTTCAGGCTATGATCTCATGGCTTTGTGGGTTTGAGCCCCACATCCGGCTCTCCACTGGCATTGCAGAGCCTGTTTGGGATTTTCTCTCCTCTCTCTCTCTCTCTCTGCCCTCCCCTACTCCTGCTCTCTCTGTCTCTCTCTAAATAAATCAATGAACATAAAAAAAAAAAAGAACTATCTGAACTTCGCCATGGGTTTATGTCATAAGAGTTTCTTAGAAATTTCTAAGTACCAGAATGAGAGATAGGCAGCATCTTCTGCCCAGAGGAGACAACCAGACTTCACAGGTAATGTCTCCAACTTTCATTTTACCTATTCAGCTAGCACTGTAACTTACAACCATATTGCTTATAGAAGGTGGAGACAAAAGTGCTAGTTAATAAAAAGCAATCTTTCTACTTTTCAACTGACTCCTCTAACAATATGTAGATAAACCTATAAAAAGGTATGAACGATTCTACTACAGTCTACACGGCCGGGGTTCTAATTGCACTTCTACTGATAAGTATTTGTATGTCCTTTGACACTCTGGGCTGCAGTGAACTCATTTTTGAAATAATCTCATAGACCCTACAAATTCCCTGAAATTATGATTCCAACTTCTAATTTCTCTGAGTAAATATCTACAATAAGCAAAATTCATTGAAATATATCCATAGAACTCTATACGAGAAGAAACTGGTCAAAGATGAAAGAAATTACATCTAAATGTATCTATTAAGCATACCAGCCTTCAGCAGGTGGAGGAGAGGCTGAGAGACCATAGCAGGTGCTTTTTTCCTGCCTCTCATGAGAGGAAACTTAATGCAGGGCAGCCAGGATGCAAAATCATTATCATGGGCCCAGTTGTTCAGTGACTTTTATGAAAGGAGTTGGTTATTTGTCCTAAGGTGTGATCTCTAAAGTAAAGGATACAAAGTGGCACACAGGGTACAAAGGGCACCTGGGTGGCTCAGTTGGTTAAACGTCCAACTCTTGACTCTTGATTTCGGCTCAGGTCATGATCTCAGGGTCGTGAGATTGAGCCCTGTGTCGAGCTCTGTGCTGAGTGTGGAGCCTGCTTAAAATTCTATCTCCCTCTGCCCCTCCCCTGCTTGAACTCTGTCTCTCTGTCTCTCTCTCTTCTCTCTCTCTCTCAGAAAAAAAATACAAATGAAAAAAAGGAAAGAAGGAAGGAAGAAAGGAAGAAAGAGATATAATGAACAATAATGTCCAAATTGGGAAGCCTGTACCTTTGAAAGATAAATATACCTCCAGTTTTATGAGGGAATTAGCAGGGATCCACTGACGATTACAGGAAGAGCAATGTGATTAGATTAGAATCTTAACTCTTTCAAGACAGGAAAAAAATATTTAATTGAGTTTTTCCTCTCATAGTTATTTATTTTTAACATAATGAACTATTCTACATATTCATTTTTGTTGCCGTCTTTTCTGTTTGCTTTTCCCTTCCTTCTCTCCTAACTCCTGCTTGCATAAAGATGTTGATCTTCTTCCCCTTCTATTCCATTTCTTATGTTAAGGATTGTGTTTGTAATTCAAATCTTCTGCTGGTTACTCTTAAATTTTTATTCCTACACTCATGAAAAGTAGATTTAGAGCCATGTGTATATGGGTGTAAGTGTGTATGTCAAGTTTGTAACAGTCAAGAAAACTCAGTGAACTTGAAGGTAGAAAGTCAATGGTTTTTCTCAATGTTGTGAGTAAGAAGAACTTATGGAGGAGGGGCGCCTGGGTGGCTCAATCAGCTGAGCTACCAACTTCACCTCAGGTCATGATTTCGCAGTTTATGAGTTCAAGTCCCATATCAGGCTCTGTGCTGACATCTCAGAGCCTGGAGTCTGTTTCAGATTCTGTGTTTTCCTCTCTCTCTCTGCCCCTCCCCTGGTCGTGCTCTGTCTCTCTCAAAAATAAATAAACATTAAAAAAAAAGAGAGTAATTTATGGAAGAGAGGTAGCCTATGGTTATCTTTCCACAGGTTGCTAATAACTTTGAAAGGTAAGTTTCTGCTCTTAACCTCTTCATTGTACACCACTGGATATTAAACAGATTGATTCACGGATGCATCATTAGTAGTTGTGTTGATTATCACTGCGTAACAAATCACTGCAAAATCTAGTGGCTTAAAAGAGGTAATTTCCTATTATTATTTAAGCCAATGAATCTGCTACATTTGCTAACTTTGACTGGCTAACTTGTTCCCCACCGTGGGTTTGAGCTGGTCTTTGTGGCATGGGTACATTATCTCTGCCAGAAACACTTTAAGATCTTCCATAGGGAAAGACTTCTTTTGAAAGTCTACACAGTGCACATACATCTGCTACATGGCTGCTGATATTGCCATGTGGCCTTATTAGAGCGGAAATACCTCCCAACAGGTCACAGTGATGGTGAATGCCTTCCCTCGGCATATGTTCCTTCCATTGGCTTGTTTAAGTACCGGATGGCCCTTATCCATAGTTGGCAACTCTATTGTTTTTTTTCCAAAAGAGCTCACCGAAGAATTCAAGGGTATATATCACTTATACCAAACTTTTTACTTAATAAAGCTCTATCATAGTTCCTGAATCCTAGGCAGAATTTATTTTTAAATAATCAAGCAAATTGGGCACAACAGGAGCTTTCTCTTCACTGCACTTTCCCTAAACAAGTTCTCTGTTTAAATTCTGAGAGTTATTAAGAGCATTTATTTATAAACTGCAAGAAGCATTCTCTCTCTCTCCCTCCCTCTCATGCTCTCTCATCCTCACCCCCTGTATTATTTCTTATGAACCTGCCCCCTCCTTTTCGCAAATATTAAAAGCCTCGTTTTACTTCATAACGGAGTATTGCAGTGAAATAATTGGTATTTGTTCTTATGCTAAGACTCTTTTTATATAAAATGTAAATCACAGCATCTTCCTTTTGCTTCCCTAGTTTAGCAGTTCAAGCATGAGCAATTAAAGGGAGAAGCTAGAGAAAGGCAACCCTAATATTTTCTCGCATATTTTAGCTGTGTTGCTGATGAAACATAAAGAATGTACGAGTTGGAACTTTTATGTATACAATTGTCACCTTGTACTATTTCCCTTACCATACTCCACAAGCAGTTCAAATGACCAAAAGAAATTAGAAATTAAGGGAAACTAAGCATGTGAAGATTAACCACCCGCCCCTGGAATATACACACCACTTGGCTACTGTTAATGTAGCCTTAATCCATTCATGCCACAGTGAAAGACCAAATGCCTGCTAAAAACCTTAACGGGAAATGATTTGTTGTCTTCGTTGTGACACTTTTGATGAAAAAAAAAAGATTCCATATTTGGTGACTTAGATAATCCTTATAAAGTGTAACTAAAATTTCCATATTAATTTTTTTCATATTTATAACTCTTGCAAATCCATTGTTTCCCTCGGATGAAATAATTTCTTTATCCTTTTGATGTGCCAAATCTGAATCAAATTTAAAAGATGCAACCTCCTTCTTTGCTTGATATAGAATAAAATCACATTCTTTTGTTGAGATTCTTGGTTAAAAACATGGTAAGCTTTTGAATGTAGGGGTAAAGGAGCACTTCAAAACATTGCTTCTTTAAAAAAAATTTTTTTAATATAGTTTATTGTCAGGTTGGTTACCATATACCACCCAGTGCTCATCCTAACAAGTGCCCTCCTCCATGCTCATCACCCCTTTTCCCCTCCCCCTTAACCCCTATCAACCCTTAGTTTGTTCTCTGTATTTAAGAGTCTCTTGTGGTTTGCCTCCCTCCCTCTCCTTAACTATTTTTTCCCCTTCCCCTCTCCTATGGTCCTCTGTTAAGTTTCTCCTGTTCCACATATGAGTGAAAAGATATGATCTATGTCTTCCTCTGCCTGACTTATTTCACTTAGCATAACACCCTCGAGTTCCATCCACGTTGCTGCAAATGGCCAGATTTCATTCTTTCTCATTGCCATGTAGTATTCCATTGATATATAAACCACATCAAAGCATTGCTTCTGATCTGGGACTTGGTCACTGTTGTTTGCCGTCTGTACCAAACACCTAGGTATATAGGTACATATGGTCACACTATTTATAAGGTAATGATTTTTCTTTTTCTCTTTTATATTCTAGGCTCATGCTTCATTAGGAACATCTTAATTTTTGTGAACTAAGAACAGTTTTTATAAATCTCTGGGTCCCTCTTCTTGGCCCTTAGTGTTTCTTAAATCTTTGACTTTTATGATGGTATAGTTGATCTGGTCCATGACTGTGTGTCTACGACACACTGCTGAAGTAGATGTTGAAGTTATTAATGTTTTTAGGCCAAAAAAAAGCACTTTGTCACCAAATACGCCAGGTTCATGTAGATGAAATGAAAGTATATGTTACTGATTCAATTAAAAAAAAAAAAAAGGTCTGCTTCTACAGAAATGGGAAGTGCTTTTATGTCTTGAACATGATTTTGTGGCAGAAATCAGACTCTTTCCTTTGGGTCTTTATTCTTCCTTCATATAAAAATGAAATTTCTTTGCAGAGAATCCACATATCACTGACAGTACAACCTGAAATCACACACTTATAAAACCTAGAAGGACTGCAGGGCTCAGGATTGCCTTGACAGTGTTAGCCAATACTTCTTTTTCTTCTTTTTTTTAATGTTTATTTAGTTTTTAGAGAAAGAGAGAGACAGAATGTGAACAGGGGAGGGGCAGAGAGAGAGGGAGACATGGAATCCGAAGCAGGCTCTAGGCTCTGAGCTGTCAGCACAGAGCCCATTGCAGGGCTCAAATCTTGAGGTCTTGACCTGATCCAAGGTGGGACGCTCAACTGACTGAGCCACCCAGGCACCTGCAGCCAATACTTCTTGAAAAAAAAAAAAACATCCAGCTTCTGTTAAACATGGTGCTCTTCATCCAAGTGTTTCTCTTTGTTCCATCTTGCAATCCCACTGAAATTACACAAAAGGAATAAACAAGAAAGGAATGAGTACAGGGGCAAAGAGAACTGAAGAGGAGACCAGAAGTAGGGGGAAGCCAACATCAGGGGAAGAGTGATAACTAACATGGCAGAGAAAGCTGCAACCTACAGGCACACAGGATGGAGACTAATGAGAAGTTAACATCCCATGCTCTGCCCTGGGAAGTCGCAATGTACCATGAAGGAAGGCATGGGTGTAAGGGGGATATTAGTTAAATCAATCTATAAGGTGCTTACCATTTTCACCACCTGCAAGCATCTCTTCCCATCCCTGAAGGAAAAAAAGGAAGTTTATTTGCAGGAAAAATGGAAACAGAGAGTCTTGGGGGCTTTGAGACACCCAGCTTGGGTAAAGTCAAAAGTGAAATACCAAAATCAAAAAAAGGAGATTGTGGGGCACCTGGGTGGCTTAGTTGGCTAAGTGTGTGATTCTTTTTTTTAAAGTTTTTTAATGTTTATTTATTTATTTTTTGAGAGAGAGAGAGAGAGAGAGAGAGAGGCAGAGAGAGAGGGAGACACAGAATCCAAAGCAGGCTCCAGGCTTTGAGCTGTCAGTACAGAGCCTGACATGGGCCTTGAACTCATGGACCGTGAGATCATGACCTGAGCCACCCAGGACGTTTAACCGTCTGAGCCACCCAGGCACTCCAAGGGTTTGATTCTTGATTTCGGCTCAGGTCATGATCTCGTGATTTGTGAGATGGAGCCTCCTATGGGGCTCTGTGTGGGGCTCTGTGCTGACAGCGGGGATCCTGCTTGGGATTCTCTCTCTCCTCACTCTCTGCCTCTCCCCTACTTGTGCCCTCTCTCTCAAAATAAACAAACCTTTAAAAAAAGGTTATTGTATTATATGAGACTCTCAGTAAGTCTTCCTCCCTGTCCTCAGGACACCAGTACGAAGGCTTATAACTCCCCAGGAAACTCATGGGTCTCCACGAAAGATCTACAGGTAACGGCATTTGGGGTGCTATAATGAAAAGGCTCCCTGTGCACAGTAGGCTGACATTTGTATGAAATCTGCTCTGTAGTAGACCTTTGGCAATATAATCTCACTGGTGAAGGCTTTTTGGTGCAGCCACTAAAAGTGTCAATTTTCTCACTGAAGTCAAGGAGTGCTGATTCATCCCCTTCAGGGAAAATTAAATCTCTGAACAATTGCAGAGTGAATGAGCAACATTTCCACAATGTCTTTGTTTGAGTCCCCCAGAAGCAAACCCTGAGACAGGGATTAAGGAACAAAAAGCCTACTTGGGAGGTGATCCCAAAGAATACTTGAAGGGGAATCAAGAAGTCAGACAGAGGAGGAAGGCAGCCAATAAAGTGTTCGATAATGATCAATTTACCACTGTCTATACATGGAGCTTAATCCCTTTGTGGACCATGGGAGCCAGTGTAGAATTCACCTCACAGTTACCCAACCCGCCCCCGCCCGCCCCCGCCAGGTGTGAGTGAGCTGAGATATTCATTTTGTGATTCCAACTTTGCATCGATGAAGGACAGCTCAGGGGAGTATTAGCTCATTGGCCCTTCCAACCTGCCATATAGGCAGCAAAAAGAGCTCCAAGAGCCAGGGAGAGTCTTTGAGTAAAACAGGGATGCTGTTGGAAGTCTAATAGGTATGCACTGGGTGGAAAGTGCTAGAGAATTTGAGTGGGACACCAACTGCATCTACTACACTTAAAGAATTACTAATTTTCTTAAATTTGCTACCTGGTTTATAATATATTTGGGACCCATATAATTAAAGATCATAGTAATATATGAAAGACTTCTTTATATTATTTGTTTATATTTCTAAATAAGTAGATAAATGTTGTACATGAATCCTGAGTCTACTCAAGTTTCATGGAAAAGACTGATTTTAATTATTTTTTAAGAGATTGTCCCCAAGAACACTTGAAAGTATATTTTAATCAACCTGATAGTAAACTTCCTTTTCTCTTAAGTGGATCCGATTTTTATTTCCAGAAAAATGATATTTAAGATCAAAGACAGTGAAACTTTTCTAAACTGAGGCAGATTCTAAGGGTCAAATACAACTAGAGGAGAAAAGGAACATACTTCACTAATATTGGGCCAAGAAAGTACCAGAGGAAGAATAGATTAAAAGCCTTTGCTGCTTGGGGTGCCTGGGTGGCTCAGTGATTGAGCTACTGACTTTAGTGCAGGTCATGATCTTACGGGTCATGAGTTCAAGGCCACATCAGCCTCTGTGCTGAGGGTGCAGAGCCTGCTTGGGATTTTTTCCCTCTCCCCCTCTCTCTCCCATTTGTGCTTTCTCTTTCTCTCAAAATTAAAAACGAAAACAAACAAACAAACAAAACCCCCACAAACCTTTGCTGCGTATGGAAACTAAAGCATATTCCTATCTGCAGCTCCCTCCAGGCTTCAAAGGTGAAGCAACATCTCCAGAGCCCTGAGACACTGCTGGACAGAGAGAGACATGAAAGGCATGGTGGGGAAGCTTGTGCATTCTGTATGCATCTCCTTATTCACGAAAGAAAACCCAACAAGTCCACTGGCATAGACATATGGCCACTCAGCGGTTCCTGTGCTCATGAAAAAAAATCTTTTTCTGTTGTTTTTAAGGCCAAGAGGCAAACAATGTACCTGGGAAAGATCCTGATGTCTTATGGCCCACACATATGTAAGGGACATCAGATTTTTAGCCGACAGCAATACTGTTTTCAGCACATATGCCTTTCAGCACAGAATGTTTGTTTCTTGTCATTAATTACATCCTACCTATACAAATGGCTTTTATTTTTGTCGGATACCAGCAGAAAAAACATTTCTTGGAGAAAGCATGAAAGGTCGGGAGCCAAGTCCCTTTTTTGTCTTTTCAGGCTTATAGTACGTGCCCCGAATGTCTTAGATACAATACTAGAAAACGAGGCTATTTTCTTCTTGAAATTGAGATCTATTTTAGGAGCAGCCTGGATGTGTCTTCAGATTAATTTTTCTTCCAAAACATTCTTCCCATAGAATTCTTTCTCTGAATTGTTTCAATGCACTATCTGATTAAGTTATTGTTTTTCATTATGGCCATGCAGTTTTTCCGTATTTCTCAAAATGAAATTTATTATTTGGTTTAGTTGTTGCTTGGCTTGTTTTGCTCCTGTATTTTGGAGAGGCAAGATGGTAAAACATTATTTCATGAAGTACTTTGAAATGCTACAAATGTTTGGAATTATTCACATATTTATAACTTACGGGCTGTTACATAAACTTTTCCATTTGCTACTTGAATTGTTGTTTGTTTTGCTTTGGGAGAATTACTTCAAAAAATAAATAACTTCTCTCAGCACATTCCAGGTTTTTTTCCAGGTGCAGAATTACCCTTTCCACCCCATTTGTTTCATCTAATTTCATATTCCAGGGGACGATGTATCTAAAATAAACACACAAAAAATACAATAAAACCAATAAAATCAACAGTTCTCCTATTAAGCTCAAGTCTTCTTCTTCCTCTTCTTCTTCTTTTTTTTCAAGAAAACATTTGTTATTACCTGTTATGGATTGCATGTTTCTGTCCCCAGCCCCTCTCCACTTTCAATCAGATGTTGAAGCCCTAACCCCAAAATGACTATATTTGGAGACAGGACCTTTACGAAAGTACTTATGGTTAAATAGCGGTGGGACTCTGATAAAACAGGATTCGTGTCCTTACGAGAAGAGACAACAAAGAGCCCACTCCTTCTGTCTCCACCATGTAAGGACACAGTGAGAAGACAGCCATCTGCAAGCCAGGAAGAGAGCTCTCACCAGAAATAAAATCAGCTGGCCTCTTTGGAAGACATAACAATGATCATGAATTGCTTCACTCCTAAGAATAAATTGTCATATTGTGGAAATCAGTCAATTTAGGTTTCTTTGCATCCTCGGATCTCTGACATATTTAAAAACAAAACTTTGAATTTTATAGCTTACCTAGCTTGTTTTTGTTAGGGTGAAAAGACCTGATAGTATGATTTTCCTCATCTTTTTTGAAAGCGGAAATCCCTGACATTTTAAAAATGCAATTTGAAGGGATTTTGACTTTATGTTGGTCTTGTTTTAGGGATCTACAGTGGAATTTGCTAACAATGATTTGCTAGCTGCCCAGTACATTGTTTTATGTTTGATTAACATCCATCAACTGGCTAAGGAAGTCCAATGATTGACAAATTTGTAGATAATGATTTTACTTTCAATAATGTTTCCTTTACTGGAATATAGACATTGGGTTAGGCCAGGCCAGACCAGCATTTACTTAAAATTACTGCCACTGTGGGGTGCCTGGGTGGCTCAGTCAGTTAAGCATCTGACTTCGGCTCAGGTCATGATCTCACGGTTTGTGGGTTCGAGGCCCGTGTCAGCTCTGTGCTGACAGCTCAGAGCCTGGAGCCTACTTTGAATTCTGTGCCTCCCTCTCTCTCTGCCCCTCCCCCACTCATGCTCCGTCTCTCTCTCTCTCAAAGTAAATAAACATTAAAAATTTTTAAAAAAATTACTGCCACTCCATGTAATCAGCTCTTTATTGGTCCTTGATCTGCTATGAGTTTTTTAACTAAAGCTCTTCCATTGTTTTTGGATGAAATGTCATCATCTTATTGTTTTAGCTATTTTCTTTATAATTTCATTTGTACATTTATTTCATTTAGGAAAAATAATCTGCATTTATTGGCATTTATTTTTAAAAAGTTGTGATTAATTTCTATTTTAGAGCTGATACATGTATTTCTTTTCTATGTCTTTCTCCAGTCACCCTCCCTTCAGTAATCTGAGCTGTACAAGTCTCATTGCCTGCATGTCATAATCGTAAATGTGCCAACTGATATCATAATCATTTTTTTAATTCACTCATTAATTCATTTGTCTTGTAACAAATGGTAATTGAGAACTCACCAGGTCTTCTGTGCTTGATACTTGATACAATAGTGAGCAAGAGTCATTGACCTAGATTGACTATATTACATTGTCTCACATTCTTTCATGTTCATCTCTTCTTAGTCAATAATTTTATGTGATGCTTTTCATAGATGCTAATGCCAGTAACATAACTCACTTTTCAGTAGTCTTTTGCAGTGCCGAGTCAAGTTAAAGATGAAAAGCCCATATTTGGCTGATAGAATCTTAGAAGATTTATGCATTTCCTGTTGCCTTAATAGACATTCCAGGTGGCAGGTCCAGGCTAGCACCTGCAGATAGTCTCACTAAGAATCATATGAGAAATAGAAAATATACTTAACTAACAAGATTTCCCACCTACCCCATTTTTAACCTCCCTTTAAACACACTAACAACCCAAATTTTTATGGATGGAGACACATTCAAAGAACATGTAAGAGAAGGCACTGCAGCGTTTGTTCTTTTTTTTTAAGTTTATTTATTGATTTTGAGAGAGAGTGTGAGCAGCGGAGGGGCAGAGAGAGAAGGAGAGAGGATCCCAAGCAGACTCCATGCTGTCAGCGCAGAGCCTGATGCAGGGCTTGAACTCATGAACCGTGAGATCATGACCTGAGCTTAAACCAAGAGTTGATGCTTAAACTGACTGAGCCACACAGGTGCCCCTGCAGTTTCTGTTCTAATTCTTAGATATTAGCTGTCATGGGAGACATTTGCCTATCTTTTTGTGATCCCATGGCATCTTCTTTGACTGTGACCTGACATTCTAAAGGGTGATAGTTATTATAAAAAGTCTCAAGATTGCCAAATTTCCTTGAAATTTCATGGGTAAAGAATTGATTATTCTGTTTCAGTCAACATGAGTTTGCAATATATTAACACTTCTTGATGAAAACAAGGTTGTCAGTTACTTAAGCCAATTTTTTTGGATGAGAAGAGTTGTGTTAATACGACGCTGAGCTATTTATTTATCAATCAGTGGTCGATTATTTAAAATTTTCAGGATTGCTTACCTTTATTAATCCATACTCCTTCCCTAGAGTTGTACCTACCCAACATAGCCATCCAGGATAACTTTTAATCATTCTGTATATTCATGATCTGTACTTAGATTCAAATGTGATTGACAGAGTTCTCAGTATATTGGTTGCTTCAAATATGGCCCATCTGGATGGACCAAACGTTGAAATCTGATTGTTCTCTTGTGGAAATAGAATTTAACTGCTGCTATATATCAACACTTGGATACCCTTGGAGAGAATTTATCTAAATATATCTTGCACTAAATGTAATGTGAAGGCCCTTGTAGCACTGGTTGTAAATACATGACTCCAAGAGAGCTTCCTGAGAATGATGGGTAGAACCACCCACCATGACTTGTGACTTTCAACAGAGCCACTTACACCACCACGAGTCACTGATAGCCCTGCCTTGGTGGCCTTCCTGGTCCACACCTAAAAGCCCCTCCCTTTCTATTCTATCTCTAGATAGGAATTAAGGGCAAGACGGAGAATATGTTCCTTGTAGAAATAAATACTTAGACTACACATAAACGTATTGGATGTCAAGTGAGGCCTTCCAAAGATAACTCGCAATCTTTAAGTGGGGGAGGTGGACAAAGGAATTGTTGATTTCAACTTCAAAATCTGATAAGCTAGCCCATGATTCTTTTGGAGAAAAGCAGAGAACCATTTACTCGTGGCATTGAAAGTGGATGCTGATTTTTATACCCTAAAGCTCACATGATAGGAAGCTTTTTTATTGAAAGAAAATAAAAGACCCAAGAGTTTAGAAAATCATTTTCCATGGTCCTGTCTCTGGAGTAGCCCAAAGAATGAGCTACAAATATACATTTTATCATGTTTATATGCCTGACTTAATGGTTGATTATATTTTACCATGTTTTAAATTAGCTAGAAAAATGAGTGGACGCAAAAATGTTCAAGCTGATGGAAAGAGAGGGCAGAAGACTCCATGAGAAAATGTCTGGTCGAAAGTTAGGTATGCAACTTGAATTTCCTTTCTACATCTATCTACTCCTTAGAAGAATCCTTAAATATTAATATAAATTTCTCTGCTTTATCGTCCCTTCTCTCTGATTCTCTCCTCTTTCTTGGAGCTTGATGTGATGATGGGTATACTGTCTGGGTCTTGGGTTGCTCAGTTAGCCTATCAGAAGCCTGTGTCATGCTTACCACAGAGATCTAACAGCATTTTCTTGTCCCTCCCTTCCTCCCCAAATCCACTGATCTCTTTAAGGGAGTGTGGAATGCTCTCTTATACTGTTTCCAAGCAATGATTCAATTTAACACACATACACATTGACACATTGTGCTAACTAATGTGGTAAGAACTCGGCATATAAACGTAGTCTACACGTCTGCTGTGGTCTCCTGCACATGTTAATCTTGATTAGTCACCACTGTAATTTAAGTTCAGAATCCTTCCAATAACCTCTATTACTTCTTTCCTCATTTTTCTGACTTTGCATTCATGCGTCAGTGCTCACATATTGTTTCAGACCTGTGTCAACCAGTAGACAAGTGTAAGTCCTGTCGCCATTACCCATGAGCAATTGAATCATACTCAAAATTTTCTAACTTAAAAACTTTAGGGGTGCCTGTGTGGCTCAGTTGGTTGAGCGTTTGACTTCGGCTCAGGTCACGATCTCACAGTTCATGAGTTCAAGCTCCCCGCTGGGCTCTGTGCTGACAGCTCAGACCCTGGAGCCTGCTTCGGATTCTGTGTCTTCCTCTCTGTGTGCCCTCCCCTGCTCACACTTGGTCTCTTTCTAAAAAAACAAAACAAAAAAACAAAAACAAAAAACAAAAAAAACAACCAACATTAAAAAAACTTAAAAACTTTAATGAAAAGTTGAAGGATGATGTGGAAGGATCCCATTACACACTCTCTTGTTTTCTTCCTTCTTTTTGGCCCATTTCTCTCATTCTCCATCCTGTCAAATGACTTGACCTTGACCATTTGACCGTCTCTACCACACACCCCTTAAAAATGTAAAACTACACTTTTTTACGTGCTTCTCCTGTATGGTGCAACTGCAGAAATCAAGACTACTTCCACCGAGGGCACTCTACCACTCCCTTCAGGTGTAGACAAATTAGTTACTCAACAATTAATGGTGTAGCTAAGTAAATGCGAACATGGACGTAGACAAGTCTCTAGGGAAATTTGGAACTCCAAATTAACTTTAAAGAATGCAGAAAATCTGCATAGATTAGAGTTGGAATATTTGAATACAAAAAAATTAAAGGTAGTCAAATATCTACCCCTAAATCTGCATCAGGTCAAAATAATATCTTTTGTTTTCCAGATTTTCAAGAATCTCTTATTTCTACTTTATAGAAAATGCTCCAGAGTAGAGAAATTATGGTAATTATGAAAATCTTCCCAAACTGTTCTACGAGCATAATAATACCCTGATATCACAAATGAAAAAAGGAATGCATAAAAAGCTTCATTTTCTTTAACAGTCTATAGGTACTACTCCACATTTTTTCCTGAGTCATTAAAAAGTGAGGTTTTTATAAATTTGTTCATTTCATATGTTTTCCAACTTGTTAGCATATTAAAATTAATTCCATTCTTTTATTATGTTTTTAAATCTAATTTTATCAGAGTATCACATACATAAAAATGTGTACAAAACTCTTGTAAGGTAGATTAATTTTCAAAAAAAAATCTACAAATAAAAGCAGTACTCAGAAAAAATAATGAAATATATAAAATAACAGAAGTCCCTTCCATTTTTCCTCAGTGAAATTATGTTAATGTAACCATTATTCTGCCTTGTACAACCATGGACTAATTTTGCGTTTTTGAACTTTATCTAACTGAATCATATGGTATGTACACTTGTGTCTGGCATTTTCTCTTAAGGTAAGGATTTATTCATGTTATAGAATGTAGTTACAATTTGTTAGCCTTTATTAGTGTGTGGTATCCCTTGTGTAAATATGCCAAAATACATTCATTCCTTCTATTACTTTATTTTATTTTATTTTATTTTCAAGTTTGTTTATTTATTTTGAGAGAGAGAAAGAGAGTGAGCTGGGTGGGACAGAGAGAGGGAGAGACAGAATCCTAAGCAGGCTTTGGGCTGTCAGGGCAGAGCCCAATAGGGGCTTGAACTCACGAACCATGAAATTGTGACCTGGGCTGAAATTAATTATAGAATAGAATTGCTAGATCACAGGATGTGAACATGTTTAAGCATGTTAAACGAGTGCCCCAATATAAATTCTCAACAGTATAGTTGTATTATACTGCCCCCTCACAACTGGTGTTCACAGTATTTTTCATTCATTATAGGTGTGTAATAGTACCTCATTTTGGTTTTAATTTTCATTTATTTATGATTAATGATACTGAGCCCTTTATATTTACTTACTGGCCACTTGCATGTTTTTCATGATGTGTAGAAGACTCTGGACACATCGGCTTTCTCTTATTAAGCTTAAAAAAATACAGTCTAGATGCAAATCTTTCATCATATACGTTTCATCAAACGTATATGTGGAAAACGTTTTTGCCCCCTCCTCAACCTGAAGGCTTTCCCTTTTTCTCTCTTATATGGTGTCTTTTGAGAAAGAAAGTTTTTTCTTCATTTTAACTTAGACTCATTTATCCATTTTTCTCCTCTTTGGGAGAGAAAACTCTTTGGGTTTTTGCTGTTCTTACAGGTTTTTTAAAGACATCCTTCGATGTTTTCTTCTAGAAACTTTATTGTTTTACTTTTCTTATTTTAATCTATGTAATCCATTTGGAATCAGTGTGTGTGTGTGTGTGTGTGTGTGTGTGTGTAAGATATTGTCAAGATTTCATTTTCGCATGGGCTGGTCTATTGTTCTCGCACCATTATCCTTTCCCACATCTGCAGTGGCGCCTGTTTCAGAAATCGGGTGACCGGTTAAGTGTGGGTCTGTTGTTGAGCTCTGCATCCTGTGACATCTGTTTGATGCCTCTACCATCATAATTCCTATTCCTTTACAATGAATTTGATATTTGACTGTAGGATTCTCCAGCATTGGCCTTCTTTAGCATAAATTTGGCTATTCTTGGCCCTCTGTGTTTGTATATAAACATTAAAATTATCTTGTCAGTTTATACAGAGGCACACACACACACACACACACACACATACACTGACCTAGTGGGATTTTAATTGAAATTATATGGATTCTATAGATCCGTTTATGGAGAGTTCTATTGTTTCACAAAATGGAATCTTCCAGGAACATGATTAATCACTCTGCTTACTTAGGTATTCTTTTTTTTAATTTTTTTTTTTTTTTTTGAGAGAGAGAGGGAGAAAGAGAGAGAGAGCACGTGCGAATGCGCACACAAGTGGGGGAGGGGCAGAGAGCAAGAGGAAGACACAGAATCTGAGCAGACTCCAGGCCCTGAGCTGTCAGCACAGAGCCCAATGCGGGCCTCAAACTCATGAACTGTGAAATCATGACCTGAGCTGAAGTCAGACACTTAACCAACTGAGCCAACCAGGAGCCCCTTACTTAGGTATTCTTAAATTAAATTTCTCACAATTATGTTTTATAGTTTCTAGTTTTATAGTTTCTAGTTTTAGTGTACATGTTATATTTATTCTTAGCTACTATACTTTTTCATGCTATTGTGTATTTTAATATTTTCTGATTATTTGTTGCTGGCATATAGAAATCTAAATTGATTTTATATTCTGCTACCTAGCTACCTCATTTTATTATTTGTTTCGATTAAGTTTAAGTTTATATTTAAATTTCTATTTTATCTGCAATCAGCTAATGTTTATATGCCTCTGTTTTCTGCTGTGTAAAAAAGACATACTCTTAATAGTTTGAACTACACAGAGATAGTGTAATAATTAATTGAGATAATACATATCAAACACTTAGAACAGGTTTCACACATAATAATTGCTATATAAATGTTAGATATTATTAAATATACTAACCTAAAATCATATCCAAGACATTGTTAACACACCAAGTTATAAATCCATCTGTGTTTAAACAGATAAATCCATCTATGTTTTAAATGATTATGTGTACAAGTGCATATTTACATGAATGTGTAGACAAAGTCAGGGGGAACACAAATTAGTGTGCTAATAGCAGTTACTTCTGTGATGAGCATTAGGTGGGGAAATGTAAAGGACTTTATTATGTGTACTTTTATATTTGTTTTGTTGGTTGGTTTTTTTCTTTGTAATGAGACTGTGTTTGAATTTTACTTACATCCTGTAAAATTCTACTTTTAGTTTTTTGGGATTTTTTTAAAGGAGAGAGAGAGAGAAAAGGGAAAGAGAGAGAGAGAGAGAGAGAGAGAGAGAGAGAATGAGCTGGGGAGAGGCAGAGAGAGAGAATCCCAAGCAGGCCTTGAGCTGTCAGTGCAGAGCCAGACGTGGGGCTCAATTTCACAACCATGAGATCATGACCTGAACCCAAATCAAGAATTGGACGCTTAACTGACTGAGCCACCCAGTCGCCCCTAAAATTCTACTTTTATTTTTATTTTTTTAAATTTTTAAATGTTTATTTATTTTTGAGAGAAAGACACAGAGCGTGAGTGGGGGTGGGGGCAGACAGAGAGGGAGACACAGAATCAGAAGCAGGCTCTAGGCTCTGAGCTGTCAGCACAGAGCCCAAGGCAGGGCTCAAACCCACTAACCGTGAGATCATGACCTGAGCCAAAGTTGGTGCTTAACCGACTGAGCCACCCAGGTGCCCCTACAATTCTACTTCTAAAAAGGCTAAACATAGAGAAGAGCCAGAGAGCCCACAGGTCAATGCTAGGGAGCTATTTCCAAGGAGAAATTTCCAGGGCTTGCAATTAGCAGCAGTCCAGGGAATGGAGCATAAAGTATGGGTTTTAGATATACCTCATAGGAAGAATGAACAGATTTCAGCAGTGATCAGGTATGAAAGGTGAGGGAGAGAGAGAGGAGGCTTCTTTGATGTCTAGGTTTCTGGTTTTGATGACTGTGTAGATGGTAGTGTTTAGTTTCAGGACGGCGAACACCAGAGGCAGGTAGGTTTGTAGAGAAAAAACAAAAGCCAATTTCATTTGGGGCCTTCAAAATCTGAGAAGTGTGTGCCATACTCAGGAGGATCTTGTCAGCAAGCCCTTGTGGGCCTGAACGTCGTATTCAGTAGCATGGCTTGCACTGGAGCTTATATTTTGGAATGGTTTGCGTCTAGTGGACATTTAACAGCACAGAAAGTCCCGGGATGCCTGAGCAAAGGTGAGCAGAGATGGATGAGAAGAAGGCTGTGGCCATTAGCTCTTCTTTTACCTCTTTTTGTAATTGACTGTGTGGCGTCCAAGACAGAAGAGCAACATGCTCTAACAGGAAGCATGATCATCTTTTCCTTCTCTTCCTTGAAAGATCATTATTCTACACATACTGTAGAATATTAAACTCCTTTTTTTCATGATGGTCTGCTTTCTCACAAAGCTGAACGGCTCTTAAATATAATAATAAAATAAACTTTGGATGCTTTTCTGCTTCTAAACAAACTAACAGGATCCCCAGTGACTGAGAAAAAGTATTCCTCCTCCTCCTTTTCTCTGTTATTACCTCATGAGGGCCCCTGATTCACCAGCTAGCCATTCAGAAATGGCTGTGAGGTTCTGAGGCCTGTGGGCATCTGAAGGCAGGTCCCCTTTTTTTGTTTTGTTTTGTTTGGTTGACCAGAGGTATGCTGTCCCTACAAACAGAGCATAACTCCCAAGTGAGGAGTAAGAATAAAATACCATTAGTTTGTTGTTTTAGCTAGTTGACACAAATTGGTTGATGCATTATTTTTTTTCTTTCGATGAATTCATTGTGGCAACATTTCATTATTCAGAAAATTTTCATTAAATTCCCTCCAAGTTCGGGAAACTGGACCAAGCCTAATATCTTGCATTTAAATGTGAGGTAGCCATTGTCATTTTTATGACTCTCAGAGGGCTCTAAATATTCTTTTTTTATATAAGTGAGTTACAATACTTTACAACAGAATAGTGAATAGCACTCGAGAATATAGAGTATGAGATTTTCAGTAATCATTTATGGATTACCTTGTATTTTTACAAATGTACCCAAACAATAAAAGTTTAATGAATTCTCAGCTTAAACACATAATAATATCTCAGTCCCGAGGAAAAAATTGGGCTTTCTCTTAGTTATCAAGAGAAGTCTCTATTGGGTTTCATTTTCTCAGCATAAAATCAACAACGTTGACATTTCTGGGAAGGTCCTTTGTGTTGAGACATGGTCTAAGTGTGAAGACTTATGGTAATTAGTCAAGCAAAAAATAATTGAAGCTATCATTCAGTATGTTGACTAGAAAACAATAGGCTAGGGAGAAATGTGGCTGAATGATAAAAAACAAACAAAAGATGAGTGGGTAGTGTGTCATGAAATCTTGGCAATGGTTTGCCAGGGAATGTATCTTAACCCAATGGAAAGAAACCAATGTATGGATTTCCTGACATTTTTACATACAATTAGAATTTTAAAAAACTGATTTCTTAGACAGACACACGCACACACACACACACACACACAAACATCTACACAGTAAAGAACATAATCCTATGAATACTTTAGTTTAAAGCCAACATTCAATTTAGAAGATAATTAAGAGAAAGGGAATTTCTTCCTTGAATTATCCACACTGACTTTCAAGTAGTTCTCACTGAAAGCAGTGAAAAGCAAACCAACAGGAAAATACTGTCTTTTTGGAAATGTTTTAATAACTCAGTGTATTAGTTTCCTATTGCAGCTGTAGTAATGATTTGTGTCTTTCTCATACACAATATGAATTCATTCCATCCTTAGGTCCCCCCAAATTCTAACCTTTAGAGCATCAAGTCAGGTCAAAATCTGATCTAAATCTCATTAGTTCTAATGTCTCAAATCTCATCATTAAATCATCTAAAATGAGTGTGAATGAAGCTCTAGATATATTTCATCCTGGCACAAAATTCCTCTCCATCTGTGTACCTATAACACCGAAGACTCAAGTTATCTGCTCCAAAAATAAAATTATGGGACAGGCACTGAGTAAGTTATATGTATCCTTATCCACTAAATGAGAAAATGAAAGGAAAAAAGGAGGTCCCAAGCAATTTTGAAATTCAACTGAGCAAATTCCATTAGGTTTTTTAAAATGTTTATTTATTTTTGAGAGAGTGCCAGCAAGAGAGGGGCTGGGGGGGGGCGGTGGCGGGACAGAGGATCTGAGCGGGTTCTGTGCTAATAACAGTGAGCTCTATGTGGGGCTTGAACTCACTGTGAGATCATGACCTGAACTGAAGTTGGACACTCCACTGACTGAGCCACCCAGAAGCCCCTCCATTAGGTTTTAAGGCCCAGAAATAGTTGATTGCTTGGTGGTCAATGGATCTACCCTCTGGGCTCAAAGTTTTGTCCCACTGTCCTACGGAATCATCCTTCCTTTACCATTAAAGGGATGATGAGTTTAAAGCTGAGTAGTTTATCGGTCTCTTTCCTGCCTACACATTTTTGGGAGTCCAACAACTTGTGGTTCTCCTGTTATATCTCTGGGATCCATTCTATTAGATAAAATGTTTCTCCACAGGTCTTTTCTAGATAATCTCATTTCTATTTTTGTCTTCTGCTGAGACAAGGGGACCCATGATTCACATGACTCATCACTCGATTTGTCTCCAGAGCAGTCTTCCTGACAGTAAATCTCTTAATTTTGGCATAATTTATGATATGGGTAAGGCTAAACATTTACACCAAGTCCTTGTTTCTTTTTGCATCATGGTTCTTCTCTCAAATGATCTCTTTTTGTCTCATGTTTTACCATAGGCAGCAAAGGGGACAGGGTGTGTCTTTAACACTTTGCCTGGACATCTCCTCAGCTAAATATCCAAGTCCATTGTCTCTCAGTTCTACACCCCACTCAACTATGCGACCCACTTCGGCTATGCTTCTTGCCACTAAATAACAAGGACGCCTTTTCTTGCTTTCAATAGCACGTTGCCATTTATTTCTGAGCCTTTAGCAGCAACCCCTTTAATGTCCATATTTCAATCAGCAGTCTTTTTATGATTTTTTTAATTTATTATCTGAAAGAGAGAGAGAGAGAGCATGGTTGGGGGAGGTGAGCAGAGGGAGAGAGAGAGAGAGAGAGAGAGAATCTTAAGCAGGCTTCACACTCAGTGCAGAGCCCAATGTGGGGCTTGATCCCATAACCTTGGGATCATGACCTGAGTGGAAATCAAGAGTCAGACACTCAGCCAACTAAGCCACCCAGGAACCTCTATGATAATTTAAATATTCTCTGAAATGATATGAGCTTAACTCTGTTTGAGCCCTTATGAGCAGCACTTTAGTACCCATATTTATACCAGTAGTCTGTCCAAAGGAATCTAGACTTCTTCTTTCATGCACCTCAGAAGTCCTCAGTTCTCTAACCATTGCCCAATTCCAACGCCACATCTACATTTTTAGGTATTTGTTACAGCAGCATTTCCAGACACCAAAATGTGTATTCATTTCTTATTATTGCTGCAACAAATTATCACAAATTTCGTGGCTTAAAAGAGCATGAAAATATTCTCTCATAGTTTGGAGGGGCTGGAGAAGTCCTATATGAGTATTATGGGACTAAAATCAAGGTGTTAGCTGGTTTGGTTCCTTTTGTAGTCTTTGAGGGCAGAATCTGCTTCTTTGTCCTTTTCAGATTTTAGAGGCTTCCTGTATTCCCTAGCTCCTGACCCCTTTCTTATACTCTTACTTCCATTGCCATAGTTCTTACTACTTTTCTGATCTCTTGCCT
Organism: Cryptoprocta ferox; assembly: GCA_028646485.1. Lineage (NCBI taxonomy): Eukaryota > Metazoa > Chordata > Mammalia > Carnivora > Eupleridae > Cryptoprocta > Cryptoprocta ferox. The sequence continues at coordinate 134,706,673 of CM053573.1, read as the reverse complement.
CTTTTTTAAAAAGACCCTTGTGATTATATCAAGCCCCTCAGATAATCCAGGATAATCTCCCCACCTAAAACCCCCTAACTTAGTCACATCTACAACGTACCCTTGCCATGTAAGATAACATATTCACCAGTTCTGGGATTAAGATATTGGATGGACTTTTTGCCCAAATTATCCAATTTGGATTATTTTTTTCAGCCCTCTATTTTTGGCATTTATTTATTCACTTGCTTTTTTTATTTCATTCATTAGGACTTAATAATCATTTCATCTGGACCAAGCTCTGTATCATGTATCAGGGCTTTTAGAGATGATTACTAGGTTTTCTATATTCAAAGCCCAGAATGTCAGATCAATGAAGATCAATATCCTAGTGCCTGTTTGCCATTAAGTAAAAGGACATAATCACATATGTCAAGTATGTTTCAAAATATTGACCAATTTACAACTATCTCTTGGGAGTCTCGGGTGAAGACAGATCACCTGATAATGCTTACACATTTCTTCACAATTTTGAGCAATATAAAAGGCTTTAAATCTGAATTTTTATTTAGTATAAAGCATTTTATGCATTTATCATAGAAATCCCCATACCTTGGACAATCTCGGTCCCCAACAATGGCCAACGAAGTTCTAGAAGCACTGAAAATGTCTACTAAATTCTTGTCAAACTGAATTGAGTGGAATTTGGATTTGAGTTGCAAATAAAGACTGGGGGAAAAAAATCATCCCTGCTGTTATAAGTGGGATTTGGGAAGAGTGTAATAAGGTTCTTTTTGTTTACCTCCATTTCAGCTGGTGGTCAGAGAAAAGAAGCTCCTATCAGGTGTGAGATAGAGAAATGAGATCAGAAAAAGAAAAGACAGTGCTGGTTGGAATTGGAGATGTGATTAGGAGAGGTTTTTATTTATCCCTTAGTAACCTCTACAGAGCCTCAACAGCTGTATCCTCCCTGAAAAATCTTAATAACCCAAGTAATCTGCTTGGCATTGGTGCTAGAGCTGCTGATCATCAATTTTATACTTGCTAATGATTCACAAGTAGCCAACGCAGCCCCAAAGTCTGCAGTCCAGGAGCACTGACAGCCATAGAGGAAATACTGGCCTTAAGATACTACACAAGCTATAAAAAGCCAAGATTGTCTAGTCTCAACACTTTTTAATACTGCCAATAACAGTGCAATCTTGGACATTAACTCTGTTCCTAGCTCAAAAAAATGACACCATCATTGATACCAAAGATTTATCGTATAATAGACAGACTGTGCTTGTGTGGACTCTTCTCTTCTATAATCTACCATTTCCAGAGGGCTGGGCTAAAACTGATCCTTTCACTGTGGACCAAATCCAGGCACCAAAGGGTTTGCTGAACAAATGGGTAGAATAAGCATGGGAGTGTTTATCTGTCCGAAGGGTAAAGGCAAACAAATTAATTTCAATCTCTTTAGCAGATGCCTTGGCATTCCCCAAATGAGTGTGATAGCTACCAATGTCTCTTATTTATCAGTTAAAGCATTCTAGAAGTTCTGTAAAATCCAGAGCCTTTGTCCCCCATCTTCTCTCTCCACAGGCAGCAATGCCTTTTTTGTTTTTCCTTCCATTATCATCATTAGCTTATCATTTATTAAGCACCAACCATATACTAGGTACTTTAATGTGCAGTTTATTTAAATGATCCATTAATTTCACTTAACAATCCCACCATCAGTTTCGGGTGTTTTTATCTTGCTCAATTCAAGTGCCAATTTTAGGAGAAACTACCTCCACATCCATAATCTTCCCAATTGGGCCTTTTGGGTCCCTTTTGTGCTTTCAGATCCCTTGACATGGGTCAGGGAAGAAACTCTCATGAGCAGCCAGAAGTGATGGCCTTCAATGATGCAAAGCATGGGCAAGGTGTTGTCTTACTTACATTATGACTAAAGACCTGGCTTGTGGAGGCTCTGGATAAGGCATGGGTACATTGTGACTTCTTCAAAGACAGCACACCAGTTTGGGCAAATTTTACCTGAGTTGGAACTTCAGGATTCATGAACTCTTTCATACTCTGAGGCAGGAAAACAGTGTTCGTTGTAGCACTTCTTGCTCTGGTCTACATACCCTGGCACTTTCCAAACAGCCAGCCCTCCTCTAGAGAATAAGCCTTAGGTTTCCACATCCTTAGTTTGGCACTTCTCTTCCTTGGGCTTCCACCAAGGTCCCCTTTCTACCTTTTACACTGAATTGTTGATTAGGCTCTTATCCCAAAAAAGAATACACAAGATATCTAGAAATGCTTAGTTTTCCTAGATGTGGGCCCCTAACCCACATCTAACACATTCACAGAAAATGTGTTTATTCTACCTCAAGGGTAAGAAGGTTTGAGGCAAAAATGTGGGTCCAAGGACTTCCAGGAAACAAGACATAAAGTTGAGTTTTATATTAAAAATTAGAACAAGTTGCATGTCACTGGGAGAAAGTAGCGCAGGGTAGCTGGGCTGTGTGTATTCCAGATCAGTCTGCCTGGGTGTGTAACCAGACTCTACCACGGACTAACTGAATCACTTAGGAATGGAGTTGGCAATTTTTTCCCATGAAGGGTTGATAGTAAAGAGTTTGGCTCTGTGGCCATGCAGTCTTTATTACATCTACTCAATTCTACCACTGTAGCATGGAAGCAACAACAAGCATTGCATAAACAAATGAGCATAACAGTGTTCCCATCAAAGTTTACATAAAAACAAAAACAAAAACAAAAACAAAACAAACAAAAAGAGATCTTGGGCTGAACTTAGTGCATGGGCTATAGTTTACCACACATTCTGACCTATGTCTATTTACCTAATAGACGGATTGTGTGTGTCCCCAAAATTCATCCCAGTAGGATGGTATTTGGAGGTGGAGTTTTGGGGGGGGTGGGTCCTGAAGATCGAGTTCTCCCTGAGGAGAGAGTCCTTATGAATGGCTTAGTGCCCCTGTATAAAAGGGACCCCAGAGAGCTAGCTCTCTCACCTCTTCTGCCACGTGAGGACACAGGGAGGTAGATAACCATCTATGAACCAGGAAGCAAGCTTTCACCACACACTGAATCAGCTGTCCCCTTTATCTGGGACTTCTGAGTCTCCAGAACTGTAAAAAATAATTGTTTGATGTTTAAGCCACCCAGTGTATGGTATTTTTGTGATAGAGACTAAGGCACTTGGCCTCTATGACTTCATTTATAAAGTAGAAATAATAAGATAATACCAATGCATGTAAATTACTTAGAAGCATATCTGGCACTCAAGAAATTCTATTATTATCATTGTTGTTGTTTCTATATAATTTTATATCCAGCTGCCAACTCAACATTTGCACTTGGTTATCTGATTGACATTTCAAATTTAATAAGTCCAGAACTGAACTCTTGATCATTCTTATCAAATCCGCCCCTCTCTCAGCTTTCCCCATTTCAGCCAATGGCAATTCCATCATTGCAGTTGCTCAAACCAAAACCTTGGACTCAGTGCCAACTCTATTCTTTCCCCCATATCCTATATTTAATCCAATAGAATGTTCTATTGGTTGTATATCTAAATATAACCAAAACCTCTCCCTGTTTCTACTGCTACCACCTGATGTAAGCCCCCATCATCTCTTGGTTGTAACTGGACCTTTTCCTGGAAATTTGAGGAATATCCTCCTCCTATCTTTACTCTCTGGCTTACCCCACCCTCCCTCCTATGGCTTATTAAAGTTAGTTTTACTCTATTTGTAACTATTTAAAAATCTTAACTAAAATAAATGGGCACTATTTTCCTGACCAGTATATGATCATTGGTGAATCTTAGGCATTATACATAGGGAATAAAAGCATTCCAATCAGGCAGGACATTTGCCAAGAAAAACAAGAGGAGGGTGACTTAAATTTTCTGTGGTTCATTCAGTTTCTGTACCTTACCAGATGCCAGGTAGAAGATTGCTTATGGGAGCTAGTTTAGCTACTTCCTCCTAACCAAGAAGTGTTAAGTGTGGGTGGGGCTGGGACTAAGGTGAAGACAATGAGATATTTGCCTGTGGTGCAAAATCTGAGAGGGTGCCAAAAACTCTGTAGTCAAGAGAAATACTATTTTAATGCAATATTCAAAAAGAATCAAATCAACAAACTGTGGCTCATGGCACACCTCCTGTTTTTGTCAGTGAAATTTAATTAGAAGAGACCTATCTATTTCTGAGGTGTGTGTTGGCGGGGGGGGGGGGGGGGGGGGG
>CM053573.1:134582352-134702350 GCA_028646485.1 Cryptoprocta ferox | reverse complement strand
CTCTCCTCATCCATGAAATTAAAGGTTTGGACTTTGTCATCCTCAAAGGCCTCTTACTTCTAAAATTCTACAAAATACATTTGCCAAACGTTCTCTAGGTACCTAGTCGCGTATGCCATTTGTCTCGTTCCCGAGTCCTCTGCAATCACACGTTGCTGTTTTCCAACCAAGTTCCTTTCATTCTTAGCTTTGTGATGGTTAATTCCAGTGTAGTTCAAGTGTAGCTCAGAGCCACCTCCAAATCCCATACAGTCCAGACTTACCAGCATCTCCCCACAGAACACTGTGCTCTCTTTTTGTGCCGATGACCATAGTACCTGCTAGAATTCTTCTCATTCTGTTGGTTTCATTCTGCAAGTGCTTTTATATCCTGTTCATAAATCTGAATGATAATAACTAGCAGCTTTATTCTTTTCTGAAGGTGAGACCAAAGTGAACAGGCACATAACGGGCACATTTACAGGAATTGAAAAGAAGAATGTGGGAAGAATTCACTCATGTAAGTGAGATAGTTCTAAAGACTCTAAAGAGCTCCAAGCCTGACACTGACGAGTAGAGGGAAGGTAGAGAGTGACCATAAGGATTCAGGAAACATGGTTCGACACCCGTGAGCAGTTGTGGCTAATACTGAAACTTCAACCGGTCTCTGTGGTAGTGCTTTTCTACAAATAAGTGTTAATTTACCACTGCTTTACTTATGTATTAAAAAATATATTTAACCAGCACAGAAACCACAATAAATTGAGGTTCCCCTTCCTCAAGCATATCAATTTTTCTAGATCAATAAGTCTATTTCCTTTATAAATATCTAATGAATTTGTGTGTGCACTAATTTGAACTATCCCTCTATCTCTTACCTGTTTCATCTCCAAGAAAAAAAAGGAAGGTAACCTTTTAACTCACATTAGCTTTTGACCTAACCAATAGCCATCAAAATTTTTCATGCTTTTTCCTATCAAAAATTTCCGGAAGAAATTTTCCATTCACCACCACTCAGGAAACATCATGCCAGCCTGGGCCTGACTGCCACAAGGACATGCATCATGTAGAAAATCCAGTGGCAAGTAAGTGAATAGTCACTCCATCCAGCACCATGCATCATTAGGGTTGGCGTAGGAAACATCTCTTCCTTTCTCCTCAAAATGGTACCTACCAGGTCATCAGTTTTCAGGCACTATTTGTACCTCTGCTCTCCCTGCTCTGTCCCAAGCTAACCCCTTCTTAATGGATGCGGAGCCTGGCATCTTTTCTTTCCATGTGTACCCACTCATCTTCTGCCTGCACCCTTGCTGTCATCTCTATACAATTCTGCCAGGAAAATCGTCTTCTTCGAGAAGCTAGAAAACACAAAGGACCAAAGAGATTGGTCAGTACCTGAAGGATCAGTAGCTGTGGTGGACATAATATGGCATAGGCTCCCTGAGACCCATCTGCTCTTACTGTTATTGGAGAATCCACATTTCTTTTCAGTAAATGTTGATCATCATTTTAAAGGCCATTTCCTCACCAAAATGAGGCTTTACAAAGCAGGAGTGTCTTTTGTTGTTTATGACAATGACTTTTGCTATTTTTTAAGTATATACAAGCATTTTAAAGCCCTTTGTGTTTGTACAAACAACATTACAAGACTAGAATAATTTTTTTAAAAGAAATAATTATCTATAATCCCACTGTCTGAATTTGGGAATATTTTTATTCTTAGTATCTCTTTCCAAGCTTGGTCTCTATGCCTAAGTCTATTTTTATTTTTAGAAAACCCACCGTTCATGGGTTCGAACCCCATGGTGGGTTGGTTAAGTAGCCTTGGGGTTTGTGGTCTCAACTTCCATTTCCACCTACTGTCTCTCTTACCTGTGCTTACTACAGAGATTCTATTTGTTTCCTTTGAGGCTTGGATTCCATGGTGAGCATGTGACTTCGTGAAAAGTAAGTGGAAGTCTTTCGGTGTCATTTCTTTCTCTTTCTGTTCTTTCCATTTGTTTTCTCTCGGAGACGTAAAGATGAAGGTGGAGCAGCCACTCTGTAACCACGAGGCTACAGGCATCGAGGACTACCCTAAGGATGGCAAAACCGAATGACAGAAGAGCTTGGATTGTTGGGCCATTGCACTGGCCCCGAACCACCCAATTCTAGAATTGATATCACGGAGATAAATAATCTCTTATACTTTAAAATACTCTGGTTGCACCCTCTGTTATTTGCAGCAGTACTTATTCATTAATGATACAATTAATGAGCCATACGATTCTTTTTGATATAACTGCCCCTGTACCACCAAAGACCCCCGGGCTATGACAACGCCAGCGCCACTAACCGTGACCCAGATGATAACACGGTAGCAGCTGCCATGAAGTTTCCATGTTGGTTTTCCCTGTGCAACTCAGGAAGCAGATACTGGTGTTGGAAATGCCTGTATGGATTCTCCACCTCTGACGCCTCTCAATCAGTTAAGGCAATCTTTTCTTCTACTACCCAAGGCTTGTTAGGATCAAAGTAGAAATATCCAGATGAGGACAGAGGAGAACAGCGGTTGGGAGTATGTGATGGTGTTCTTTCTTTATGTATTTATTTAGTCAATAAATGCTGAGAGCCTATTATAAGCCAGACCACTGGGTTAAGGCACTGGGATGCCCAGACGGCTGATGGAGGATATTTCTTAGTTGGAACACGGGTTGAAGCACAACTAGAGAGTGTAGGAGACAGTATAATGCCATCATAGCAAATGCGCTTGAGAGAAGGATCCAAAAATGGAAGGCACCAAATACATAATTGCAAGGAAAACAGAGAAAGGTGGTTGCAGGTCCAAAGTCAAAGGCAGACAGACTAACAGAAAGAGTGAAGGATGAAAAATTCTTCCTCTATTTTGCAAGGTCTTCAGCTAGACCAATAATTAAATTTACGTGGACAAATTAACAAGGAGAAAAAAAATCATAGTTTTATTACATGCACATGCAAGCCCGATAATGAAATTGAGACCTAAAGAAATGACCAAGGCAGGCAGTATTTATATTTAAGTCTTAATATATATGTGAGGGATTGACAAGACAAACAAAACAACGTTGGGGGCTTCAATTAGTGAGGAATTCTAACCAGTACTTGGATTGGGGCAGTAAACTGGTAAAAAGGTCACAAGCGTTGTTTATATAGCCCTTTTGGCTCAAAATTTCCTATCCTTGGTGATAAGAATGTCCCTCTACCTCATGTACAGGGAAGAAGACTTTCACATGGAGATTTCTTTCCTGCTTGAAGGAGGACAGAGGCAGGTCTGGGCATTCTTTTTGTACTGGTTGTCTCTTAAGTAACTCTTATTTAAAATAATCAACATGCCAAAGTGGCACATTTTGGGGCTGCCTAATCTTGCCCCCTACGGATGGTAAGAAGTACAATCCATCAGACACTTTTTGGTTTCAGGTTTTAAGTAATCAAAACATATACGCATGCACCACATATAAGAAGAAATGCCTATAATAATCATATAGATCCATTAATTTTCACAAACAATACCTTTGTGTAACCAGAATCCAGAACAAGAAAGAATATGATCAGCACCCTGGAATTCCCTCTTCTGCTTCTTTCTATTACAATTCCCTCAGGAATAGCAACTATTTTTTAGGTAAGCTCTGCACCCAGCATGGGGCTTGAACTCATGACCCTGAGATCAAGAGTTACATACTCTACTGACTGAGCCAGCTTGGTACCCCTTTTATTTTTTTAACATCACCAATTAGTTTTGTCCGTTTTGTTACTTTTTATTAATGGGACCTTCCAGGAGGTGCTCCTTCATATCTAGCTCATTTGTGAAACTTTACTTTAGTGAGATTCACTCATACTTTTGCATACAATGATCATCTTATTCTCATTGCTGTAGTTTTCGTTGCATTACTGCCCTGAAATTTCTTTATTCATCCTACATCTGATGGTTATTTGAGAAATTTCCAGTCAGGGCTATGGCAAAATATGAAAAAAGGCAACATACATATGATTGGTATATTCTTGTGAGCATTTCTGCGGAGTATATATACCTAGGAGTGAATTCACTGGGTCATAACATAGGTGCATATTTAGTTTTAGAGGGACTGCCAAACATTTTCCCCAAGATTATTCTACAAATTTATATGCTACAGCAGGGTATGACAGTGCCAGCTGCTTCTCATTCTTGCCAACACAAGGTAGTTTGCATTATTTTCGATTTAGCCGCAGAGCTCCACTACGGTGGGAATGTAGTAGTTTCTCATCGTCTGCATATCTTAGTGAAATACAATTTAAGTGTAGTGAAATTGCACACCTTTGAAGGTGAAGCTCAATGAATTTTTGCAAACATGTAAATGCCCGTGTAACCATCACTCATATGATGATATTGAATATTTCCATCCCCACCGTCACTATCCTCTCCCAAGGCATTCTCATCATTTCTAACACCAGAGATTAGTTTTGTCTGCTCTTGAATATTTGTCAAGTGGAAACATATAGTGTACTTTTTAGGTCTAGCTTCTTTAGCTCAACATAGCGAGACTAACCCATTTTATTGACATATCAGTAATCTGTTAATTCTTCCCAATCACTTTGTGAAGGCTTCTGTTATAGCCCTCAATTCTCTGTGGTAAGTCAAGAGTTGGACCTACTGGCGATGCCTGGGTGGCTCAATCGTTTAAATGTCTGACTTCGGCTCAGGTCATGATCTCGTGGTTCGTGGGTTTGAGCCCCACCTTGGGCTCTGTGCTGGCAGCTCAGAGCCTGGAGCCTGCTTCAGATTCTGTGTCTTCCTCTCTCTCTGCCCCTCCCCAACTCGGACTCTGTCTCTCTCTCTGTCTCAAAAATAAATAAACATTAAAAAATAATAGTTAAAAAAAAGAGTTGGACCCATTAAACAGGTGACTCTTTTAGGTCAGGAAGTTGGTTTATTTCAAAAAACTCTTTCCAGACATGACTTAGTGGCAGGTACCAAAGGTAGAGAGATGAAAAAACACCATCCCTTAGGGGCTATGGCTTAAAGTGGTTTAGCACCTGGGAGGAGAAACTCAGTAAACATCAATTATTTGCTCTTCAGACACCCCACCTTAACTGGGTTGGACAGGAAGACAATCAAATTTTGTTTTTCCATGATTAAATTCTATCTAGATCAAAATATACTTTAAAAGTTCAGAAAATGGAATGTTAAAGCACCCTGAAACATTGACACTTTTCTTTCTTCATTTAAAACAAAAATCTTTTGCAAGGAAACTTAAGCCAGTGTAACCTTTAGCAGCAAATTACATGACTGAATGTTGACTCAAACACCAAAGAGGACTTAACTGGAAAAGAGGGGACGTAAAGCAGGGTGCTGCTTGGATCACAGTGGCTACCAAACAGAACTAGGGTCTGATTTTTTTGGGGGGGAATACAGTCTCTACTTTATTATGTGTATGCGGATATTGTGCTTTTCTGTATCATAACATCCACCGCTGGAGAACTGAGTGGGTTAGCCAAGTGGGTGAGCCCCCCAGTGGGCCGAAACTCAGCACAATGCTCAAGTTAACATTCTTTATCTGTTTGTCTACCATTTATTAGTGAGGAGCTAAATGTCCATGAACAAAATCGAATACCCCATTCCACATGTTCAAAATAAAGCATTGTTTATATGTGCTGATATAATACAAGGCTGTGATTTATTTGAATTACATTTTTTGTCTCCATATTTTGGCACTCATAACTGACTACAGATGGTCATTTTCACTCACTAGGGCAGACATAACTTGCACGCATAAGGCAACAAAATATCTTCCAAAACACTTTCCTGTAGGGTAACCGCTTGCCACTTTTTGGCAGTACTTGTACTCAGTCCAGTTTTCTTCTTTGCAATGCATATAAAGTGGCTTGACATTTAGCTAGTAGGATCAACCACTCCCCCGTCATGCAGGAATGATGCTCTCCGGTCATGCTTTGGTTTCTGCTTGACCAAACTGACCTCAGGCTCAACTTTTCCAAACGGCCGACTTCAGTTCAGGGTTGGTGATTTCTGTTTTGCTTTTGTTTTGTTTCATCTTTTGGTGCTGTTACTTTATGCTATTTTATTTTATTTTTAATTTTTTCCCCTTCTTATCTTCCTTTATCCCACCCCCTCCAAGATGGTGGGCATTTGAGTACTTCTACAGGAGGAGACTACATTTACTCTTGGCCCATTGTAGACAACACTGTATGTGGAAACCTGAGTGACCTGGAGTCATTTTCCTGATGTATTTCATGCTGGTTTTGAGCCCTAGAATTTGACTTTTTAGGTGGCTGCCATCCCACTCCTGAATCCATTCCTGGGAGAGTCACCAAAAGAAGGATGAAAAAGCTAGGTATGAGGAACCAAGGCCACATTTGGGGATCCCTAGAGAAACATTAATTAACAGAAAACATTATCCAGATGTTATTTAACTTTTAATATTAATATTTAGTTTATTAAAATTAATTCAACACTTTATTTTTTCTTATTTTAAGTACTGCTTTTAAGTCTTTTATATACTTAGAAATTTAGCAAAATCTAACAGTTTCAAAGGGACCTCAACTAATATTCTGTCTTATTTGAAACAAAATTTTAAACTCTTTAATACTTAAAAGTAAAAAAAAAATTTTTAAACGTTAATTCATTTTTGAGACACAGAGAGAGTGTGAGTGGAGGAGGGGCAGAGAGGGAGACACAGAATCAGAAGAAGGCTCCAGGCTCCAAGGTGTCAGCACAGAGCCCGGCGTGGGGCTCAAACCCATGAAAAGTGAGATTGTGACCTGAGCCAATATCAGACGCTTAACTGACTGAGCCACCCAGGCGCCCCTAACTCTTGAATATTTTAAATTAAACTTATAAATGTAGTACATGAAATTTCTTTTTTAAGAACTTCAAATAACTGACATGCAGAAAATTCTTCTCAAGCACCCAAATCACTTCTTCAAATCTAGAAATTAAACTTTTAAAAATAGAAATTTTAAATTTGTATTAAACAGTCCTACATCGTATATATGTATAGTAAAATTTCAACCTCGAATCGCATATCTAGATCAATTACTCAGCTACACATTTCACATTGGAATCATAAAGCTGATATGTTGCTCTCAAAGGCAAAATTCCTTCAAATATTACAAACTTTGAAAATATCAAGCACATATTTAAGACAAAAATTAATACCATTATTCTCTTAAGCATGTCTACTTTTATCTCCAAATTTTCTCAAGGTTAAAAGATTCTTATTCACTAACAAGAGTTATAATATCTACGTGATTTTGAGGTTACCTTCTCAACTAGTGAAGGTTACCTAAGAATTAGAGATATTGTCTAGGACCTTGATTAAAATTGATTTGCAGGCTCTTTATGATCATTGTGGCATAGACTCTAAAACTTATCCAGGGCGGATTGCCCACCATCTTGGGTGTGAATCCTACGGAGTATCTTATTCTTTTGCCTTTTCAAGGAAATGTGCAACTCAGGCTACCATACCACATGATTGAATTCAACTGCTTGGTTCTATTCTGAACTGTTTTTATCACCTTCCTACTTGTTTGGGCTACACAGTTCACAGTGATTCCATGTTATCTATAGCGTCAGACATGTCATTATAACCACATGACCGATAGGCATTGGGATGCACACTCTGTAAAAATACAGGGAAAAGGATTCAAAAAAGTAAGGCATCAGAATCTAGTTAGCTAGTGTACCCAGAATGTCTTACAGTCATGCTCAGAAGCTTTGCTGTGCACTGAAAGCCCATTCTCTTTTATTCATATAAATATTCAATAAACACTTATTAATATTTATCATTGTCTAGCTTTTGGAACTAAGAAAGGAAGAAATAAGCAAGAGGAGCTGATTACTTAAAAATCTTTTAGGTACTAGACATTTTCTTTTTATAGAACAACGTTGTGAAGCAGGAAATACCAGTTTTATTTTACAGATGAGGAAAATTAGGCTCATAGGGGATGAAAAAAGTTTCCATTTTCCATGTTGACACAGTTAGCAAGTGGCCCAAACCAGACACAAACCTGATAGTAGCTGCATCTAAAATGTATAGAATTGGGGTGCCTGGGTGGCTCAGTCAAGCAGGCCTCTGACTTCAGCTCAGGTCATGGTCTTCACAGTTCATGAGTTTGAGCCCCGCTTCAGGGGAGCTGGAGCCCACTTCCGGTTCTGTGATGAGAATGCGGAGTCTGTGTGGGATTCTCTCTCCCTCTTTCTCTGCCCCTCGTTCACTCCTACTCTTTCTTACTCAAAAACGAATAAATAAATAAATAAATAAATAAATAAAAATTAAAAATTAAAACAAAAGCTATTATAAATGTATAAACTTTGCCTCCAGAAAAGAGTTCATCATTTAGGGGTTAGAAGGTGGCAAGTGGGGGAACCAAAGGAAATGAACAGAAATAGTAGAGCCTGGAAAATGGAGTGCTCAGTGCTTACAGACCTTGCTACTGGAATCCAGTGGGTGCATGCGTGGGTGCGTGTGTGTGTGCATGTGTGCTTGTGCACGCAGGTGTGTACATGTGTGTTGGAAATAGGGATGTTAGAGATGGAGGAACTAGACCCAGAAATAAAACCTTCTTAGAACAGGTCTCTGTGTCTGAAACAAACCTGAGAATGTTTACCACGGAAGATCAATACAAAGTGAATATGAAAGAGGTAGGCACATAGCATTCAGGTAAACTAATTTTTTACATTGCTACTATTGTGTCTCTTGGTGTCTTAGGGAAAGCTTTGAACTATTGTATGTAACTGATTCATAGGAGAGGGCGATTTTATTGACAAAGCGTAGTAGGCATAAGACTGGGCATTAACTTCCCTGCCTTCTCTGATATCTGTGTCTGGAACAGTCTAACACAGGCTACTAACCTAGGAAATTCTCCAACCATGGGGTGACAGCTACCTGGATTGCAGGAAGAAGTGCTTTACCTCTTGCCTCACCCCTTGGTAGAGTAAATGTTCTTAAAGGATGACAAACGTCAGGAGCTCAAGCCCAGTCTCAAGTGGGCTCCTCCCATATGGTTCAAACTTATAGTCTCAACTTTTTGCTTTTCTATGTGTCTTTTTTATGTCCCCATCCCCCTTATGATGTTCCACCTTCTGACTGCTTCTTTGTTAGTTACACTTTCTGATAAGGGCAGGGGGCGAGGGGGAAAGGAAAAAAATCAAGTTAATTAATGCTGTATCAGCTAAGAGCCTGTCTTGTAGGGATGTGTTTTGGGTTTTCATTTGCATGACAGTTGTCACTGATTTGGTTTCAGCAGATCAACCCCCCACTCTTCTGCCCTCATGCATCTCCACCCCCGGTTCCTGTTATAGTTACTCTGCTCTTTCTGTCTCCTTTTCTAACATGTTAACCTTGAAACTGTCTCTTACAAAAGTCCTGCCATTTACAACTGGGCTTTCATGTAAATCTATTTTATTTGGAAAGGCTACATAGCCTCATGGTTAAATATGGAAGCCATAAAACCAGAGTTCCTGAGTGCAGAATCCATGTTTATCAATTCCTACTTGTGTAACCTTGTGCAAATCATTGAAACCCTTTGTGCCTCAGTTTCACACAGTCAAATGGGGGCAAAACAAGTAATTGCTTCATAAGTTTACTCTGAGGATTAAATGAGCAAATCTATGTAAAGCATTTGGAGGCATGTAAGGGTATAACTAGTGCTAGCTAAGTGTTCATGACCAGTCTTATTTTACTAGAACGAGAGCAAGAGAAAGGGCTGACATAGATTGAGTAGAGAATGTAAACTTTAGCTGAACGGGCACTGCCATGGATTTTCCATTGGTCTAGCTCTCTAGACCCTGAGGCCATGGTTAAATGAAAGTCAGCTATGGATTTAGTTGCATTACATTAGAATGAAAAATGTGCAGGAATTATTTCCATTTGGCCTGGATCCTCATATCTTTCCAACAGTGCCCTTTTTTAATGCTCAGAGTTCCCTTTGACTCAAAAATTAAAAATCCAACAACTGTAATAGCAACCAAAAGCTGTGCCCAAGGAATGAATAAGAGCTAAGTGGCTAAAGAATGGGAGCTGAGTGGCCAGAAGTATCTCGATTTGGTTCTGTGAATGCCATGTTCGGAGGCCCAGAGAGATAGTACTGAGTTACTGAAGTAAACTATGAAGAATGAATCTATTATAATGCTAGCAGCTCAGGCGGCAGATTCTTTTGGAATTTAGCTCTTACAGTGTTAACCAGTTTCTAAATTGTGAATTATCTTGAGTCAGCTTGTTATGGCTGAGTCTACAGTAAAAGCCCTTGGTCTCTGAGGGCTGGGTCTAATATTTCTGTCCCTTTCTGAGGTTTGACCAAGTGGGAGGTTTGGGAATAAGAATCCAGAAGTGCCATCTGGCCAACCAGCTCTCTTTCATTCCTCTTTCGTGGGGTTTTCCATTGTGTTCCTTGCTGCATCTGCTTGGTGGGTGAATGCTGATCCCAGCCAACACCTCCCCACTCTGTTACAAATGCCACCCTCATTATCATGGTTAGCAGACAAGGGCTACTGTTCTAGGGCCAAGAGCCCATGCCTTATAATCCTGATTTACACAGATGGTATGTGGGCATGGATTCAGAAATTTTGAGTTCGAAGACACCAGACACATCATCTCTACCAGCGCTATTCAAAAGAACTTGCTGTGGGGATGAAATGGTTTATAATTTGTGCTATTAATATGGTAGCCACTAGCCACAAGTGGCACTTGAAATTTGACTAGTGTTACTGAGAGAGAGAATTTAATATAATTCACTTGTGGCTAGGGGTTACCACATTGGACAACTCCCAATTCTACTTATAGAGGAGAAAGCACAGGCTCAGAGAGAGGTAAAGTGATTAGCCCAAAGTCACAGAGTTGATGCAAAGCAGACCAGGATTAGAGATTGGGTTCACACAGATCCAGTCTAGTGTTTTCCCCATTTTTTCACCCTGAAACCATGAACACAGTTCTGGAATCCCACTGGCAACAAAAAAGATACCAGAGTCCCTCACTTTTGTGATATCCAAGTTCCTAGGAGACAGTTTCCAATCTTTATCACCTTGCTGGAATTCTTTCTGTGTCCATTAGGTGTGAACAGAATGCAGTCTCCATTCATTCTATGGAAAAATTTCACAGAAGGCTGAATTAGGTGAAATGCTTGGTAACCTCATATTCAGACTGATCGTGGTTGCTTTCTTCAAAGATGATGTGAGCTTATTCACCCCAGGCCTCACATGTGGGTCCCTCCAGAAGACTCTAGATGGTAAGATGAAAATGAAACCTTATTCCTGGAAAAGTCCCTCTCAGCATCCTCTGGAATTTGTCAATAGCCTCAGCAAATCCCATGACGAATGAGATCCTGAATGTTTGGCACATTTCAAAGCAAATTTTTCTTGTCAAAGTTTTGCTGGCCTCTGGGTGGTTTCTGATGAGAATATTAACATTTATTGAAAGACTCATTTTAAAACTCTGGAAACTGGCACTCAAGTAGAATGTGGCTAGGGGCTCTAGTCCAAGAAGAGTTTTAGCTGCTGGGTGGAGATGTACTAACTAAATAAATAATTTAACAGATTCCTTCCTGTGATTAGACACACATCCCTCTCTGATTTTATTTTACTTTTATTTAAATTCAAGTTAGTTGACATATAGTGTAGTATTGGTTTCAAGAGTAGAATTCAGTAATTCATCATTTATATATAACACCCAGTGCTCATCCCAACAATTGCCCTCCTTTATGCCCACCACCCATTTAGCCCACCCCCCCTACTTCATTCCATCAACTCTCAGTTTGTTCTCTGTATTTAAGAGTCTCTTGGGCTTTGCCTCCTTCTCTGTTTTTTTCTCATTTTAATTTTCCTTCCCTTCCCCTATGTTCATCTGTTTTGTTTCTTAATTCCACATATGAATGAAATCACATGATATCTGTCTTTCTCTGACTGACTTATTTCACTTAGCATACTACTCTCTAGTTCCATCCATGTTGTTGTAAATGGGAAGATTTCATTCTTTTTCATCACTGAGTAGTATTTGATGATATATATATGTATATATACACACATGATATGTATATATATACACATATATACATATATATGCGTATATATACACATGATTATACACACACACACACACACACACACATATATATATATACCACATCTTCTTTATCCATTCAACAGTTGATAGAAATTTGGGCTATTTCCATAATTTGACTATTGTCAATAGTGCGATAATGCATTTTTTAAATATCAAATTGCATGCTTATGCTTCATATATTTTTCATCTATTTCCGGGGATTAAGGTTGCACGAGGAAAAGTAAACATGCCCTGTGAAATCCCTTCTCAACAAACAGTTCCTTAGCTCCATAGTAGACTGAGAGTATTCCCCCAAAATTTGGAGCAAATGGGAGGTCTGCAAAGGCCAATATATGGGGAGTTGTTGATAGTGGGCATACAGTTTCAGTTATACAAGATGAGTAAGTTCTAGACACCTGCTGTACAACATAATGCCTATAGTTAATACTATGTTGTACACTTAAAAATTTAAGAGAGTAGATCTGAAGTTTTCTTACTGCCTCCTCTCTGCCACACAAAACAAAAACCAAAGGGATATAAGGAAACTTTTGGAGGTGAGGCGATGGTTATGTGCATTACACTGATTGTGGTAATCATTTCATGGGTGTATGTACATGTCCAAACAGTGTCCATTAAATCAAATACACATTAACATCAAATTGTACACATTAAAAATGTGCATTTTTTGGTATACCAATTTACCTTAATAAAGTTGTTTTTTTTTAAAAGAATCTCAAAAAAAGGAGACAAAGCAGGAACTCACAGCTAAAAAAAGAGTCTCTTCTCCATTAAAAAGGCGTATTTATGTCCGTCTTAGGTGTGAATGGTAAAATCTTCCTCACAAAGATGCATATTTATAAATGTGAATCTATGTTTTGTATTTGTAAAGTCAAGGCATGCGTCTTCTTCCTACTTATAATAATCTCAGATTTGGATTCAAAGGAAAGAACTTGGCTATCTGATGAAGGAATGAATGGGTACAACAGCCCAAGGATCATTCTGGGGGCCAGTGAGGCTCAGAGTTCTCCATGGACCAAGAGACTAGATGAAACAGATTTAATTTTAAATTTACTGGAAGTGTTACGGAAACACCAGGCATGCCAGCAGTGAACCCATAGACTGCGCAGATTCTAGATAATTTCAGCATGGATAGCAGGGGAGAGAATAATGGAGCAATAGGCTTTTTCTTCTCTGTAATCCAGTTTGTGGATGCCAACATTATGGTCAATGTAGTCTCTACAGCAGGTTCAAAGATCCCTGAAGCAGATCACTTAATACCTATCAGCAGGCTTTGGAGTCAGGCAGGCTGGTGGATTACCTCCTGTGCAATCCTGGATACGCTGTTTTTCTTTCTTAGACCCTGTTTTCTTACCTTTAAAATTCAGTGTGAAGGCTTCCTATAAAATCTATATATTTTCCCCTAAAATTAATAAACAGCTTATAATAAAGCTCTATAATATTCACTGGCATTTCTTCAAAATCTAGGCCACATCTTCTTGCCTCCACAGAACTTTCCAGGCAATGGGTACATGAGTGGAAAATAATATTCAAATTCAAATTCCCCTAGTTCTTGCCCATTTTGCTCAGGCTTTGAGAAGTATGGATTTCTCAGAGCCCTCTGGGGAAGACTCCCATGCATTCCAGAACAAGTATGCACCCCCAGGCATTTTCTGGAATCTGTCATCTACACCAGACCCAGGAGCATTTGGAATGTCAAGACTGACGTGACATGACAGGACTCAAGTTTTAGTACATGGATAAAAATAATATCTCACCTTCCATCAACATTGCTTGAATGGATGCATAATAATCAAATAGTCAACTCATTTTGGAATATAGTTTTAGAAACTGACACACTCCTTTCCTCATCTGATATGCTTCCCCAAGGGGATGGCACTGCCTCTGGTTAGAATCACCTGCTGTCTGTTCTATTGTGGTTGGAGGAGACATGTCTGTTCTGTCTGTGTTATACACTTTTAGACAGACCTCTGGTCAGGTCACAGAGCCTCTCAGAAATCAGCCATCTCTAAACAAGGTTCATACATAAATTTATGGTCCCTGCCAGCCCACTACATATACATAGGATTTAATGCACAGTCCTAGGAGGTACCATTCCCATAGGGGATGATGTGAATGGAATCTGTTGGATTGTGTAGTACACAACCTACCCCACTCTGTAGAGTGCTCCTTCACAGGGGAGATGGACAGCAAGCCCATATCTCTTTTGCAGGATGAGTCCCTGGTTACCTGTCCACAAACTTCCTTCAGAATGCTTTCTTCTAAGTAAAAATAAGCCCATACAAATAGGTGCTCAAGGACATCTGACATCCCCAATGTATCAACAGACACAGAAATGTCTCACTATCCTCTACTACCAGTAAGGGTGAGGAAACACATGCCCTCTCCCTGACACCAGAAGAGACATCTTAGCTGGTAACCCACAGCAGAATGAAGCCTGTAAACATGTCTTGTTTTATCAACATTACATGTTAAAAACTTGGAAACTTAATTTCTTTAAGTAGGGCTTCATTTTTACATTTTTAACAGTACTCACGACTCACCATTGCCTTATTCCATACACATTTATGTTACCTGTCTGGCCCTTGAAAGCCTTTGAGTCTTCCCCCACCACATACACACTCCAACTTGTTTTCCTCTGGCAATAGGTCTATGGAGTCTTTTGCTGCACTGGATCACTCTATAAAATACAAGTGTTCACATAACATTTGATCAAAATTCTAGTTTTGAGAGCCTATGTTTTTATAACTTGTCCTTTGGAAATACCCTTTTCATGTTCAGCACTGGATTTATACCTGAAAGAGTCTCCCTCCAAAGAGATTTAGAATTTACCAGAATTTTCCAATCCTCTACAGCATTGTAGAGTGGAATAATCATAGTAAAACTTTTTTTTTAATAAAGCTACTATTTGTTTTGTACTTATTAAGGAAAAGAAGAGCTAATATAGATTGATTAATACTATATGTTAGACCCTTTATTGTCATATTTAACCTAAAACCTTATGAAATAAATACAGTCTTGTTCCCGTTTCAGACAAAAGTAAACTAAAGAACAAAGAGTTTATGAATTTACCTGTTTGCACATTAAATGTAATATCAAGCATATAAACCTAGATAGCATAACTCCAGAACCCATATTTTATTAATATTAAGTTATATACTATAACTCATATATTTATTACTATTAATACTTAATAGTATTTTTATATTATCTCATTTATCTTCAGGACAATCTTCTTAAGGTCCATATTACTATACTTATTTTATATTTTAGGAAACCAAAGTTTAGGAAAATTAAGTATATATTTAAATTCCATTCATATATGTAGTGCTGAATCAAGACTGAAACCTAAGTCTCTCTGATTCCAAAGTTTGTGCTCTTTAATGTGTTCCCTCCTTAATCTCTAGACATCTGGAGTTATGGTTTCAAGTCTGCCATCAACAAGGCATGAAGAAGAGTACTCCCTGTCTCATCTAGAATCTGCTTTCACATAGGAAACCAGAAGAGAAAAATATATTTTATATATTCCTTAGTTCTGCCTCTGTGCAACCATTGCATTGGATATGGGGCTATTGAGGGAGTGCCTCTAAATGACCTTGAAAGAATTAGCACAAAAAGGACATTTTTTCTTATTCATTCCCCCACTGAGTCATACAGTAGAGAAAGTAATTTGTTCAGAGTGTGACAGATTTGGGAGTTCACAATTTCATTGTGAACAGTTACCAGTTGTGTAATGTTGGGAACATTTTCCATCATTTCTGTACGTTAGGTTCTATGCTATTCCTAAAATAATGTTTTGTAACAAAACTCAGTTATAATACAGATATTCTTTTCATGTTTATAGTCTGGAGGCCCACTGAAGATTGGCCAGGCTTAGTTGAGTGGCTCAGCTTCGAATTGTGAGCTGGGTTTATCTCCTCACTCTGATTAGGAGCCTCAGAATTTCTCTACATGGGTCAATTCTGGGACTTAGACTGAAGGCATAGCATCTATCTGGGGAGAATCTCTTCACATGATAGTGGGAGTGACACAGGAAGGCATACTCAACACCATAATCTTGATTCATCACAGGTACTAACCATTCCATTGGCCAAAAAACTCACCTGGCCAACAACAACATCAATAAGCATGAGGAAACATACTAAGAGCTTAACTATTTGACAAATAATTCAAAAAATCATGGTTTTCTTTTATACAAAATGGGAATAACAACTAATTTTAAGACATGAGATCATAGAATGAAATAACATACATCAGTAGGTTTGTAAGGTTTGAAGAACTATCCAAAAGTAAAGAATTGTAATTACTTTTTCCAGAGAGAGGCATTGATAATCTGTAGAATATGTTTCTATCTTGAGAAGAGTTGATATTTTCCAAAACAATAGGCCAGTTAGTGCTCAGGGGACGATATAACCACTCAGCCCTTTAAAGTAAATGGTGAAAATGCTATTTACAGACAATAGGCTGTGTCTGCCAGGCTTGGCATTTTGATAGTTATTTTAATGTCTCAGGCAATTAAATGCTGGCAGTAAATATTCACACATTTCAGTGAACTGGCTAGGTGATACAAGATTTAAAATTAGCATTAGTTTAGGAAGAAAGGAGTCAAATCTGTCAATGAGCATAGGTGTGCAGAAGGTGTCCTCAAAGGCTATGAGATGAAGACTTGGAATCAAATGGACTAAATCAAGTCTTAGTAGGGAAGGCCGAGTAAGTGGGAACAATTCACTCTTTTCTATATGAATCAAATGACAATGGCTCTTTACTCTACTCCTGACCAAATACTTTGAACCATTACCCTGTGGATTATGGTGTAAAAACCAGGTCTTGCTACTCAAAATGTGTATCCATGAGTGAGTAGCAACAGAATCACCTCGGGACCTTTTAGGATGACAGGGTCCCACTCTTCCACTCCCCAAAGGCCTACAGGATCAGAATCTGTATCTTCACCAAATCCCCAAGTGTTCATACTCATTAAAGTCCAAGAAACATGAAATTACTTTGTTAGAAAACAATATACACTCTCTGTAGTCAATTTAAGTTTTCAGGGGAAATATGTTAAAAAAGATACTGGAAATATCAAGAAGAAAGAGCTGACCATCCAAGGTCAGAAAAGGAAAGAATCTTAACAGCATGAGAACCAGGAACTTCTCTCTGGAATGTCACTATTAGCAAAACAGCTCCCTTGATTGTCCCTTTTTCCTTTCCTTCCTTCTCTCTTTTCTATCTTCTTTTCCTCCTTCCTTTCATTAAACAAATATTAATTGAATACTGACCATATGTTCAATGCCATGATAGGCAATGGAGTTCCAACGAACAAACAAATCCCTCCTGGGATTTATAGCCTGTGAAGAATATAGATATTAATAAAGTAGTCACACAAAACAAGCCTAAGTACTATTTTTTTCCAAATTCAATGAGAGGTACATGGCTCTAATAAAATATATATAATAGGATAACCTGTTTTAGGAAGATTCCAAAGTTACAAGTGGGTGCTATAATTGGAAGGATGACTAAAGGTTTATAAGGTACCCATGAGCTAAAGAATATTTCAATGAAGGAAAAGCATGCACCCTGTGATTGGAACAGAAAGGAGCCCTAGAAAATATGTAGGCACTAGATCACAACGGGCTTTAAAAACCACATACAGGAGAAATATTTCTGTTTACCAAACCCTCCTGAATCAGTAGCCTGAAATGCAGTTGGGTGCAACCATCTGAGGTTCTGACCAATGGATGTGGGTGGGAATTAATAAACATCACCTCCAGCCTGGCCCATAAAACCTGCCACTCCACTCAAACCATCCCTTTCACTTCTCATCTGCTGGAAATTCTCAAAAGGCCTAGAGGATGTTGGAACCTCAAATCAGATGATGTGTGGCTCCTATAAGGTTCAGATCCATTTTCTACCCATTTTTTTTGGTTTGGAAACTGAGCAAAAAGAAAAAGGCCTTTATTAGATTAAGTCACTGATATGTTGAGGTGTTTACAGCATTTAGCCTACCCTGACTAAAATACTTATTAAAGATTTTGCCCTTTCTTGTGGGGATGAGCACTGGGTGTTATATGGAAACCGACTTGACAACAAACTATAAAAGAAAAAAAAAAGATTTTGCCCTTTAATCTGAAAGCTGTGAGAAAGTCTAGGGGGGTGGTTAGTGGAAGATTTCCCAGTTTTATATTCTTGGGAAAGGGTATCTGATCATCCCACCATGGATCAATAATCCACCTATATATAGGTCAATCAACTGTGGCCAAAGACTACAGTTACACAGCACTGGCCCAATAGGACCTCAGCCCTGCATAATTGGGAACCATTCCTAATAATGAGGGAAGATTTATGGGCCAACTAATCACCCCAAGGGCTCTCTCCTATGACATCCATACCATGGGTTAAGTAGATTTCCAAGTGAAGGCTTAAGAAGAGAGAGGTTGTGGCTCAAGCATGAGTGAGGCATCTTTCCAATGGGCCAATGGTCCTCCAAGTGTGGTCTCATACCAGCATTAAATTCTGATTTCAGGAGTGCAAACCTTCGACCTACCACAATCTAAAATTCTGGGAACAAGGCATAGCAATCAGTATCTGATTAGGAAGCCTTCCAGATGATTCCAACGCATGCTATAATTTAAGAATGCTTGTGCTAAGCTGCCGATGAGAGGGAAAAATGTGTAAGAAGTGGCAGGTTACCAAAACATTTTCACACGTATTGTCCCATTTAATGTCACAAAGTTCTCTGAAGGCTCTTCTGGCATTGACTTCCTCCCTTCTGCTCCTACAGAGGGATTGTAAACTATTTTCTGGAAGATGAGCCTGAGTTAGGAACATGTGAAAGAAATTGTCTTCTAAAATTCTTAAAGGAAATGGGCAGGTCTTTCCAGAATAAAACTGGGACATCTTTCTAACCGGTGAGAGAGAATGGTCTCTGTGGTTTCTTCCACCATGAAGATCTGAACTTCAGGCTGGCTGAGGCCTGGCTCTGCCTCCTTATCCCCAGACCCCACCTGATCCCCATAGCATCCTTCACTTATTTGCAAGCAAACAACAGAACTGTATTTGAATTGGTCTGGGCTCCAATTTCAGATCTGTATTCAGACAATAAGTGTCTTTGGACAAGTTCATAACTTCTTAGAGGTTATCTGTGAAGTAGAAGGTCAATGCTAACTTTATGGGCTGTACAGTGTACATGAAAGCCTGGGACTCAGTGGGTTCCCAAGTGTCCTCAGTAAGTGGTTGGGGAAGCTGAATAGAAAGTGAGGCCATTAGGTGCCATCATTCCTGGGCTCTGTGAGGGTGTCAGAATCCCAGGAGTCCCTTGCTGGGGTCTCCCCACCAACTCTGGAGGACAACAGTGTTGTGACTTGTATCCTGGCCTGCATGTCACCATGGAACCCAGCCAGAGCAGGCCCCCAGAGGATGCAGCCCAGTGTTCTGACAGCCTGGTGTGCTAGGATGTGTGGGCACTTTTTATGGCTTTCTGCTTATGTTGTTGTTATGTTTTTCATTATCAGTGTTTTTATGCCTCCCAAGGCTCTTGAGCAAAGGGCAAAGAGGAACCTTTAGAATATTCCAATCCTCACATTTCTGGCAACACAGAGAGAGAGGACAGGAAAATAAATGTTGATGATGCTCCAGCAAAGCTTCCAGCACAGTCTCCCAGGGATTAGTTTGGGACTTTGGCTCCCGAGGGTCCTCGTATGTCACCTGCTCCCACCTCTTTCATTCTGGCACCATATTCTGTCTTCCTCCAGAGGGGCTTTTCCAGTTGCCCCCACACACCCACAGAGGGCTCTCTCCTATCCCAATCCTTATGTTTGGGTAAACATGGAGCAACATCCTCAGTCCAGTGTTTCAGAAAACCTAATTCAAGCTTCTCACTAAGGTCTCAGCAAAGCAGCACCGCCTTCCTTGGTCCAAATGTTTCTGCTTTTCTCTTTTGCATTACTTCTATATACAGTTGTAAAAATAAAAACTAACCTCTCTGAGGCTCACCGTGAGCCGGTCACTGTATGCGGTGCTTCGTGTATGTTTTTTTCCTTTTATTCTTCACTAATGTAGTAAAAGATAGGTATCGTTACCTCATTGTAAACTCAGGGAAATGGAGGCCCAGAGAGTTTGCGATTGGTCCCCAGTTTCAGATAGCATGCAGCAGAACTAAACTTGGACTCTGTTTTATCTCTTTCAAAAGTCCTGTCCACTGCACCATCTTGTGTCCCCCAGGAACATCATCACTGAACTCTATGTAATTTCTGAAACATACGCTCCATTCTTTGCCGCGTAGAGATGATCAATGGTTAGCCATACATGGCAATGTTCCTCCAGAAAGTATGTTGGCCATGAATGCAATTGCAAAAAGTAACTAATGGGATTCAAGCCCAGATCATATCTTTCGGACTGGGGAGGCACCAAAGGATTTTTACTTCATTTTATTTTTAATAATAGAATTTTATTTAATAATAAGATGATAATCAAATTATTTATTTCATTTAAAAGTTATCATCATATACATATAATAATCATATTAAACTCTTATTTGATGCATTCAATGTTTCAGGCCTTATTCTAAGCACTTCATATATAGTGGCTCATTTAATTTCACAAACAGCCTTATGAGGTAGGCACCATTACCATCTCTGTTACACAGATAGGGAGCTAGAATCTAGAGGGCTTAAACTCCCCAGAAATGGAGTTCCAGTCCAGAGAATCTGATTCCAGAATCCATGTGCCTAACCACTCAGTTGCTCTCTCCCCTCCTCCAGGTCCCTTTCCTTTCCCCCTCTCTGCCTCCATTCAGGTAATCCATGCTAACTAACAACCTAGTAAGTATCCCTCCATATTTCCTCCATGTTCATATACAATGTTCAAACCTACATACTTATTTGCAAATATACACATACGGGCTATCACTGTTTGTTTTTATAAAATGGAGTCCAATAATGTGTGCTTTTCTGTATCTTGCTTTCTTCATTGAAAAATACCTTAAATCAATGTCTTAGTGACCTGGTACTCCTATAACAAAGTACCATAGACTGGATGGCTATACACAGTGGAAACATATTTCTCACAGTTTTGGAGTCTGAACCTTCAAGACCAAAATACCAGCATGGTCACTTGTGGTGAGAGCCCTCTTATAGGTTGCAGCATGTAAGCTTTTCCTGTATCTTCACATGACAGAGAGCAGAGAGCAAGCTGGCTCTGTGCTGACTTTTACATGGGAGCTAATCCCATTCACGAGGGCTCCACCTTGGCCCCTCGTCTAACCTCAATCACCTTCCAAAGGCCTCAACTCCTAACATCATCACGCTAGGAGGGAGGGTTTTAATGTAGGAATTTTGGGCAGACACATTTAATTCAAAATCAGAAATATCTCCCATTGATGGATATGGATAAAATTCATTCTTAATGGTTGCATGGAAGCGAGTTTTTTACTTTCTTTCTTAGCTAGTCTGATGGGTATAAATCACATTGGTTTGTTTACTTTGCATTTTTCTTAGTACTGCTGAACTTGAGCATCTTTCCATGCCTTTCTTGACCCTTTGGAGTTTCTCTTCAGTGATACAAACTTGTTCACTGCACCCTTTGTCCCCTTTCCCACCTGCTTTTCTGTGTGTAAGAACAGGTTCTACATTACTAACTTATATATGTAACCTCAGATGTCCTGCATCAAATATATAGTTTCCAATTATATTATGCATCTATTGATTTTGTTTATGGTATCTTTTTGCCATTTAAAATGTAAAATTTTTATAGTCAGACAAGTTCATCTCTTTTTATAGCATCTCTGTCTCTGTGGAATTTATATTTTTATCATATTAAGCTTTCTTATTCAAGAGCGTAGTATGTATTTCCATCAGTTTAAATTTTATATTCTTTAACTAGATCTTAAATTATCTTCAGGGAAGTCCCATGCCTTTCTTTTAATAAATTATCCTAAATATTCTTCAGTTTTGGTGAATATCACAAAGGTAACATTTATTTTCTCATTTCTTTTTCTAATTTCTTTAATTGGAATAGAGAGAAGCTGTTGTATAGCAAAATTTGTAAGTATTTGTATAAGTTTACTTACATATGTTATGTTATACATTATTTCATTTTATTATCTTATTGTTTTCATTAGAATCTCTAGAATCCTATTGAATAATAATACTGACACTGACATGCCATCTTATTCCTGTTTTTAATTAATTATTTTTGGTGTCTTATCATTTAAAATAGTAGATGATGTTGGGTTTTGGTAAAAATATTTAATAAGTTTAAATATTTATGTCTGTCCTTATTTTATTTAGAATTCTATTAGGAGTGGATGATGGATTTTATCAAATGTCTTGTCTTTTTTCCTTGACTTAATCATTTGATTTTTGTTTTATTCAATAACATGATAGATTGAATTAATAGATTTTTCTGAGATAAAGTCTGAATTTCAGAAATAAACTCTATTTGTTTATAGTCTATTTTTCTTTTTCAATGCATTGGTGGAATCTTTTGCTGATTTCTGATTTAAAAATTCCTCAGCTATAGTCTTGTGCAATATTGGTCTTTCATTCTATTAATATGATGAATTGTCAGTGACTTTACTACTCAGATTGAGTCCCTCACCTTCAGAAAGTGTGTTTCTGTTGTATGTTCCGATATCTGCCTACACTTGGCTAGCTCACCACTCTCCGAACTGCTGCTTTTTCCTGCAAGGCTTTCGGAGTCTGCAGTTTATACTTGTAGTTTTGCTAAAATTAATTTTATATTTTTCCTTTGTTTCTTTTGTAAGGTATTCAGGAGTAGAAGAGGAAAGCTACGAACATATACCCATATTTATGCCAAATTGTTGTACATTTTAAAAATGGTCTTTCCAACATCTTGGTAGTTCCTGGGTCCTAGCTGTTTTAGTGTAGAAGCTAGAATTCATAATTCTTGTGTTAAAGATGAGTAAGGAATAAGAAATCAGTAATAAGAAATGATATTCTTTGCATTGTCTTGACTAGGTTCTCTACAGTTTGGCTCAAATTGGGCAACCTTCATTAGTGTCCACTTGGCTCAAAGAAAACACACATCTTTGTCATTCATATCATGGATTTGATATCTCTCTAGTCTCTTCTTTCATTGTTCGAATAAGGAAATTGAGATGGTTCTGCAGGTGATCAACAATTTAATCCTAAGAATAGTTCTAACTAGAAATGAAAAACTGCTCTTTCTGGCAGTTGCCCATCTTCTTCCATGCAAGATTTGTTTGTTTTGTCTGCACCCACTTTGTTTTCAAGGCAGGAGAACCATCGTCACAACTCCCCATTATGCTAATTCCTGACTTTAGCCATTGTTTTCTCCCATGTTTCTCTTCTCATGGTCTTCTACTCATTGTCTGAAGGAGGTTTGATGTTCATTTTTGGTCAAGGATAGGAGAATGTTTGGTACTTTGTCTCTGAGTTTGGTAACTGGTTGTCAGTTCTGAGACAACAGGAGAAGTCCTACCCAGTTTTCTGCAATGCTTACCAAACATATATTATGTGCTGGGCATTGTACTAGGGGCTGTAGTTCAAATGTGTATCAGTCAGAAATCCTATGACAAAGGAATAGCTAATTTGGTAGGATAAATAAGAAATACTAAAATTTCCATAATAGAAAGTGAAATATGATTGATCCCCTCATAAAGGCACAATTTGCTATGGCCGTTTAAGAATTCCAAGTGGTGAAGCCATGGTGAAGGCGACATTTGGGTTGGACCATAAAGGATGATTAGGTAGTGTTTCTCACTTTCCTCTTAGGATCCTAGGATGCTTGTATGAGAAGGGCCATTTAAGATCATTTAATATCCCAGATGAAGAAACAAGTTCAGAGAACAATGTTTCTCTTTCAAGACCATTCAGAGAACACAGTTAGTGTTTGAGCTGACATTTACTAGAATTCCAACTCTTAGCCACAGTCTCCTTCTTTCACACCTGGACTCTCTCTCCTGCCTTCATATTCTCTTCCCAAATATTGCAACACCTCCAAGTAGCAAGGCCATCTCCCAACCGAGTACCGGCCATCCTGACCTTGATCTGTCTTCCAGGGCAGGTGAGATCCAAGTGAGTGCTTGAATTTTATTTAAGGACATGAAGATCTTCACTTGTTCTTGGTCACTTGTTGGAAATGAATAATCAAAGCTCAGCAACTCCTTCTGCCATCTCTTTAAAAGTCCAGCAATAAATAATATTCAGTCCTAATCCCCGTATGTTTATCACACTATACGCTGCTTTCTTTTCCCACATTTTTTATCGACACGCCCACTCTGCTTTGGCTGTTAACTCTTTCTCCTCTCTGATAATTTAATTAAAATTATCCATAAACACTGAAGAAAAGTAGCAAAAATTTTAAGACAGTTCTTCCCTAATGTTATTACTTAACCTTTACATGGTGCTATTTATGGAACACTTACATGCTAATTAACTCTTCATTACCAGCCCTGTTGAAAAGTGGCCAGGCCATTTGTTTCCAGACCTTAAGTAATAGACCTTGATAATTATGGCACTGTATGATAGGAAGTGACTTTCAGGGATCACAGAAGTGTGTGCCCTGCTCTCAGAAAATCCTGTACTGAAACTAACCTGGACTCTCTCTCCAGCCTTCTGATACTCATTTTGTTCTTCATATTCTCTTTTCCTAAATTACCTAGAAGCTAGTGGTGCCAACTGCTACCTCTAATCCCTTCTGGTCAGTCAAAAATTTGAAGTATGAACTCCTTGCATTTTAATTTTGGTTTCTCAAATCCATCCATTAGAAGCCAGCATCTACAAATTGTCACGTTATGAGCCAGGTGGGAAATCACCACAAACTTAGTTCCAGGAATTGGGTTCTATAAATCCACTTTGTGGAATTTTAGATTCAGAATGTCATAGAAAAGATATGGAAAGGAGAGGGGAGCTTGCATTTATTGCACACCAGCTATGGGCCACTCATTTTCTAGACACTTTATATACTTGATTTCCTTCAGTCAACATGATAGCTAACCAAGGGACATATTTTTATCTCTATTTTTAGCAGGGAAAAGACTAAGACTTACAGACATTCAGTAACTCACTCAAGGTCAAACATCTCTGAGGTGGCAAGCTACAATTTAAAGCAGGATTGTGTTGACTTCAAGGCCAGAGCTTTTTGTGTTCAACAGTTCTAGGAGTCTTGAGAGCACCTTGAGATTAGAAGTTGTAGAGGATTTTTCATTGCTGTCTTCCCAGCATTCAGTTCCCCTTCATCTGGAAATTGCATCTCAGTTTCCCGTGGAGACAAAGTGCCTTCAGTTTCCATTCTCATGGTATGGCTGGAGCTATTTTCCTTACCTCCCCCAAAGGTAAAGGTATGAGGATATGTCTCAGAGATGTCCAGTCAGAGCACCTCACCTTTCTAACCACAGATATGAGTTCAGAGGTGAAGAAATGGTCCACTTGGGACCAGTGAGAGCTTGTGGTAGACAGAATAATGCCCCCCCCCGTATGTCCATGTCCTAATTCCCAAAACTTGTGAATATGTTACCTTATATAACAAAAGGAACTTTGTAGTTGTGATCAAATTAAGGATCCTGAGATGGGGAGATTATCTTGGATTATCTGAGTGGGGCCCAAGGTAATCAGGTTTTTATAAGAGGGAGGTAAGAGGGTCAGAGTCAGGGGCACCTGAGTGGCTCAGTGGGTGAAGCATTTGACTTCAGCTCAGGTCATGATCTCACAGTTTGTGAGTTTGAGCTCTGCATCAGGCTCTCTGGTGTCAGTGCAGAGCCTGCTTTGGATCCTCTGTCTCCTTCTCTCTCAGCCCCTCCCCCGCTTATGCACAGGCAAGCATACACACATGCATGTGCATACCCATGCATGCTCACGTGCTCTCTCTTTCAAAAATAAATAAACATTTAAGAAAAGAGGGCCAGAGTCAGAATGTATTAATCTGGTACTCCAGAGAAATAAGAGATACATATGTACATATTTTAAAGATTTATTATGAAGAATTGGCTCATGTGATTAAGAAGGCTGAGAAGTCCCAATATCTGCAGTCCACTGGCTGGAGACCCAAGAGAGCCCATGGCATAGTTCCATTCTCAGTATGAAGGTCTGAGAACCAGGAAAGCCATCAGTGTAAGTCCAAGACCTGGCAGACTTGAGACCTGAAAAGAGCCAATATTTCAATTTGAGTCAGAAGCCAGGGAAAGACCAATGTTCCAGCTCAAGCAATTAGGCAGGAGGAGTTTCCTGAAATTTGAAGGGTGGTCACTCTTTTTATTCTATTTAGTACTTCAGCTGATTGGATGAAGGCCACAAACATTAAGGAGGACAATCTGCTTTACTCAGTCAATGGATTGAAATGTTAATCTTATCCAAAAACATCCTCACAGACACACCCAGAAAATGTTTGACAAAATTTCTAGGTACACTATGGCCCAGTCAAGTTGACACATAAAATTAACCATCACACAGAGAATGTTACAGGGAAAATTAATTGAGGCCATTGATGCAATAAAGCTACCACAGGAGGTAATGGCTTCCCATCACTGTTGGTCTCTGATGGTTTTTCTTTAACTCTGCTTGCACCTCTTTAACGTCCACTCGAGCCATCTGAGAAGAATCCTGTTTCCTCTTTTTTTTTTTTACTTTTTTAAATTTTTTAATTGGAAAATTTATTTTTTTAATTATTTTATTTATTTTTAATTTTTTTAAGGTTTTTTTTTTAACTTTATAGTTTATTGTCAGGTTGGTTTCCATATAACACCCAGTGCTCTTCCCTACAAGTGACCTCCACCATGACCATCATCCTGCTTCCCCTTTCCCCCTCCCACTTCCACCCTCAGTTTATTTTCAGTATTCAAGAGTCTCTCGTGCTTTGTCTCCCTCCCTCTCCCTCTTTTTCCTCCTTCCCCTCCCCATGGTCCTCTGTTAGGTTTCTCCTGTTAGACCTATGAATGAAAACATATGTTATCTGTCCTTCTCCGCCTGACTTATGTCGCTTAGCATGACACCCTTGAGGTCCATCCACCTTGCTACGAATGGCCAGATTTCATTTTTTCTCATGGCCATGTAGTATTCCATTGTATAGATAAGCCACATCTTCTTGATCCATTCAAATCCTGTTTCCTCTTAAGACTGACTGATAACTTGGTGGTCTGAAAGGATAGTACAATTCAAAAGGTCTCCCTCCCCTCCTCTAAATCAAGGAGTAACTATCACCAACATGATCTACCACATGATACTTACTATTCATCTTGATGTATTAAGTTGTGAGGATTGTGCTTTCTGACATTTGTCAAGCACCTATGCAGTAATAGAAATGGATAAGAAGATACCGCAAATCTGCTAAGTAAAGGTGTTACTTAGATAAGAAAGCCTGGTACCTTCTCTTGTTAAATAACCTACAGAGAATCATGTCATCGCTCCGGGCCTCCAGATTCCCATTCCTAAAATGAGAGAGTTCATTGAGGGGATCTCTTAGGTTACCTGGTCCACCAGAGACAAGACCTTACTTCGGAGCCATCAATGGGAAAACTGCTGAAAGCATTGCCCAAACTCTCATGGCCTGTGGACATTTTGTGAGACCAGGAAGAAATCTATAGATTTCTTCACAGCTTAAGAATGTGTTTTTCCTTCAACAGTGATGTGGACTTTGGAAAAGACTCTGGGAA
Organism: Cryptoprocta ferox; assembly: GCA_028646485.1. NCBI lineage: Eukaryota > Metazoa > Chordata > Mammalia > Carnivora > Eupleridae > Cryptoprocta > Cryptoprocta ferox. The sequence continues at coordinate 134,674,684 of CM053573.1, read as the reverse complement.
AACAATGAAGTAGAAAGACTTGAGTCTTGCCCTCTGAAAGTCTGCAGTCTATCTGAGAGGCAAATCATTAAATATGAATTATATCCAGTGTCATAGCAATATAAAGGGAAATTAAAGTGTGGGAGAAATACCCAACTGAGATTTGGATTGTGAGGAAGGCCTCCTGGAGGTGGTGATATGTAGACTGCTCTTAAAATGCAAGTAGAAGATGTAGACATGGGGGCAGAGTGAGACAAAGCAGAAAAGTGTCTCAGGCAGGTTAAATATTGTTCAAAAATATTTAGTTCTCTTCTCCCACTCCCCACCTCTGTGGATGGAGTGTATGTCCCTTCCTCTTAATTCTATGTGATGTGCATTAGCCAATGGAATGTGGATAGAAATGACACTGTGACAGTCCAGGGACTAGGCCTAAGGAGGCATCACACAGTTCCACTCACCCTTTCTTAAGTAAGAAAAATCCACCCCAGCTAATGTGATCACTTAAGGAAGGTGAATGGTGTGCGGAAATGATGTGACCCCTAATCCACCACAAAGAGCCAAATGTCCTGGACCCACAGTCTGAAGGAGAGCTGGCCCATCAGTCGGATTTATATCAGCTGACCTCTAGCCAACCTGCTGATGCATGAATGAGCTAGGTGAGGTCAAGAAAGCTGTCCTAGCCAACTTGCAGGTGTATGAGAAACAAACAGGGGTTTATCTTTGGATGTCATTGCTGTTATGCAACATTATTATGGTAAGAGTCTACTGATACAGGACCTTTCTTCTTCCTTGCTGCATTCTAGACAAGGGAGTTTGAGGGAAAAGCGCATATAAAAATCTACAGCAAAAAGGAGCATGGCCAATATATTAATTTCTTAGGGCTGCCATACTAAATCACCACAACATGGTGACTTAATACATCAGAAATGTATGATCTCATGGTTTTGAAAGCCAGAAGTCCAAAATTAGGTTGTCAGCAGGGCCATGCTTTTCCAAGTCTCTTGGGAAAAATCCTTCTTTGCAAATTCTAGCTTCTGGTGGCTCTTGGCCTTCCTTGGCTGGCAGCAGCATACAACTCCAAATTCTGCCTAAATCCTTCCATGGGCTTCTTCCCCCTGTCTCTGTGTCTCAAGTCTCTCATAAAATAAATCTCATAAAATTACCAGTCACTGGATTTAGGGTCCATCTTAAATCTAGGATTATTTCATCCTGGAATCATTAACCTACTTATAGTTGCAAGACTATAGTTTCAAATGAGGTCACATTCACCGGGACACTTTGGACCTGGACACCTTGTTTTGAGGACACTATTCAATCCACAGGCAATATGAGAAACGGAAAGCAATTCAGTGGAGCAGGACTGGGTAACTCACCTGTTAAATGGGGACATCAACATAACTGACCCTTAACAGTCATTGGGAAGATTAAAGAGTTCATTATATAGAAAACACTAAAAATAGTATCTGGCATATGGTAAATGGTCAATAAGCATTAGCAATCATCACTATCATTATTTGTTAATGCTATCTAGTATCGTTTCTGTCATCATGGCTTAGATAATTATCACTTCCTTGCCAACATCAGACAATGATGTGGAAATATAATGATAGTCTAGTTGGCAAAGCTTTTCTGAAAAGTGTGTTTTTTAAAAAAATTTAATGTTTATTTATTTTTGAGAGAGAGACAGAGTGCAAGTGGGGGAGGGGCAGAGAAAGAGGGAGACACAGAATCTGAAAGAGGCTCCAAGCTCTGAGCTGTCAGCACAGAGCCCGATGTGGGGCTCAAACTTGGCTCTAGTGAGACCATGACCTGAGCTGAAGTTGGAGGCTTAGCTGACTGAGCCACCCAGGTGCCCCAGAAAACATTTTTAAAGTATCAGAATAACTGGGGTGCCTGAATGGCTCAGTTGGTTAATCAAGCATCCAAATCTTGATTTTGGCTCAGGTCATGATCTCACAGTTCATGGGTTTGGGATGACAGCACGGAGCCTGCTTGGGATTCTCTCTCTCCTTCTCTCTGCCCCTTGCCCCTTGAGTGTGTGCGCGCACTTTCTCTCTCTCTCTCTCAAAAATAAACTTAAAAAACGATAAATAAATATTGAAATAATTTAAAATGTTATTACTTCTGAAAACTTTTATGCATATGTTTTTTAATTTTTATTTTTTTAAACTTTTTTTAGTGTTTATTTTTGAGAGAGAGAGAGAGAGAGAGAGAAAGAGAGTTGAGGAGGGGCAGAGATGGAGGAAGACAGAGGATCCAAAACAGGCTCCACACTGATAGCAGAGAGTCTGATGCAGGGCTTAAACTCACAAACTGTGAGATCATGACCTGAGCTGAAATCAAGAGTCAGATGCTTAACAGACCGAGCCACCCAGGCACCCCATATATATTTTAATAATGCAAATCACATTGAACATGTAGTGAGTTCTAAATGTAAGGTGAATCTCTTCATAAAGTGAAGAATACCTCTGTGTGAGGTTTTAAACGAATCTGACTTTGTATAAATCATTTGGCTAAAAGAGGAACACAACTGCTCACATTGCTGTTCATGCAACAGGCTACTAAACTGATTCAAAGGTAAAACTTTTTATTAAAATAACAAGATCAGGACAAGAACACAAGCTAGTATTTTTCTTGGCTGGAATCCCTGGGAGCCCTGAATACTCCCACATAAATATACTATTGTCAGATTTTCTTATGTAAATGCTTATTTACCTTCTTTTGAGATGTCTTTTGTGTTGAGTCTGGTTTCTGAAAACATTTTAAAAGCTCTATGACAGTTTTTTAGTTAACCTTCTCAAATGAGGATGGGAAGTGTCCTTTTTGCTAAATAGTGGGAGGAAATGACTATTATACCTTTTAAAATATGAATGTTAGGTTCTACTGATAAAAAAGTAAATGGAACTCAGGCTCACTGTTTCTGGTTTCACTTGTAAGCTCAACAAGTATTTATTGAGGACCTATAAGTGCCTTATGCCAAGTCCTGGCACAGAAATTTAAATAAAGAATTTAAATAATATATTGTCTTTATTCAATACAGTAAAGTGTAGGAGATATTAAAGAAATAAGAAACTCAGCAAGCAGTGAGCAGTGTAATGAACATCTTAATGGTTCTGTTCAGAGAGAGGTGGGAACATGGGGCCAGGCATCCTGATGAATGGGATGGAGGGAATGACTTGCTCAGAGGAAAATGTTGTACAAATAGAGCTCTGAAGGAAAAGGAACCAGAGCCCTGTCATGAAAGGGGCAGGGAGTTGTATGTGCACATATATGTCGATGTGACATCCATTGAGGTCAAGGATTTTTGTTTTGATCAGTAAATATTTGTTGAGAGAATTTCAAATGTTCCTTGATGTTAGAGGGAAGAGTATATCAGAGAGTAGAAGGAGATAGAACCATGGGGATGTTTCCTGGGCTATATAGTGGATTCTGGGTGATGAACTAAGGACTTAGCACTTTACCTTGGGTGTGTGCTAACCAAGGGATGATCCAATGGTAGAGGAGAGAAAGAGAGAAAGAGACAGAGGTTGGAAAGGTGGTATAGTCCAAAGAAAGGGAAATTGGTTATAAGACTGAGACATCAGTTCAGAAGACCAAAAGCCTTATCTATGCCAGTGAAAGTGAGAGTAACAAGGAGATAGCATCAATGAAAATGGGTGATTAATTGAATGTGCTGTGTAGAGGGCCAAATTGGGGAAAGTCTATAGTTGTGCTGTCTGATACAGTGGCCATAGCCCTGTGTGCCTAATGAATATTTTAGACATGGCTAATATAATTGGACATATACTATAAGTATGAAATAGTCACCTAATTTTGAAGACTCAATATCAAAGTCTAATATAAAATACCTCATTAATAACTTTGTACATTGATTACATGTTGAAATGATAATTTTTGGATATATTGGGTTATATAAAATATATTATCAAAATTAATTTCACCTGATTATTTTCACCATTTTAAGGTGGCTACTAGAAATTTTAGAATTACATGCATCATTTACATTGTGACTCATGTTATATTTCTAATGGACAGCACTGATCTAAAATGATTATCCAGGTATCTGTCTTGGGCAACTTGAGAACTGTGTTGTCTTTGAACAAAGAAGAAATGACAGAGGGGCACCTGGGGGGCTCAGTCAGTTAAGCATCCAACTCTTGGTTTTGGCTTAGGTCATGATCTCATGGTCTGTGAGTTTGAGCCCCCGCGTTGGGCTCTGCGCTGACAGTATGGAGGCTGCTTGGGATTCATTCTCTCCCCCTCCTTCTCTCTCCCTCTCCCTTTAGCCCTCCCACTCTCTTTCTCTCTCTCTCAAAAAATAAATAAACTTAAAAAATTAAAAAAAAAAGAAGAAATGACACAAAGTGGAAGGTTCTGGAGGGATGACTAAATATTTTGTTTTTGATATGTTCACCTTGAAATGTCTGTTTTACTTTCATCGGAACTGTTTACTTTGTTGGTATGTTAAATACATGGGTTGGAGGCTCAGGATAGAGGTCAGTTGAAAACAATAGATTTGGAGTGTGTGTCGTTGTGGCCATCCAAGTACCAACATTCAGTGAGTATTTACTGCAAACCTATTAAACACTTTAGTACATTTAATTCTCGACAATCCTTTTAGCCATGTATCATCATCATCATCATCCTCATCATTCCCTTTTTTCAAATGAAGAAAATGAAGTTAGCATAAACAAAGTCACAAAGCTATTATGTAAATGCTAATGATGCTTACAATTTGGGGCCCTGCTCTTGCATGACCCGATCCAACGCTTAGCATGCTTCTCTCTGAGGGTCTGAGCAGGAAGCAGTACCTCCATCCAAGTGCCAGGGGCATAGAGCAGTGCCTCAGTGTGTGGGTTACTTCTGTGCCCTGGAAGTGAGGCCCTGGAAGTGTCAGCACAACCTGCAAGCATCAGGCAACTGGGCTCTACCTTTACTCCAAAGAGAAGCATCTGATGGAGATGCTATTCCACTAGGGACTACTGGGACTCGGGTTTCATGGCTGCCCCACTTCAGCATTAGCCATGCAGGGTTCAAGGGCTCTAGAGCAGGGTCCAGGGAAGACTTGGCTGAGCTGAGCCAGTTGCTGGTCCTCAGGGGTCATACCAAAGGACACCAATTGTCTATAAACACCCAAGGCTGCTCCTGAGCAAGAAACACCTTCTTGGCAAAAAATTACTTAAGAACTAACAGGTATGGCATCACCAAAAATGCGTTGAGAAGCTGAAGCAAACTATTCTAAAGTATCAAGAATTAAAAAAGCAAATTTCATGCATTCAGGCCATAGGAAATATTAAAATAACTTTCTAGTTCCTCTAGAGACGAATTACAAGACCTTTGTTATATGAGAAGGTAATAAAAGAGTATATAGTCAGAAACATAAGGGAAATGTATTATAGAGGTGTTGTCAGCTATAACGATGATAATAAAAACACTTTTTTTGGATTTGGAGATATTTCTGGCTTGCATCTTAAAAATTTTTAATTTGCTGAGATTTATTATAAATAATAAATATTATTTATTTAATTTGCTGAGATATTATTTATTCTAAATAAATATCCTCTTTTATACTTTGTTTTATAACTTGTTTATTTTATTCAGGAATAATTTACATAAAATGCATCAATCTTAACTGTACAATTTAATGATTTTGACAAAATTTGACAAGAGTAACCTCCTTCCCATTCAAGATTGGGGAACATTTCCATCATTCCCAAAAGTTTCCAGTGCCCCCTTTGTGGTCAATCACCTTCTACCCCAGACCCAGGCAACTCCTTTTCTGTTTCCACCGTAGAATAGTCTTATGCCTATTCTAGAATCTCATATAAGTGAAATGATACACTGTGCATTTTTTGTGTATGAGACTTTAGCTCAGCATGGTGTTGAGATTTAACCATGGTTTTGTGTGTACCATTAATCCATTCCTCTCCATTGTTGGGTAGTATTTCATTGTGGGAATATACCATTGTTTTTAATCCATTCACCTTGATGGACATTGGGTTGTTTCTAGTTTGGGTCTGTTATAAATAAAGCTGTTACAAAGCACTCGTCTCTTTGTGGACGTAAGTTTTCATTTCCTTTGGCAATGCTTTGTCATAGGGTAGATGAATGGTTACTTTTATTTAAAAAATTGCCTACCTGATTTCCAAAGTGTTTACACCTTTCTCCCCTTCTACCAGCAATGTCTGAGATAAAATATGGACATACTTTTATGTGTTTTTATCCTTTGTGTTAAAGAGGCCACTCAGATTATATAAGCACTAAACCCTACAAAATGTGGGCCTTCCTGTTAAGGGGTCAGTCAGATCCAATACCCTAGACCCCTACATTATGTGGAGAAAAACAGAGGAGGGGGGACCTCTCGGAAACAGAGGAGGGGGATGAACCTCTCGGAAACACATTGAGATGATTAATTTTGTATCAACTTGACCCAGGTCATGAGACTCAGATATTTTATCAAACATTATTTTGGAATTTGTGGCAAGGTATTTTTTAGATGAAATTATCATTTGAATCAGTAGACTTTGAATAAAACAGATTACTGCCCCCCCCCCCCATAATGTGGGTAGGCCTCACTTAACCAGTTGAAAAAAGGCTGACTTCCTGTGAGAAGAGGAAATTCTGCCAGGAGACTGACTTCAGACTTGAACTACAGTATCGGCTCCTCCTCGGGTCTCCGGCCTGCTGGTCTAACTTGCCAGCCTCCACAATTAAGTAAGCCAATTCCTTAAAATCTTTCTTTCTCTCACCCCCACCCCCCCACCCCACCCCCCCGCCCCCACATGCACACACACATATGTTCTCTCCCTCTCTCTGGAGAATCCTAACACAGACTTCGTCTCTCATCCGAGATCCTGAAGGGCCACCAGCATCCAGAAAAGACTCCTTTCCAAGTTCTTCTCTTTCTCAAGTCCAAAACAGAACATAGTCTTTGACTTCAAATAATGAACAGCTATGTGAAGGAGAAAGAAAAAATATGGGGTGATGCTTACAATACTATGTGGTAAGTGCTTCTGTAAAATTAATGTGTAGCATTTAGAGTAAGCCAGTCAACATATTTAACTGACAAGAATAATTCTTTTCCACATGGTTCGGCATAAAGAGAGATTGGCTGTAACTTGACCCTGAATCAAGCTATAGTTTGGGGGGAAGTTGACTACAAGTACCAAATTCCATTGTCATGGATCTTTCTGGAGCTGGCCACTTATTTTTCCTGGTGGACGACCTCCAGTTGAGTTCTAAAAATCTCCATGCTTTGGCCCCCTACCCCTTGTGTCAGAAGAATGCTGTAGAATTTCAGAAACCTCTCAAATGAGAGCAATTTATCCCTGAGAAGGCATTATTTCTACAAGATTATCACACTTGTTGTCGATATTTTCCTTTCGAGAGAAAGTGGATCAGTCTTTGTCCTCCCTACACTTTTAAAGGGATAAAAATCATCTACAAGCTGAGCCATTGACCAGAAGTTTCACAGATAAAAATAGAAAACTTCCCACCAGTCACCAGTTTTCATTTCCCCCATTCATCTCCAGATCCAAAGAAGCTGAGAAGTCTTGAAGCTTCCTGTAACCCAAATGCCACATTCCACTGCACAGGAGATAGGATTGCATGAAAAGAATCTGTCTCTTTGAAAATTCAGGAAAAAAAAAAAAACCACAACATACTTCTCTAGAAGTTTCATATGGTATATGTGCTAGGGTGACTCTGCACAGAGAAGCAAAAGGGAAAAAGGAAGGAAAGGCTGATAAAAGAGAGACCACAGAGAGAGGCCAAAAATAGAAAAAGATAATGATAAGCATGCAGAAGGGAAGTAATCGGGTAAAATAGGCAATTATAGGCATAAAAAATTTTTTCAGATTGTGTGCACATGCTATTAACCGGGATGGCTACTATTCCTTGATCTTATTTTTTAATGCAACAACATTTTTAGACAGGATTAAAAGACGTTAAATCAGGCAGTGTGTTAGACATCTTGATGGATAAACCTGCGTTTTGAGAATAAGGCAGCAAGACATTATGTGGCAGAGAAGAGCTTTTCTGAAAGGTTCCCTTTGTGTTGATTGAGGTTTTGCAAATCTGCCCCTAACAAGAGGATTTGCAGTTGGATTAGCCAGATCAACTTGCTGAACCAAGGAAAGGTTTCTTCTTCTCTCCTGATTTTTTTAAAAACCTAATGTTTAAGCCCAAATCCTAGAACATTCAAGGAGAATTTGTTTACTGGTGATTTAAAGGAGAAAAATTCAATGACTTGGAGTCAAATCTGGGCTTCAGTAAGGATTTTTTTAAAGGCTGGTGGATGGGTGAAGCGTTCACTATTAATTCTACTGCAAATGGGACTGTTTCTAGAATCATAGGACAGTGATTTTAAGGAAAGTAACTTTTTATGAATGGTTCTCAGCATCACTAGAAATGCACATGTAATGATAATGAGAAATAAAATAAAATAAGAGGTCATTAGGAAGCTGAAGCTGGGCTTCACTTTCGTGGAATGAGTGAAGTGTGAAAATGAGCAGAAGGATGTTAAAGTTTAACATCCTTCCCTTTTGAGGTAGCAAAGATGCTATTTATAAGAGAAGATGTTCTTGTCCACTCTGGAGCCCGGTGGGTGTGGGAACTTCAGCTCTGGTTATCTGGTGAGATTCACCAGGCCTGTCATGAATGGAAGGGGGGACTTTCTACAAGCTGTGCCCTCACCATTCCGCTGGAGGAAGAGCAGGAAAGGCAGTTCACCCTAGTCCCCATTTCATGGCAATGAGGCCCACTGGATAGTCCCATAGTCTGGGCTAAGGCCATGTGTCTGATTTTCCAGAATCATTGGGTGGCTTCACACAGCTGAGAGCATGTAGAGGTGCCTGTGAAACCCTAGGGTATTTCACAGTCTATTCCAGTGTCTTTTAACCAAAACCGTCTTCCACACACCGTCATCTTCCAGTCAGCTGACCCCGGGTGGGACCCATCACATCTCCAAGGCTTTATTTTGCTTCTCATATTTCATTTCTCAGTCCCATTGTTTTCTTCAGTTTTACTTGTCATTGCTCAATTCTCACTGCAGTCTCCTCCTGTCAGTTAGTGTAGCTGTCCCCTGGGACATTTTACTTTCAAGACTCTTGGTGGCTCCTATCAATTGTACCCCACTCTCTAGTTGGGACTTTGAGCACACTCAGACCCTGCTTCTTTTTAGATGTGTAGCTTTATAGCCAAAAGGTGGTCTAAGAAACTTGAGGCATCTTAAAATTGTACTTTTCTCCTGAGCATCATCCTGTGCTCCCCGCCAATAGCCACGATCTTCCCTATATCCTTCCTGAAAAAGTGTCATCTAGCACAAGCTTGAAGGCCCCTAGCAGGTAGGCACTCACTAGCAGAGTGCATGCTCAAAACACGTGCGGTGTGGTGTTCTCTGAGAAATGTCTTCCCCTGTGGGGCCACTCTTTTCCAAGCCAGACCTGCCTCCCAGAAAGTGACACCCAGTGGCCCTGAGCCACCCTTCCAGAGTTCTACAAAATTAGTTCCAACCCACTTCTGAATAAACACTCTTTCTATATCTGAAAATCATAGTCCAGCTTCCCCTAGATTCCCCTCTTTTTCAAACTTAATCTTACTTGTGGATTTGTTCTAATGGCAGCCTCTTAAAGATCTGTGTTTTGTCGGCGTTCCTCTTAAGATCTTTGTCCCAGAGATGAACGTGCTCCAGATGAAAACCAACCAGTGAAGAAGAGGTAGACAACTTGCTTTGGCTCTAGACTCTACATTTCATTTTGCAGCTGGTTACATTAGTTATAACTTCCTCACTGCTAGATTGTAAATTCATTAAGGCCAGAGACCCTGTCTGATTTTCTGCATGCATCAAGTCTAGCACTGTACTTGATCTAGGTTTTTTGAATAATATTATGAATAAATGGCCACAACATTGCCATATTGACCTAATATGCACTTGCATTCAGCTAACATAGGTACATTTTTTATATTTATTACTCCTATTCTATCAAATTTCCCCACCGTAAACTTGTGCAATTGATTTCCTGGAACTAAAGTGTGGAATATTCTGTGTATTGTATTAGAGTTTATAATTTTAGATTGGATCCTATGTACTGTGTGTCTTTCAATCCAAATCCTTTAACTCCTTTTACTGGCTGGACAAGTGTGGACTAGCTATTCTATGGTGTCCCTTTTCACAGAGTTCTATCAAAGAAAGGAAAACAAATCTTCTGGGGAGATTTGACATCTAGAGGACCATGAATTGCCCTTGGATTTCTGCTTTATTAGTCACATCTCTACTCTTAAGACTCTTGCCCTTCCCTTCTGTTTCCTGTGTGCACTTACAAATACCTTTTTTTAAGTTTATTTATTTTGAGAGAGGAGCTAGAGCAGGGGAAGGGCAGAGAGAGGAGAGAGAGAGAATCCCAAACAGGCTCCGCACCAGCAGCACTGAGCCAGACATGGGGCTTGAACTCACAGACCATGAGATCATGACCTGAGCTAAAACCAAGAGTCAGACACTTAACCGACTGAGCCACCCAGGCACGCCACAGACACCTTCTAAAAATGACGTCCAGACTCATTGCTAAGAGTCTGCACAGTCATTTAAAAAGAAATGTTGCTCTATTAGCCACCGAATAACTAGCAAAAGTGGGACCTAAATGCAGAAATGTTACAGGGACCCACAGACCACAATATTGTGAGCACTTGCATCTCTTTAAACAGGGGCTTTATACCTGATTATGAAAGTGTGTGGTATTGAGAGAGAACATGATGTTTGCCCCAGTTTTACTGACTTATAACTGACACATAACTTTGTAAGAAAGCGTACAAGATAACGATCCAGTAATGTATATGTTATGAAATGGTAAGATTTTGTTTTTGTTTCTCTCTCATCATTGGAAGGAGAAAAAGGGGTTTCTCCCAAACTCCTAAGGCAGTTGCTCACTAGTACGCATGCCCCCTGGTGGCTTTCGGACAAGAAAAGAAACTAAAGCCTTGCTTCTGAGTGTCCTCCGTGGGCCGGCAGCGTCAACGTTACCTGGGAGCTTGTTAGAAACACAGAATCATGGGCCCTCGGCCAGACTTACTGAGTCTGAGTCTGCATTTTATCGGCATCGCCAGGTGATTTCCCTGCATATTAAACTGTAGGAAGCACTAGAGCTGTAGGAATGGGACTTGTAATAACCTAAGAAACTTAAAAAATATATACTGATGCCTGTATTCCACCCCTATAAAATTCTGACTTAATCGGTCTGATCTGACTGACCTGGGTTGTGGCATGTAAAAAAACAATTCCCCAGGTGATGCTGACACACAGCTCAGTTCGAAGACCATTGCCATCAATGGCACCGTTTCTGTAGGTCTGCATGTTACCACAGGGGCTGCCCCAAACCCTTAAGTTTCTGAGGAATTGAATCTGTCCTTCCGGGGAGCTTCCTGGCGTGAAAATGCACCAGCGCTGGGATTCAAAGCCTTGGGTTCACATTGGAATCACCTGGATGGATGCCTGTGTCCCACCCAAGATGCTGAGTTAACTGGTCCAGGATGTGGCACGAACATCGCGACTTCTAACGTTTCCCCAGGCGGTTCTACCCTGCAGCCAAGATCAAGACTCCCTGGGCCAGATTCTAAAGGCCACTGAGCCCAGGACATTTTGCCCTAGCCACTCTTCCCTTCCTGCCTCTTACCCACCTCCATTCCCCGTGGAATTGCCCGCAGGTGCTGACAAGGCAGACTTGCTACGGAGACTTCTCCATGTGGAGTAAGGTGAGCACCCATTCTTTGGTTTTCAGACTCATGGGGCCTGACGCAAGGCGTTGGCTGCTTGGGCGAGGTTTTCCATCCACCATTTGACTTGCTGGGCTCTTACATACCAGGCCTACACTGATTTTCTCTATTTACTTTTTCACACCGACACAGTCAGTTCTGTAACTGAAAACATAACTGGAATGTTAACTGCAGAAGGAACTCCTTTCCCTTCCTTTCCTCCGGCCCCCAGGTTGGCCCTCTAGCTCTGATCTGTGGGAAGAGATGTTGGCAGGTTGGAAGAAATCAACCTTCCTGTGTGTTTCCACTGGGTAGTTGGTCTCAAATAGAAGCTCCTTCCTACCTAGTGCTGGGGTTGAGGGTGCTGTTTCTGCCCACCGGTGATCAGGTAGGAAGGGAATACCTTCTCTGTTCAGTGGATCCCAAAGAGGGCTTACAAATTCCTTAACTGAAGGGGCCGAGGGAACTGAAGGAGTCGAGAGCTGAGGTAGGGGGATGGGTGCATGGCTGCCCATCCTGTAGCCAGTTGTAGGTAATATACATGAAACAGGTAATAAACACTGACCAGTGGTGGACCTTCTTGTCTTCTGTTTGTTTTTGTTTTCTTCCCACTTCCTAAAGCTTTTCTCCTTTACACTTTTTCATTCAAGTGTCTCTACTGTCCTTTTTTTTTTTCTTTTGGGAACCACCAGGTTTACCAAGAATATGATCAAATCTTTGTCTCCTAATGTCCCAGACAGCTTACATTCTCGTCATTGGTTGGCCATGTTTTTTATCCTCTGCCTAGCTGCCATTGCTCTGGTCTTGGGATCCAACGCTCCCACAGCGAGGGGGCTGAGCTTGCCTCCCAGGGACTTAGGGTGGGGAAGTTGGGAAGTGGGGAAAGAAAGGATGAGAGAATGTTTTATTTCAAGAAATGGATGATTCTCTCCAGGAATATCTAAATTCAAACCCGTCACAATATTGCAAAGTTGAATTCCCTTCCTGGATTCTCAAGTCTGGACAGCTTGAGAAAGCTATTCCTCATATTAATTTAACTTTGGCTTTCTTTCTTACAAACTAATAGCTTGGCCTTATAATGACTAAGAAAGCATTCATCACTTTCCCTGAGTTATATAAAAAAAGCATCTCACATTACCATGACAAAGAGACTTTCTAAACCCAAATCACAAATCCCTAAACCCTGAAAAGACTCAGTCAGTGCCACACAATGTTATCATCTCAAGTTTCTAGCTAAAGGAAGGAATTATATGCTTCAGATTATTTGGAAATTGTGAAATATTGAGGCAGATTCATTAGACGCAAACAGATAACATTGTCAGCTTGGTTTAAAAGTGAAGCCTCTATTTCAAAATAAAACTAGGGAACAGTGTGTGTGTGTGTGTGTGCGCGCGCGCGCGCGTGTAGATTAAAAATTGGTGCTCAAAAGCTATCTGCATTAGCCGTAAAACATTTTTAAAATATCAGTAAGTGGCTTGTATCTTTCCTATCTCCAATGGAGTTGGGACAATTTCTCAAAAAGTAAAAATTTATTTTATTCTGAAGGTTAGCAAATCTTTTTAGGTTGCTAATGTGCTTTGCCCATTAATCCAGGCTTTTAAGATTATATCTCAACTTCTGATTCTAATATTTTGACATAGAACCACACCCCCCAGAGTAGGAGAGAAAGAATTTGGCTTTACGTCTCTTCCTAAAAGCATGACTCCTGGCTTCCTATTTCAATAATGGGATTTTTTTTTTTTTTGCCAGTTTGAAAGGTACCATTATTTTCTCTTAGTGATCGTATTTTATGTCACATTTCAACTTCTGTGCCTCAGATATTTGTCACCTCAACACTGCTTTATCAAGTCTTCATTATGCCATGACTCCCTTTTTATTTTGCACATAATGAAAAAGAACATCAAGGGAAAACTGACACTTTTCATGAGTTTATCCTGAGGTAGGGCCTCATTTCCACTGTATCAACAATATTTTAGTATCACACTGAGTACACTACATGTCACAGATGAAAATGTGCAAAGCTGATAATGTTGCCCTTCGACAGAAAGTTAAATGGGATATCATTGCTCCCTCTTTTCGCAAGAAATCCTTTGATTTAATTTGCATGCTTGGAGTATGACCAAGTGTTTTCAAAGCTCACAAGCATTTCCTGCAGGATAACATGTCCCTATTCATCTACACTTTTGCTGTTCCTCCTGAGAATGAGTTGGAAGAAACATGGAAGGTATTCTAGGAAGAGAAAGCATGGGGTTCTGTTCATCCCACTCCACTCCCAGCCGACTCGACTCCTTATTGTCCACTCAGCTTACCTCCCCACATTCTTCACGGAGCCATCACCAGCTCTTCTTGCCCACACCGAGTTCCTCCTTGCTCTTTGATTATGGTTTTTCTCTCCTCAAATAATACTGTAGGCTCCTTAAGCTTAGGGACCATATTTTGTAATCCTTACATTCCTCTTAATGTGCTGGGTACACAGTGAATTCATTTGAGTTTTGTGTTCATTCATTCAATCAATAATTCATTCAACACATGTTTGTTGCAAGCCCTTTCAATGTGGGTCATTGCAGCGGGTAGCCTGGGTGGTTCATGCAGTTAAGCTTCTGACTCTTGGTTTTGGCTCAGGTCATGATCTCATGGATTGAGCCCCACATCAGGGTCTGTGCTGACAGTGCAGAGCCTGCATAGGATTCTTTCTCCCTCTCTCTCTGCACATCTCCCATTGTGCACTCTCTCTCTCTCTCTCTGAAAATAAGTAAAAATAAAGTTAAAAAAAATAAACATGAGGCCTCACACCAAGGGCTATGAAGACAGCAGGGAACACCACTACATCGTATTTAGTGTAATGGTTGAACCCTTAGGCAGCCATCTCCCAGGATGCTGAGACACAGCCATCAACTCTGACATGTCTCTGGATCATCCCTGAGTTCACAGTGGGGCCAGACCCCTTAGACATGTTTAGAGAAGTATAGTGACTATGGAGCCTAGCTTTTCATTCCTTTTTCTTTCTTATATGGGCCACACTGAGTTGGAATCCTATAGGCCAAAGACCCCTTGGTTTCTCCCCAGCCCTCATCCTCACTCCTTTCTCTGGGTTTCAGTATCTAAATGTCAGCCCTGATAACAAAAGACAGAGGATGGCCGCCTCTCTCCTTCAAGGAAAAACTACTTGGAAAGGTTTCTAAAAGGCTGGGGAGCAACTTTAAGGTTTATTTTCCTTGAAAATTACGACATCATTTACCATTTGTTATTTGCAGCGTGTTAGGTATTTGTTTTGATGGCCTCTTCACCACATTGTTAAGAGAGGGATTCCTGGGCTATGGCTATGGCCATACACAGGACAGTCAACACTGAACAGATGAAGCTGACAGCTGATTGTTGATCACATATCCTCACACCCAGGGGAGGAGAACTCTGTATGCCATGCAGGGTTACACATGGTTGTGCTTAGGGACAGAGAGAAAAACCAGGGGTTGTCGGAGGCAGGTTTTCAATATCAAGAAAGTGAGGTACCCCCTGATTCCCATGGGAGGAAGTGATGGCCTGCCTCAATAATTCTGTGGGCTGGCGGAAAACTGTAGCTCACTATTCAGGGTAAGCAAGGGCTGTGCCTGGTCCCTGTGATAAGAAGCGTTCTTTGGCTAGTTGGTCTTGCCCATGGGAGTGGAGTGGTGGAGAGAAGAGCTAGCACTTAGGCCATTCATGCCCCTCCCCATTTTACCTGATGTCAAAGCCACACGTAATATGGAGCCTTAATCTTAGGTCTTATATCTAAATATCTTACCATGCCCTTGACACAATATATCTCGTGTCACCCTTCTAATAAGCCCCCTAGATAGCTATTATGCTTTCTCACTTTACAGTCAAAGAACTTGAAGTTCTTCCTATTTAAGTCACCCCAGGCAATTCCCAGGAAATGGAAAATTCAGGATTCAAAGCTCGTTCTAGTCACTCTATCGCTGTGACATATGCAATGACTCAGCTTGCAGGGACACTTTGCAAATCATAACAGGCCATTCTTTCAATTAACAATGAATTTTGACACCAGATGTGAATAAGAAAGTGAGGTGGAAATTCTTCATTCTCCTGCCACATACTTCTCTTCTCAATGAGCTGCAGCTCCACTGATGGGAAGCCCTGGGGTACAGTGAGCACCTTGGTCTGAGGCACTGTGCTAATTATCTTGCAAAACCTCAACACATTTCATTCCCCATGGATTATGTGTCCTTTGAGTTTTATGAATTGTTCAGGCCCATCTCAGGGAGATGGTTTAGAATAAAATGTAGATACCCGATTTGGCATGGTTCTAATCAATCTTATATATGGTGATTTGGGAAAACAAGCAAAACCTTTACTGATACTCATGCCTACCATCATTGGCTTTTGTGTGAGAATCAGACTGACATATGAAGGGGGTATTTTGGTACGAATGAAGGGTTTGCCCAAAGAGATTTTACAAAGGAAGGGTGTGGATTTTTTCTCTGCACATCACACACAGAGCGCATTTCCTCTTAAAGTATGCCCTCCAGGCTTAAAATGCAGGAACTCTGATCTATTTCTCCACACTGATGTTGGGGTCCATTCACTTATAGCAGTAGGCAGGATCCTTGAGAGCATTTTCTGCTCATCCCTTTACCTGTAGGTGTACTTTAAGGTTATTTCCTATGGATCACGGTGGTCAGCTGTTGCTGTCATCACACCTTATACCAAACAAACTAAACATCTTAATGAATTAAAGGAGTGTTAATGCAATCAATTGTGTTCCCTTAAAATCCATACGTTGGAAGCTCTAACCCCCCAAGCGTGATGGTAGTAGGAAGTAGGGCTTTGGGGAGCTAATTAAGATTGGATGAGGTCATGATGGAAAGTCCTCATGGATAGGATTGGTATTTTATAAGAATCCTGAGAGAATGTGCTTCTTTCTGCTCTCGGCTATGCACAACCAGAAGATGGCCATCTGCGAACCGGGAAGTGGGCTCTTACCCCCCATCGGTTGGCAACTTGATCTTGGACTTCCCAGACTCCATAACGGCAAGAAATAAATGTTTGTTGTTTAAGCCAACCAGTGTGTAGTATTTTTGTTATAGCAGCCCACACTGACTAAGACAAGGTGGAAACATTTTTATTTTTCTTGCTCACAGTTCTGAAAGTCAGGAGGGGTGACCCTGCTTCAAGCTACTAGATGATATATTTGGGGAAGTTCAGGGAGTCGTCTCATGGGTCTATCATGTTCCTTAGCCCCATGGCTGAGATATGCTTTTGTCACAGCAAGGAGCAGAAGCACAAGAGGCATTCGATGTCTCTTTGAGGCCTGGACTCTGAATTGGCACACTGCTACTTCTGCCCAGAAAGAGGGACTGCAAGTCACTTGGCACTAGATAAGATGTGATGGGGGCATGGCCCAATCTATTATGAAAGTACTTGTTTTCCTCCAACTGGCTTTTGAAATTGTACCTTCTAATTCATATACTATATATGAATTGTATACGAATGTATTATATATATATATGAAAAGGCACTTCAGAATGTCATTTAGGGACACTTGGGTGGCACAGTCAGTTAAGCATCCAACTTCAGCTCAGGTCATGACCTCACAGTTGGTGAGTTTGAGCCCCGCATTGGGCTCTCTGCTGTCAGCACAGAGCCCGCTTTGGAACCTCTGTCCGCCTGTCTCTCTGTCCCTCCCCTGCTCATTCTTTCATTCTCCCTCTCAAAATAAATAAGTAAACTTTAAAAATATCATTTAATTGAGGCAGGGCTAAAACCCTAGAGGGACAAAAAAGGACTAAAATCATACAAGATTACTTCATCCCCAAAGTGGCTGTTTTTCTTATTTTTGACTTTTTTTTCAGATGAATCATAAAATTATGTTTGGGAGACATCTATCATGTTCAGGAAAAATAAAAAAAATCTCTTGCTTAAGAATAATTTACTGCATACACTCCCAAAGAGAAGAGTGTATGCTATGGCTAAAGCACCCAACCTGTCATAGAGAAGAACGAAATTGGAACGTTCATGAATTAGATTCAGCATCTACCCATAATGGAATACATTACAATTTATTGTCTGACGTAAGACCCTTTACCTTGACTAAGGGTATTAACTCTCAAAACAGTTGGTAGATTCTCAGTACTGGCAGCGTACTGTAATATAGGTGAAAACCAGACATTCATGTAGTTATTAAATTGTATAGTCTATTACATATGATGAATAAGAGTTATTAAATAATGGCAGCTTGGTTAAGACATACACATGATTAACTTTGATGAAATCCAGTGTCCCTAAATTTGAAAAATGGCCAGCTTCACCTCCCCATGCGATTTGGTAGCTAACATCAGGGCGACAGCACTGAAGGCTTGGAATAGGGAATGGGATGTTGACTGCTAGGAGATTCACTGCAGCAGCACTCTGTGGGTCAGAAGACTGAGGCCATGGTCCCTGTTCTCCCCTAGGGACTCGGGGACCCTGGTCAGTCACGGACGTTTCTTTTGGTGTACATTCTTACAGAATGAGGATAATAATGATACATAATATTCTTGGGCTTAAGTGAATTAACTCACGTGTTAACTATCATGATGATGAAAACACGTGGACTGTGTCCTCCTGGCATAGAGCAGCATGGTGAGGCTACCACTGAGCTGTGTGGCCTCTGGTGTGGGATTGCTTACTGACCTCCCTGCTGTACTTTGGAGAAGGTGTGAGCTCACATGAGTTCATCATCCAGTTCACTCATGTTTTAGTTTATTCATCTGTACAATGTGAATCGTAATCATATCTGCTTTAGAAGGTTGCTCTGAAGAGCAAGCAAGAAAGTCATGAAAAATGCTCAGCATGACACCTGGCACATAGTGATTGCTTAGCACATGTTATCGGCTGAAATGGTTGTGTACATTACTTTGTGGTAGTATGTGTTAAATTTCTGCAACACAAAAGGATCCCAGAGAGTATTTTATTATACCGAGTTTTTAAAAACAACATACTTCACCTTAGTTTTGACAACTAGACATTAATCTTTATAATGTAACATTTTTGATTGGCCTTTTGGGCTCCATGATGTGACCTTTGAGTGGCAAGGGGAAAGAATATATATCAGTTGTTTCCATCCACCCTTTGAGAACATCTCCCTTTATGAGCTCAAGGTACAAGCATCTCACACCCTAATCTCCTGAATAAAAGTGCAGAGATTTCCCAGGCCTCCCAAAGTAAAGTTCCCTGCATACGTGGAGATGTGGCAGGAGCTAGAAGGACAGAGATTCCGGATGATTATGATTCTCAGGTCGAGGATTAGACCAGAAATTTAATAAACTGCATTAACATGAGCTGAGTCATTTCCCTGCAAGGTGGTAAGCGGTTGCAGTGTTTGATTTAAAGCCTTCATTAAAAGAGGTCTTCAAATAAAATGAAATTTATCCTTTTCTGACAACCAGAAGAAAAGATAGATGATCATTTAATCTGTGATGCAGCTGAAATCAGACCTATTTTTGGCTACATCAGGTTGAGCTCGACAGTGAAACCACGTTTCTTGGCCAGAACGATGAGGCTGGATTTTTGAAGCTTCGGCGATTCCATGTACTTTCATTGATCCCATTATTCTCATGTATAATCATTAAACATTAGGGATGGAGCTCAAATATAGCAATAACAGCCACCTTGACGATGGTGAGGATGAGGATAAGGATGATTAGGAGGAGGGGAAAAGGAGGATGGCAGCATCTACCACATACTTGAATGCATCTCCCAAATATGTCCTTAAATCCATATCTGCTTTCTGTCTCCACTGCCACAATTCCTGCCCAGGCCACTAGCTTTTTTTTTTTAAATCTGAATTTAATGCAATAAATAACTGGGTTCCTCATCTCTGATCATCCTGTGGCCCTGGGCAATTCCTCCTGACAACATCTGCTAGTTAGCTTTCAGAAACGGAAGCTGGATCACACTCTCATACCAGCTTTGAAATCTTCAAAGAGTCTCATGAGAGGCAGGGGCAGTTTCCAGAAATTCATGCTAGGAGAGGCAGGAGCCTAATAGATACAGGGGGTGGAGGCAAAAGATCATTCTGGAAAACTGGACAGGACTGGTCAAGAAGGGCTGTGTTAGCATTAAGGGGTATGGCCTGGCCATTACTGGGGGGAAAATGGTGGGCCTTTAAGTGTGTCTGAACAATGTGGACTGGATGTCCCTTTTATATAAAATTTTGTATGTGTATATACACTAATTACAATGTTTTTATTGCTCTTTGAAAGGTGAGAGGCAAGGGTCCTCGTTTGCCATGCTGGCCGAAGTTTTCAGAGCCCCTAACCAGAGAAGTGATCATTGGATTGTAAACTGAGCTCCTCTACTGGGAAATTGCTGGAAAGGAATGGATAAAGCATCCCATTTTTAAGTCCCTGCTCTTATGGACAACCATCATAATGGAGTAGTTGAGATTTTCTTGCTCTGAAAAAAAATTCCCTAATGAAGCTGGGGCAGCCGATGGAATAGGGATTTGGCTGTAATTAAATAGAGGGCACACAGATAATTATCTCATTCTTCCAATTAAGATGTTTTATTACCTATGGCCATTTTCCCCTTTAAAATCCTCTTGGTTATCTGGAAATGAAGCACCATCTGATCATTTATTCATTTTGTCTCTTTTGTTCTCATGTATCTACATGAAAGTCCTCATTTCTCAGAGTTATTATACTTACTTTTCAGGACGGAGCAGTTCCAGAGCAAAGAGGCAGATCCCTTTCAAAAGCAAAATTGTCCCTGAAAACTAAGGGCAACACAGAAAGATCTGGATATGGGATGGCATTAATTAATTAGTTTAGAAAATTTTCTAAAATTTTCTTACATTGCCTCCTAAGAAAACCTTCCAAAATACTCCCTAGAAATCCAGGGTTAATATAACGTATTAGTCTAGTAGGGCTGCTGTAACAAAATACCACAGACTGGGTACCTTAAACAACAGAAATTTATTTTCTCTCAGTTCTGGAAGTCTAAGATCAAGGTGTCAGCAGGTGTGGTTTCTTCTGAGGCCTCTCTCTGTGTCCTGCAGGTGGCCACCTTCTTGCTGTGTCCTCACATGGCCTTTCCTCTGTGCACATACATCTCTGGTGTGTCTCTATGAGTCCTATGCTGTCTCCTTATTAAGGACACCAGTCATACTGGATTAAGGCCCATCCTCAAGACCTCATTTTAACTTAATCATTTCTTTCAAGTCCCCTTGTCCAAGGAGAGTCATATTCTGAGATATGGAGATTAGAACTTTGACTTATGTTTGAGGGAGCACAATTCAGTGGATAGCATGTGGCATCATGGAAGGGAAAAAAAAACAATGAAGCACTAAAATATTGCTGGTGGTTTTATAACATCAGCAACAATGGCAATATCATCTGCCAACTTTGACTAGAGATGGATATGAGATTTTTGTTTATCCCAAAAAACAAGTGTCCTTTGGAACCAAATAATTACCCTTCTCCTTATAATTACCCAAAACCTCTCCAAAACTGGTCATGCCTCCTAAACAGTGAGGAATGGATAGAGAATGAGCTTTGGTGACAAGAAAACATATTGTAAGTCTGAACTCTTTCACTTATTACCTCCTTGGGCAGGTCACTTAGCGTTTCTGGGTTCAATTCCCACATTTGGAAAATGACTCTATTATACACTCTACCTCCCTCTTTCCATGGTGGTTAAGGGGATCACATGAGCCAAAGGCCATTGGGGGGTTGTGGGATTCTGAGGTTTGAACTTGTGTTAGATCCTGAATCTTGTTGGTTAGGCATAGTTTCATAGCAAAGGACGATCGGATACCAAACACCTTGGGCACATAAAAGCAAAGGGAAACAAATGATAAAAAATCAGGACTTAAGCGGTACTGAATAAGAAATGAGTCAGAAACAACCTATACATTTGAAGGGAATGTAAAAGGCAGCACATAAACATCAATGCCTTCCCTGTTTCATTACATGAAGTGTTTGAGGGGTCTTAAAGAATACTTATAGTAAAATAGAAACATGCGAATGATACATTTAACACTATCAGAATAGCTAATTCCTTACATGTGACAGCAGGCCAAAAGTAGAGGAAATTAAACTGTAGCTAGATGGACTATGAGATCAGATACGGTTACTAAATTAGAAGTGCAGGCCTTTTTTCCCTCTTAATTGTCTGGCATGTGAGGCAAAAAAAAAAAAAAAGAAAAAAAAATTTTATTAAGGGTTCACATGACACTCATTCTCCATGAGGGGGTAACTGTCCAGTTTTTTATGGCAGCAACGTTTTGCCAAGTACAGTGTCTGAGAAGAAATTTCTAGTGCAGGATGTCCTCTAGGTCAGAGTTACTACCCTGACGGGTCAGCCTAGACCTCTCAGGAAGAGAGGAGCCATCAAAAACTTCCCAACCGTCAAGGTTACCAGTTCAGCTGGTCCGAGCGCATAGGTATTTACATTGTTCAAAGGCTGTGTCCATCTGTTTGCTCGTTAGCCAGGTTTGGAAAGCAGTGATGTGGGGTACACTCAGGGATCTTAGTTTAGGTTTTTGCAATAAGCAGACAGTGAGACAAGGATTTGAATGCGAAGTGTTTATTTGGGAGGTGAAGGCAACACAGACAGGGGTGTGGAGAAACGAGACAATGGAGGAAAGGCAGTGAAAGTGGTGCCGCACCAAGCCCATGAGCATGGTGGTCTAGGGGAGCTTCATCCTGCTGGGGTAACAGCAACACACAGTAGGACGCATGCTTCCGAGAGTGAATGAGTTGGGTGTTTATACACCAAGCGCCTAGTAGTTGTGCATTGAGGGCTGCTCCCAAGGTGGGGACAATTCCCTGGTGTCCCTAACCTTCCCGGCAAAGTGCGCCATGGCAGCCAGGGTAAACCCTCAGGTAGATGCATGCAGGAAATGCCAGTTGAAATTCAGCAGGTGTACACGAAAATGGTAGGAGGGAAGGCAGATGTGGCTGCCACAAAGCAAAGCATTGGACACCCACCTCACTACCCTCCTGGGAACAACTGGCCAAGGGTCACCATCCCCATGACCCAGAGCTATAGTCACATCGGCCCTGCACAGCAGCATGGCTTACTTTATGCATACACGGGGCTCCAGAGCTGGGCACGGAGGGA
The DNA here is from genome assembly GCA_028646485.1 of Cryptoprocta ferox. Classification (NCBI taxonomy): domain Eukaryota; kingdom Metazoa; phylum Chordata; class Mammalia; order Carnivora; family Eupleridae; genus Cryptoprocta; species Cryptoprocta ferox. Next base: position 134,651,860 of record CM053573.1, on the reverse strand, counting down.
TGGGTGTAAAATGGGAACGAGCCCTTGCAGTCAGTCCCCAACCAACCAGGCCGTGCCCGCTGGCTGGCTGAGTGATCTAATCTCCCTTCTCTCCTGCACCAGGGAAGAAAAGTGACTTGCCCTGTCTTCATTTGTTATCATGGGACTTCAGACAAGACTTCATATGACGAAAGGGTGATGCACAACTAGGCAGTGTGGCTCAGGTAGAGCAAAGGACTTGGGGATAGGGCGACTTGACTCCGCTCTTGCACGTTCGCTGTGGAAACTTGGGCGGAATACATTCTGAGCCTTAGTTTCCTCACCCGTAAAATGGGAACAATGATAACATCTACTTGGCACGGATGTTGTAAGAACTAAGGAAGGTAGAAACAGAACCTCGTCCTATGCCAAGTAAATGAGAAGTGTTGTTAAGGAAGGGAGAATTATTGAACAAAAGTTCTTTTACAGGCGACAAGGTTCTTTATCTGTGACTCATACACAGGGATTCCTCAGTTCAGGTTTTAATGGGAAGATAGAAGGTCTTGTCAATGGTAACGTGCTGACAATGTCAGTTTAGGTCAGTCGTGTTTGTTCCCCCAGAGCCTTCCTCCAGGTAGTGCTCTCCCTGGTTTTTCTCCTTCGTTCTTCATTTTACATTCTCCTCTTGTCACTGCAGCTTGCTCCGCAGAGAGCCAGAAAATTGGCAAGACAGTCTGTGAGGATGAAAGACTTTGAGAGCAGACCAGCATCTTTCATATATCTTCCTTCCAGAAGGAATGTGGACAAGCCCAAGGAAGCTGGATTCGTGTAAATTAGCCCCATCCCACTCCCTGTGGGCCATTTTATTTTAAAATCTATTCAACAATCAATGCCATTAGCTCAACAGATGGCTTATTAATCTTTAGACCAACAGCCAGATTTTAAATTGCCTCTCATTCTGCAAACTCTTCTCTGAAGAAAAAAGTAAACGAAATATAAAAGAGATAAATAGAATCTCAGTCCCAACCCCAGGGAGACCTACAATGTATTCATTTCAGGCCTGGCTTTTAAGGTCAGATTCAGCAAACTTTTGTCAGTTGGATGCTCATGTATCTACAGGCAAAGAAAGTAAATGCATTGATTCGTTTTTGAAAATAGTGAGCAAAATGCAAAACATCTGTCAGCCAAAGAAAGCACACAGCTCCCCAACCTGATTAACTCAGTTGCCATTAGTGACAAGCATAAATGTTTTCTCTAAACTTGAGAATAGCCTTGAAAATACATCCAATAATTTCCCTGGAAATCCCAAACCCGGGCCGTCCCTAGACTAGATAACTGAGATATTTTGTTTTCGGTGATCTTACTACCTCTTTTCCTGGTGTTTTAGGACCCAATTCCTTCCCCGCCATGTTATCACAATGGCACATGGGTCCGCGCACACACACACACACACACACACTCACACACGCACACACACACACACACACGCACACACACATTCCTTAAACAATTCACACTAGCTTCTGGTTCTTCCTATGTTAAATAAGTTAGAGCCATAAATAGGGGTGGGTTTTCTTTTACTGTCTCCCACCCATGATACTGTGGGACTCTATATCCATCCGTCTGATAGCCTCAAGATCATAATTTCCCTGAGTTGGCATTAAAGTCCTTAGACCTTAAGGACTGTCCCCTGCTTATTCATTTGGGGGCATTTGGGACCTTCCATGTATGGGCAAATGTGGGATGAGGAATTCAGGTCTTTCTTTTCCCTAAATCGTATTTAGATTTGGATTTGGAAGAGGGTTGGGGAGGGCATTTACACATGTGTGGTTAAATGAGTTTGCCTTTGGTTTGCTTTATCTGGGTCAGACCAGCCAACTTGATGAATCAGTGACATCACTTTGGGAAGCCAGATTGACAAGCGCTCTGGAATTGGAGAATGTCAGGTTAAAGGTGGTGACTCCCCTCCTGCCAGCGAGGCTGTCCTTGACCACACAGCATTTATGCTGCTACTCAAGGAAACCTGCTAATCATCCAACCCTCCCTCCCTAGGAAGCTGCATGAAGATCATTTTCTCCATCTCTCCCCTGGGAAGCCAGATCATGCATAATGTTGAGTATGTTATCTGGGGGTTGTTTGTGACAGGAAAATAGATGATCTCATTCTATCTTGAGGGAACAAAAGGCTTTTCAGAATCACAGATATTCCTCATTACAGCGGTGACAATGTAGGAACCGCAAGTGCCTTCTGAATCCTCAAGGAAACTGCTACTGATCTCCGAGACATCGTATATTGTTACATTGTTTTGTTTCTTTGAAGACTGAGGAACAGTTCATCAGGAGAGGCACTTGGTGTCCCGTGAAGGACACTGGGTGGAGAGCATGGCCACATGCGTGCTAATATCCACCTCTGAAGGGCTTCTGTTTCAGCACCTGTTAAATCAGTGGGTGAGATCGTCTCCAGAACTCTTCCAGCCCTGAAATTCTAGGAGTTTGCCTATTTCTAGTAACCTGAACATTTCATTAGGCAGAATTTTCCATTCTCTAGCTGTGCCAGATAGATGAGAGAACTCACTGAATGAATTGAAAGGCTCGAGCCAATAAGGAAAACCTACCCACATCTCAGGCTGCCTTATGCTTGTTGATGTCAGAACAAGAATTATTGTGGGTAATCATCGAAGGACGTAAAAAAAGAACAACGCGTACCTGGCAGAATTTGTATATCAGTGCATTTCAATTTGCCAAAGTGTTCTCGAAAGTTAAATCTTCCATTACATAACTTTTTATCACTTTCTTAAAAATGTTCCAGTTGGGCTGGCATGTTTTATGATTTGCCTCGCTTCAGAGATAAGCACATTGTCAATGATTAGACACAACTTCCCAGGTACTTTTGAACTGAAAAGGTTGAGGTTGGGTGAGTGACGGCAAAGGAGGGGGTTGGGCAAAGAAGCAGTCAATAAACATATTTAAAAGGCAAGATGGTGTGTCTGTCTTAGCCTCAGATGCTAAGATGATAGTGAATTTCAAAAACCTTACAGGTCTAAAAGAGGTAGCGCTCCTTGTGTACAGACATTTATGAGAGTCCAGAAACTTAAGAAGCATGCTGGGGTTGAAACTGACGCGTGCATTTCAGGGCTTTTCCTGTACAGCCAGCCACGGGCCTCAGGAAGCCACTCACTGGCATCGTTCACTGTTGGTCCAGTGGGGTGGAACTGATAGGGAAAAATCTGTTATAAGATGGCCGACACGACTGATAAGAAAATACCTGTCCCTGATCAAAGGCTCCCCCTTCCGGGTTCTTCCTCCCACCCTGATTGTCGCATGCATTAATGGGGAACGCGGAAGTAACAGGCTATAAATTATTCCCTCTGCTGATGCTCTGAGCTCCGACTCTGGAGAGTGATCTCCTCTCTGCCCACCGGTGTGAAATCAACCTCCTCCCTTCCAAGATCTCCGAGTGCCGCTTCTTCCACCGGGTGATCCAGACCTGATTCCGCAACAGAACATCCTGACAAGCTGATGGGAAGTGTGTTTCCTTCCAGCTCTGGGCATGAGGGGGCCTGATAGCCTGGTAGCTGGTTTTGTTTCGTTTTTTAAAGAATATATGTTCTCCTCCACGGGCTTAACTACTCCAATCACAGTGACCTAACTTAAAGTTGTTGTTTTAAAGCACTCACACAGCCTGTTAGCTGAAAATCTATACACAGAATCCAAGCAGGGGAATGATTATTAACCTAGGGTGCACCTCTTAACTCTGTGTACGCAGCGAACTACAAACTCAAATGTGGGAATTTAATGTTTCCACATCTGAGCCAGCATGTCACTGTACTGCAACACTCTGCAGAGATTTTTTAATTCGTACTTTCACTTGACTAATGCAATTGGCCACTAGGAAAATAAACTCTTATTAGTAAGAAATATAAAGGCTATTTCAGAAGAAGCAACCTGAAATGGATTATGTGATTTGTGAAAGCTTTTCTAAAATGAATGTGACTCCCCACTCAAATAAACGCAATTAAATTTTTAAGGGTTATCTTTTGCAATGGCTGGATTTTCCTATTCTTTGTGTGGGGGGGAAGGTGCATTCAGTTAGGCATCTCTCTGTGGTAGTGCTTACAGAGATATATTATAATGCTGTCCTCCAGGGGGCGTTAAATCTTCAGCAAAGCTCCAATTCTTCTGGAAGGCATTCAAATCCCATTAGCAAAAGCAGAGAGTCTGGCTTCATTCTCACTGGGATGCAGAACTCCTAGGGCCCATATTCTGAATTTCACATCTCAAGACTTGTGGACTAGGTCTTGGAATTTTTTTAGTAAGGCTAGGATGGGTGTGACAATCCCATTGCCCCGGGGTATGTGCCAGTGTAGGCTTGCCACATTGCTCTGAATGCTCTCTCTACTACAAGTATGGCAGTGGCTGACCCTCACAATCCGTCAGGAACCTCTTAAGAGACTACTGCTCTGGTTAGGAACTGCAGTGCTTTCCAAGGGCAGAAATGTGATTCCTGGAGGCCCAAAGTTAACCTAATGTGGGTTAGAGAAGGCTCTGTGGGTCCAAATTGCAAAGGATTCAATGTAAGCCCCACAAAAAGCTATTGTTGCCCATTACTTTGTTAATGAGACCATCACTTAGGAATCTGCAAGCCTTTTGATTTGGGGAAGCAGCAACTTCAGTAGTAAAGTGAATGATTGGAAACCATGCAGTCCAGTGTTTAAGAAGTTCATCGGTTCTAAAATTGACAGACTGGATTTCAGTATCTGCTGTACTTTTTATAAGGCCTAGGATTCTGAAATAATTACTTACACTCTTGTATCTCTGATATCTCATTCATAAAAGACTATCTCATAGGGTAATTGGAAAGATTAATCAATACAACCCCAAGAAAGTACCTGGTGCATCGTCATAAGTGCTCCATAAATTCTATTAGTCATTCTTACTCCCGAGCCTAGAATTGAGACCCTCGTGATAGGGCTTCCGCTTTGTCTCTCACTTCTCCCTACACAGATTCCCTCATCCCAAATACCACCCGACGTTTTTACCTCTTTGCTCCCCCTGCTTCATCTACCTTCCTTGCCTATATCGCCATCTGATGAGATCCCCCCCAAGTTCCAACGGTTGTCTGTAATGGCACCTTAAAACCAAACCCAAACCCACAATTCCCTACTCCAAGAACTGAATGAGCTTTCTCCTATCTTAGAACAGTTTCAGGGACACCATGTCTTGATATAGAGGTACATACATCTGTCACAACTTATGGAACTGTACACTTAACACGGCCCATTTTTTAGCATGTAAATCACACCTCTCCAAACCAACCCAGTAGGAACATAATGAGAACGTCTCCGCCTTTGGAGAGAGGAACACTTGGTTCAAATTCAAGTTCTAATACTTTCTATCTGATACTTCATTGGATTCCTTTCTCCTGTAGTTTCCTCTTATGTAAATGGGGCAGCTGTCACGTTCTCCTTTTACAGTGAAGGTTTAGAGACCTAATAACAGTATGTAAATGCCTCGTACACAGTTGATGCTACATTACAGTATCCTTTCCTATTTCTATGTTTGTCACCTACACCACCAAAGTGATCTTAAGGACAGAATACGTGCTGTCCTTTTCTTGTCCATAGAGTAAAAGTTGTGTGTTTAGCTATATATAATATAATATAACATAATATAACATAATATAATAAATTAATATAATATAATAGCTCAACACACCAACTTTTCGATAGCAAACATCTAGCGGCACCCAGCTGAAGCCTCGGCAGGATGCCACACTATGTATTACCACTCGGGTTCGCTAAGTCTCAGTATTTTAAAGTCTGGCAGACACTTTCCTTGGTCGATCATTCCGCTATGGCTCCCCTGTGTACAGTAGGGCTTAATAACACATCTTTCATCATGATAGTTCTTTAGGTTAATAAGGGTTGTCAATTTCTCTCAAACGCAATGGAACGGCTGTACTGTTTTCTGGACCAATAAGTCACTCCGTTTTCCATGGTTCAAAGTTAAGCTTTTATTTGGTTTTAAATTAAAAAAATAAATTTCATTATTAAATAGTGAGATGGATCTAACTTATGTTCAGATAGTAGCTTACTCGGGAATATACCACTGGGGGTACAATTAAGGGGTGGGACACCTAAGCTAAAATTATTTGTTATGTTGTCATGTTTGTTAAAAGTTCGACAGTGGCATAATTCCAAAGAAAGGGAGATACAAAGTTTTAGATGTTTACAATGGATGGGAGAAGTAAACCACTTATTCTATTGCAACTGCAAACACATTTCTTTCTCAGTGCCAGTCCGTTCAGATGCTATACCACAGTGCTAATGTCATCGGGCTCGTCTGCTTTCTTCTGCCTGCTGGGCAGGGATTTCAAGTATTCAAGGTGTCTCCGGGCATCCTCCTGATTTTGCCTCACGTAATACACCACATATGAGATCACCATGGTGAACCAGCCAAACATGGTGACCAGCATGGCATAATCGGTAGTCTTTTTGGGGAGGTTACAAAGGTCAGCATCATTGGCAGCATTGAGGAACGGTCTCCCGGCGTGCTCATCCAACACAGAAGTCTTACAGATCACATTGTGGGCTGTCTCGTGGTTGGATGCCATGCTCCTCAGAACTTGCTGGAGAGTACAGTCGCAGTGCCAGGGGTTGTTGGCGATTCTGGCCCTGGCCTTCAGGTTATTGAAGGCATTTTTGTGCACGCTTTGAATCCGGTTGTCAGACAAGTCCAGAGTCTGCAAAGTTTCAGCTACTCCTTTGAAGGCATGCTCATCGATAAACTCAATGCCGTTTTTGGACAAGTTGAGAACTCTTAGTTGATGGAGGTCCTTAAAAATCTCATTGGGGATAGATGTGATCTGATTGGAGTCCAGATACAATAAGACTGTTTCAGGAGGAAGATCTCTAGGTATTTCCTTGAGATTCGCATTGCTACAGGTGACATTTAAACCCCCAGAGGAAGAACAGAGACAGCCCTTGGGACACATACTGGCAGAATGAAAGCACAGTATCATAAGAACAAAACTTTGTAGGAGGAGACACATGGAGAGGGAACGGGTTAACCACAGGTCTACCAGATTCATGCTGGAATGTCAGCATAATCACAAGCCCATTCCTCATTCACTCCAACAACCAAGCGTGGCAACGGTTCCAGCCTTGTCCACACTGCTGATTTCCTTCTTGCTTGCTTCAAAAGGTTGCAGCTAACACATGTGTCTCTTCATTATTCCTGTCCTTGCCTGGGTACCTAAAGGATAGGGAAGCAGAGGCAATTAGCTTTTTTGCAGAGAGAGGTACATTGCAATTAAAAGTGCTCCCAGGCGTCTGGCATTCTGTGTGGGCAGGAGAGGTAATTTCCATTGACACCACTGGGAGTTGTCTGCAAATGGGAGTCTCTTGCTCAAATCCCAGGTGCTCGGGAACAGGATGGTCAATAAATGACAACATTTCCGAATTATGTTGCCTTGTTTTCAGTTGTGCGGAATTACAGCAAACAGTCTAGAATCCTGTCATCTCTATGCGTCCTCTCAACATCCTGAACCCCTTCTAAATTATATAGCAATAAAGTTTAATTATCCCTTTCCCCCTTTCTACAGGAGCAGATGCATTAATGCAGTCTAGACCTGCTCTTGAAACGCAGTGAGAAAGAACACTGATATTTCATGGTTAATGACCACAGATAGCAATAACTGTCATGGCTCCTGAATGGATGTCCAGTTGGAATATTTTCTCTAAAGAAACATCTTGCTTGAATTAAGAAATGAATAAATGCATTCCAACCTTTACAACAAAATGTTCCTAGGGACTGATAGAACAGAATCCCCAAAAGGGTTGTTGCCCTGATTCTCTCTGTTTTCTAAACAACCTATCCCATCCCCAATAGATCTTCAAATATGACACAAACCTCCAAGACTTTTTAAAATATAAGATAAGGATTAAAAAATATTAGCCTCTAAGACTTCCCCAACAGCTTATTTTGTCTTCCCAGTCATATATATGTATATATTATTGTTGAAATATATATACATAATAAATTACGTATATATAATCAATATACAGTAAAACCTTGGATTGCAAGTAACTTGCTCTCGAGCGTTCCACAAGACAAACAAACATTTCTAATACATTTTAACTTGACAAACGAGCGATGTCATACCAGTGGTACGTGACGCCGAATGTCACGTGATCACAACTGAGCCAACGGTTCTTGAACTTAACTTTGATATACAAGTGCTTTGGATTACATGCATGTTTCTGGAATGAATTATGCTTGAAAACCAACGTTTTACTGTATATATAGAATATTGTTGGAAGGGGCTTCTGGAATGGCAAAAATTAAGTAATATAAGTAAGGATCCAAGCTTGCTCAGAAACAGAAATGAGAATGTAAGTGAACCCTCAAAACTACTTTCTCATATAGAGAGGACAGGCATCTTTGGGACCAATTCACAGAGGAAGTGAGTGGATTTTGGAGAGATTATGTGATCCGCCCAAGGTTATAGCTTGTAGGTGGTAGAGACAGGACCCACGCCAAAGGTGTTATTCTGACTTATTAATCTCCTAACACTCTCTACTACCCCTACAACTCTGTCCCAACATTATCTGCCCTACAAAGACAGTTGGGATCAAGGGAGCATTGCTTGTTGTGATTTCTGATGCTGTTATGTTGAAGCTCAATCCCAAATTCAGTACCCCACGGAGCTCGATGGAGCTCCATGTCTGATTTCAGAGGGTCCTCTCTTAGGATGGGAGAAACAAGGAGAATATTCCTTCCTCTTACCACAGTGAGTAATAAATGACTTTCTGCATGAGCAACAAATGACTCTCTGCAAACTTATCTTTTCTAAAGATCCCAGATGGATAAATACAGGGGGAAATGACTCCAAATGTTACCAAACTCACAGAAGAGAAGATTAATGTGAGCTGAAAACATAATGAACGGGGTTGTTAATCATGGAAAAAATGAGATTAGCACTAGCAGAATGGAGTGGATGTGCTTTTGGAATCCTGGGTCCCTTAAATGCCAGAGAATGCTAAAGAAGGACCTGTAGGCTTACTGAGCCACCCATCAATAGCTCATTTCATTTGCAGTGAGTTTCCCTCCCTTCCATGTTTTCTTTCAAAACTGCATTGCAGGACATTTGGGGACTCTAGTGATTGTCTAGTTGGGAGAGAGGAAAACATAAGCAGGTGTGGAGGGGAGGGCACTCAGAGAGAAAGGAGGGGTGGCAGAAGGATAAGGCAAAGGATGTTAGGAGGAGAGCATGAGAAGGACACAGGAGATGGTGGACATGAGCGTGATTAGAGAACATAAAGAGTCTATGCAATCAACCAACTCCCATCAACTGAGGATGTACAACCAGCCTAAATCCTGCTGAAAGGTGGGAAGGCTTCCCTGGCGGACTCTCCACATCTCTCCAGAGACTGATTAAGAGTCTACCTGAAGAAAAGTGTTCCCCAAGTTAGACCATAAGTTCCATGAGGGCAGGGGCTTGTTTCCGCCCCATGTAGAAACAACAGCAAACAATTAAAAAGCGAAAAGTACAATTAAAAAGTACACTGGTGTGCATCCCAGCTTTAATCCTTATTAACAATGTGCTCCTGGGCAAGTTATTTAACCTCTCTAACCCTTCTTTTCCTTATCTTTGAATAGAAATGATAAAAGAACACAATTACAAAGTTGATGTGAGAATTATACGAGACAATCCACATAAAGCATTTAGCCCACTATCTAATAGGTAGTAAGAGCTCAAAACTTTTTGGCTACGGTTACTATTATTATCCCAGATACATTCTCAAATGCTAGCATAGTGCTCGGCATATAGTAAGGGCTAAATAAACATCTATTGTATGAATGATCCAATAAAATTTTGAAGCTGTGCTTTTTCTTCCCTATGGTAATTAATTTTATTTTTAATATAAACATTGGCTCTTCCGATGTCTATTGGTTTTACATGTTAACATGGTGGTCTTTGGAAAAATCATGAGTGCAGGCTCCTGGTTGATGAAAGGAAGAGTGGAGCTTTTTTCAGTAGGCTCATTGAGACTTAGTCTTGATTTCTCCAGAATGATCAGTCCCATGGTCATGGTAACAGACAAGAAATGATGAGGATACATCTTGAGTTCTCAGCAGCAGGGTGCAATACCTCTTGAGATGGAATCCAATGAAATGGTTTCACCTTGAAATGGTCCACCTATACACTGAATAGAATGCCTATTAGGAATACAAACACAGAGTATCTCTTGCATTTAGAGAGGTTGGGCTCAAACTCAGTATTTCATTTTCTTCCCGTGATGTTTGCGAAAAGGGAAACAAAAGCTCTGTGATTGGCTAGATTACTGGGCTGCTACGACTCAGACTCTAGAGTTTCCATGCTCAGCCAGGACGAAGTGAGAAGAGATGCAAGAAGTAGAGAACTGAGCCCTTGGATGTCTAGGAAGCAGACAGCAGAGGCCAGAGTTATTGAGTCAAAGTCATCTTCAGCAAGAAGGATGGAAGAATGGCCGCTCCACGCTATTATGCTGAATTACTATTTTGCAAATCCAGCTTGACATTGTCTTAAATTGCTGGATAGGTCATGAGAGGTTCTTGGAAAAGGAGGACATGGGAGGTGCGCCTCACAGTAAAAAAACGTAGGTATTCTTCTGACATCAGCTACCACCCAGAATAGTACAAAGCTTAAGAGCAGCTCAACAACCTAAAACTCCCTCCTGCTCTATTTCCAGTCAGGTCTATCCAAATATGCAAAGTAGCAAACAAAATATCCTGCTAGAAAAAATAGAGTGCCTCCTTTCTAACTTCAGGCTGAGTAGGTAGAACACAGAGAAGGGCTGGGGTCACACTGGTGATGGCAAGAATAGAAGCAGCATCACTGCCTGGCTCCTGATAAGGAACAAGATCCAATAAAGGGACAGAGCAAATTAAACAGTGTCTTTTCTACCCCTACTCCCCTCTGCATTTCTCAATGCATTACATTACCCTATCCTCATTCCCTTCAAATACGTCTGGGGCAGTCAGGAAGCTACAGTAGTTTTGGATGTGGTATTTAGTCATGAAGTGTGCTCCCAAAGGGGGCTATTTTATCCCTAGATCCATGCCTTGCTCACAATTCTTTTTCACACAGGTTTCCGAGGTACAGCAATTAATGCCTGGATTGGGTGGCAACTATCAAATGCTGTTTCCAGAAGGAAAAAAAAAGTGCATTTAGCAGAATGCCTGAGAAGACAGATCTTTCGGTGGTTGATTAACAACTCTATCTTGCTTCCCGTTCCTTTCTTTTCATCATTAGGAGATAGATACTCAGGGACACTCAGGGCTTCTAACCCAAAGCTTTCATTAACTCTTCCGAGATAAGCGAGCACACCAATTCAAGAAGAAATACCAGACACGCCAATTTCTCGAATTACATTCCATTCAGCTTTGCTACCAACAAGGATTTGATTAAAAAGCACAACACAGCAACAGAGGAAGGCCCTTTGATTCGGAAGGTAAAATTCAAATTAATGAAAAAATTTTAAAAAAACCTCATAAGTTTAAGTACTTAAAACTTCCATAGGGCAAAAAGTAAGACCATACACAAAATGAAAGGACAGATGCTAAAATAAAGGGTTGATATTTTTAGTACAAAAGACATTCTTACCAAGGGATAAGAAGCTGATCCCACAGAAAAATAGGACAGAAAAACAATAATATACAAAAGACCAACAAATCATATGAAAAGATCCTTGATCTCACTGACACAAAAATAAATTCAAGTGAAAGTACCTACCATCTTGGTTAAAATTAGGAGAAATAGCTAGTGTCAGTGAAAGTGTAAAGGACAAAGCACTCTCAAACACTTGAGGAGGGGCTACTAGGGACACGCTTTTTGTACAAGCAATTTAGGGATATCTATTCAGATTTTAAAACATGAGAACAAATTAGACTGACTGTACTGATGGAAAGATCTCCAAAGATGATCTCAAAAGCCAGCTAGGAGAAAGGGGTTCTTACAGTATCATCCTGTTTGTATATAAGTTTTAAAAGGACAAGAATGTGCGGCCAAAGGTATGTAACTTATACGTTTACATATGCATAGTTCACTTCTGAAAGGATCTGTATGGAAGGAAATGTATAAGAAACTATTAATAGTGGTTAACTGAGGAGTGGAACTCAAGGGCCGACAGGGGGAGAAAAGGGGCTGTCTTTTTATTTCATACCCTTCTGATGGATTTAACTTTTTATGGTATAAAGGTGTCTTTGTTTGTTTTTGTTTACATAAAATTTTTAAAAAATCTAATGCAAAAAGGACCAGGGATTAACTGAAAAACCAATCTGAACATAATGTCTCAGAAGACAACTTTTGAGCGCCATGAAATGGTTGGACAATGGTGGCCAAGAGGGTTGGGTAAATAAGACAATAAAGTTTAAAAAGCTGAACGTGTTTCAACAATGAGAGATTGAATACGCCAAGGAACAATGGTGAGAACTTTAACTCACAACCTGCTTAAACCAGCCCCGGGAGCCAAACTGCAGCCTCTATAGCAATTGTCCCAACTCAGCCAGATCAATAACTGCCAGCTTCCCTAATTTTCCCTCCTACTTCCAATTTAGGGTTAACCAGGGAGAGCCGAATCTGCTCCCCTAAGCAATCACAGAGGAGGCTCTGGTTCTAGTTAGCTTGCTTCCAGCTATCCCATGCCAAGAGCCACCAATCAGGGCACATCTGAAGCCTTTCATTTTTCCCACTATAAAGCTTTCACACTCCCCTCCTCCCTGTGAGTGTCTGCCAAATGCGAGGGATGGTGGCTGGCTCCCTTGCTACAGAACGCTTGGGAAAAATGGCCTCTGCTTGTTCTCATTTGGGTGGTTTTCATTTACTTCCACAAAGACTACAGTTTGAGTATGTGACATTTGCAATGTAATATTTCCAAAATTAGCTTTGTAACCTATTATAGAAATTATACAGGGATTTCTTTACATGCTCAGGTTTTCTATAAACTAAGTATTGGTTGCATAAAACATCAATGTGTATAATTCCTGACCAAAAAATTAGGAACAGTTGGGATCTGAATAATTCAGGTGAATGAACTATATAGATAATTTTGAGATCATGTTCATAGACAGCACACCTTAATTCACATCTTTAGCATTCAGCTTTGCCATGAACTTTAGTTCTGCATTTCTATTCACAACCGCCTATCACCAAAAGATTCCACCCAGGCTTCAAACTGGGCATCCTTAAAAGTAAAATCATGTTCACCCTTCAGCCTCACCCAACTACCTTCTACCATAAACCACTTATTCTTCCCTCCTGATTTCTTGGGAACAGTTTCCATTTTCATTCTCCCTGCCCTTTCTCTTGTGCTTTGTGTCCCATTGCCTCTTTCCTGTTCAAACCTCTATCCTCTTGCTCTGAAAGGAAGCCAAAGCCTCCTCCCTGGCCTGCCTGTGTGCAGCTTCTGTTTTCCTTCTAATGTCAGGTTCAAGCAACACTCTGGCCATCAATTTCCACTGGTCAAAAAGCTTTATGACCCCCTGTTGCTCATAACAATCCTCCTTTTCCACTCCTAGATCCCACCACACTTACTCACACAGACACAGAAACCTGAGCTCAGTAAACAGAGCTCCACAATTAGAAAGCTGATGATGAACAGCACTTCCTTCCACAAGTATGAGATTTCTCAGAAGTTATCCCAACCAAAGACCTCTACAGCTTGGAATTGCTTTCCTGGTTTCAAATCCAATGATAAAGATCTGGCCCAGGAGTCATTTAGGTGACTGTTTTATAACAAGGAGCTATCATCATCAACTAACTATCATCATCTAATTAAGGATATGTACTGATAAGGCCAACAGATACAGGAGGAACTGAGGATCCTTATATTTGGAAGGAGTTTAATTTGCTTGCAGACCCATAATTGTTTAAGTCAGGGAGCTCCTGAAATCTCAAAACCCTTGCTTTGGCAATTGAGGATATTGGTTTATTTTTGCTACCAGTCCATGAGCTTTCAGAGGGTAGGGGTCAATGTCTTACTCATTTTTATATTCTTGCATCACCCATAGTAAGAATTTAAAAAATATTTATTGAAATGAATTAGGATCCATCCTCATTTCATTATAAAATAGCTACTGTTCACTTGGCATTTATTACATGCCAGGTATTTATTAAGTGACGAACTTCCCTCATCTAACATGAGTAATGGATGGTGAAATTGAAGTTCTGACTAGGTCCCTGGTCAAATGGATAGAGAATTCCAAAGTGAGGGGTCAAGGTGCCATGTGAAGGTTGGGGGATATGTTCTGTGAATCTCCTTGCCCACTTTGAGGGAAAAAGGTGTCAAGAGGCATCTATCTTGTCACTTCCCCAAAGAGAGGAGAGAGTTATTAAGAGGATTCCTGGAGCTGGGGTGGAGGTGCAGAATGTCCTAAAACAAGCTTGACCCATTGTTTGGTGGTAGCATTGGGTAATGTTTTGATGTTGGGGTGAGTCTGCACTCCCAGAGTTGTCAGACAAAGGATAGAAAACTATTTCCTATGGGTCAGATATGGCTGCCTGAGGGAAGGAAATCCCCACTGAAAAGTATCTTGGGTCCTTTCTCACAGTCCCATAGGATTCCTTGGTAGGGCAGAGGGGCCTGAGCAACCAGAAACTGAAGGGTAGATGCTTAGATATGAGGGAAGTAGCCAACTGGAATATATCCACCACAGGGGCCAGGGGAGCCATATTTTTGGGCAACATATAGGCGGGTAGGGGGCATGAATGAACCCCAGAAAGAAGCATCAAGCCCATCTCATTCTGCCTTCCAATGAGCCTCTGAGCAGGGCAGCTGAAACCCAGTTATGCTGATCGCCTGGGGTGGGGTGAAAGGGCAGAGAGGGGAAATCAAGGTACCCACCACACTTTCTTTCCCTTTCCTTTATGCCTGAAACAGAGAAGAGGGGAGAATAGTTGACTATCAGATGAAATTCAGAGTATTGGTAATCTCTTGAACTAGACACTTACATAATTATATTCAAGTTTTACTTTGGCTTAAGTTAATTGAGTTTGTGACTTAAGGTAATGGTAGGACCATCTATTACCTGAGATTGGCACAGAGTCACGGGGCTGACTGATGTATTTCATTCAGGGACTAGAGGAAGATGATCACTTGCACAGAACAGAGATTAAAGGAATTGTGGAAACAGAAAGTAAGTTGCCTTCTATTCTGGATACACACATGTCACCTTGCAAAATCCTCAGGACAATCCTGAAAGGTAGCAATTATGACCCTTGCACAGATGAGCAAATTGAGGCATAGAGTGGTGACATAACTTGTCCACTTGGCATAGATGCTGCATAAAAGAGGCACAATTTGAACTGAAGTCCTTTGGCTTCCTGAGCTTGTGTGGTCAGACATGGCAGCACATACATCTTCACAGAGAAGCTACTGTAATTTCTTTCCTCCTTCTCAAATGATTCTGCTAAGATGAGGAACAAGGGCCATGATGGATTTCACACTGGGGGAAGTACTGCTGAAAGGAAGACTAGCAGGATAGGAAGAGGGTTGCAGAAAAGCTGACATATGCTTCTGAAGGGGTTCGGACAAGGTCTCCCCAGAGAGCACCACTCTGGCATGGTGATCACTTTGAGCTGAAGACAATCAAGTCCCAAAAGACTCAGGAAGAACCTTCCACCTCCCCCCTAACTGCCGCTAAGAATTCAGACAGAGGGCCTAGTTCAGGAAGAGAGCTACCAGCGGAGGTAACCACACAGAGGATGGGCTAGAGGATGGCTGGAGGTCTGCAGGGCCTGTTTGTTCAGATTCCTTTCCATGTCCCACTGTTTCCGCCTGTCACCACAGACAACTGTTTACTAACCATTTGGTCTCCCCATCTTTCTGTGAATTGTCTTCCTTCCTTTTGAAGCCCTA
Source organism: Cryptoprocta ferox (assembly GCA_028646485.1). Taxonomy (NCBI): domain Eukaryota; kingdom Metazoa; phylum Chordata; class Mammalia; order Carnivora; family Eupleridae; genus Cryptoprocta; species Cryptoprocta ferox. The sequence continues at coordinate 134,636,004 of CM053573.1, read as the reverse complement.
CCCGCTTCACCTTAGCTCAGAATGGCATGCACACGTCAACTGCCGGTCAGGCAGGCTCCCTTTGTCTTTGTGGGGCTCCCTGTGCATAATTAAATTTGTTTTTTTTCCCGTTAACCTGTCTTAAGTCAATTTAATTAACAGACCAGTCAAACAAACCTCAAGATGTGGAGAAAAAATTTCCTCCTTTACACTTCTAAACCAAAAGCTCTAAAATGACACATTTGCCTTACGTTTGTGAACTACATTACATTAGATGTAGTTAAATGTACTACAGTAAAGTCACATACTGGTCAGCAGAAGGAAAGAACGTGGATCCTAGATGTCCCACAGACTAGATTCCGTTCAACACTCATTGGTTTATAGATCCCTTCTACTGGTCACCTTTTGATACGGAGAGTCTGCAAATACAAGTACCGAGTTTCAAATGGCAAATCAGTCCTCTGTTGACTACTTTCTACAGACTTTGGGAAAGTCAATAATGAGAAGAGAAACTCCTTTTCATGCAAGAATCGTTTAAGGAACAACATTCAAAATGACATATCAAAATGACCTGCTGTCCATCTGTCCTAGATCTTGGTCAGTTTAGGCACTGTTTTTCCTCGTTTGAAACCTATTTCACAAAATAATCCTTTAAGCAAACCCTCGATTTATTGGGGGGGAAAAACAACTCTTATGAATACATTGCCTCCTTTCTACATGATCTAATGCCCATAGATCTCCAGAGAGGATTTAAAAATTCTTCCCACCCATAAACTCGCTGCAAAACCAAAGAAATATATAAACAAAATCCACTTCTTTTTTTTTTTAACCTAGTATCTTTCTCTGTGGCACTAAACATAGAATAAAGATAAGACTGTGTCTTTGTGAACATCTGTATTTATTATTCAACATGCTGCAAGTTTATAGGGAGATTGAGTGGGAACCCATCCATCTCAGTTTCTTTCTGCTTCTCTATTATTATTTCTCAGCAAGTGCCTATGACATTTAACAGTGAGAGCTTTGCAAGCTCCTAACACATAATCTACATAAATGTAGGCTCCCTAAAACTCACCAGGGTCCTGAGGCAACCTGAAAGCTACTTTTAGAAAACACTAGCTTATGCTGAATTCAGTCACATTTCTGAGTAGGATGAGTGACTGTTACCATTTAAAAAAAAACACAAAAACCTTGTTTTGCTTAACATTATTCCTTGACTTGGTGGGGAAAGTACAGCGTCCGACTTCGGCTCAGGTCACGATCTCGCAGTTCGTGGGTTCCAGCCCCGCGTCGGGCTCTGTGCTGGCAGCTCAGAGCCTGGAGCCTGCTTCCGATCCTGTGTGTCCCTCTCTCTCTGCCCCTCCCCTGCTTATAATCTGTCTCTCCCTGTCTCTCAAAAATAAATAAATGTTAAAAAAAATTAAAAAAAAAAGATTGAGATCCAAACCAAGGTCTAGAAACTGGATTCAAACCCTAGCTTCTGAGGAATGAATTCCAGGAAGTTAGCAAATCATGCACACTTCTAAGCCTTATTTATCATAGAAGTATACTAAATAATATTCACCTCACTGGTTTCATAGTTATGAGGATAAAGTGAAATAAATATATATGAAATATTCTTCAGAAACCATCAATGGCCACTTAAAGGTTATGCTCTATTGTGGGTTTCAGTATTTGGCTGTTTTCCTCAAATATCAGATCATTCTTTTCCCAGAGCCTTACGTGTCTTTTCCAACTAGGATGTGATTCTCACATAACCTGTAATAGTATTCATTTCAAACTCTATTGAACCTGAATCTAACCACGAGGAAAGGATTTGAGCAATCCAAAACTTGAGGCACTTTGCAATGTGACTGATCGGGACCCTTCAAAGGGTGACTGAGGGAAACAAAACAAAACAAACACACACAAAAATCAAAAGCAGTCTGCAGAACTCTTCCCAATTAAAGGAAAAAGACATGTGATAACCAACAGCAATGCAAAAGACTGGCTTCTGGCTGTAAAAAAAAATGCTAGCAAAGAACATTATTGGAACAATGCGGGAAAACTTTGGTTACAAACTATATTCGATATTATTGTATCAAATATAAATTTCTTGGGCTTTTCATGATTTGAAGAGGACAGAGAAACCCCATACACTGAAGTATTTGGGGGTAAAGTGTCATGACAACTGCAAAAAGTATTCAAAATACTCAGGAAAAACAAAACTATATTTTTATGTGGAAAGAGAGAGACAAAGTGGCAAAAGATTAAGAATTGATCACTGGAAAGTGAGCATCTAAAAGTATTCACTGTACCAATGTTTCAACTTGTCCGAAACGTTCATGTTTCTCAAAGGAAAATGTGGAGGGGAGGTTCTAGGCTTACAAAATAAACAACAGCAACTAAAGAACTTTAAGAGAAAAAGAAATCCCTTCCTGATGAAGCAAGAGAGTTTTAGGAATATTCATTCGAGTCTAGTGTATCTCCTCATGGTGACACCGAATAGAAACCTAACGTGAAATGAGAAGGAATTCTTTAAACTGTATTTTGTGGGGCACCTGAGTCCCAGTCAGTTAAGCATCTGACTCTAGGTTTCAACTCAAGTCATGATCTTGCAGTTCATGGATTTGAGCCCCACACTGGGTTCCACACTGACAGTGCAGAGCCTGCTTGGGAGTCTCTTTCTCTCCTTCTCTCTCTGCCCCTCCCCTGCTCATGCTCTCTCTCTCTCTCTCTCTCTCTCTCTCTTTCAAAATAAATAAATAAACTTAAAAAAATCGTATTTCTTGTATGCCAGGACTACCAAAGCACCGTCACACTGACAGACGTCCCACGCACAGTGTGGACCTGGTTTTAATTGGGCAGCAATGAGATCATGGCTCAGCCACTTACTAATTATGTATCCTCTCAATCCCACAATCTTCTAAGTTAAACATGGGGGCATTAACAGGCTCTATCCAAAAGGGATTTCATGAGGATTCATCGAGATAACACATATAAAACACTTAGAAATCTTCTGTTACATGCGAAACTGTCCATGAGAGTTTACTATTACTGTCACTTCTACCACTACGATTATTGTTACTGTCATTACCATCATCATCTTACACTTTGTCTTCTCTCTGCTAGGACAATGTAGGGCCAGAGTGATCATACCCTTAATGCAATAAAGAGAGTAACTCCGATGGTGGCTAACATTTCTTGGACATGTATTATGTGCAAAAATTTTACTTTGAAGGTGAAAGGAATTTTGCCGAAGTCTCCTCATATCCACTTTGGATAATTTGGATGATAAGATCTAGGACTTTGGAGCTGATGATACTCAGATGAAATTTTGGATTTTTTTGAATTGATGCCATAATGGGCTGAGACCTTGGGGAATGTTGGGATATTATGGATATATTTTGATAGGGGGTGAATGTGAATCTTTGGGACCAGAAGGTAGACTGTAGTAGGCTGGAAAATGTCTCCCCCCACCCTCGCCCAGTATCTAGGTCCTAATCCCTGGAACCCATGGATGTTACCTTTTACGGAAAAAGAGACTTTGCAGATAAGTTAGGGATCTTGAAATGGAGGCATCATCCTGCATTATCTGGGTGAACCCTAAATGTAATTATAAATGTCCTTATAAGAAGGAGGCAGAGTGGGTACCTGGGTGGCTCAGTTAGTTGAGTGTTCGATTTCAGCTCAGGCCATGATCTCATGGCCATCCGTGAGTTTGAGCCCCGAGTCAGGCTCTGTGCTGACAGCTCAGAGCCTGGAGCCTGCTTCAGATTCTGGGTCTCCCTCTCTCTCTGCTCCTCCCCTGCTCATGCTCTGTCTCTCTCTCTCTCTCAAAAATAAAATAAAAATAAATAAAAATAAAAGTAGACTGAGGTGTAATTGACATGGGAAAGAAGAAGGCACTATGAGTACCGAAGTAGAGACTGGAGTGATGTGGCTACAGGCAACACTGGCAGCTCCCAGAAGCCCGAAACAGCAAGAAAACAGATGCTCCCTTCAAGCCTCTGGAGGCCGTGAGCCCAGCTGACAAACTGATTTTGGTCCAGTGAAACTGACTTCAAACTTCTGGCTTCCAGAACTATAGAATAGCGGTGTGTTGTTTTAAGCCACAAAGTTTGTGGTAATTTGTGATAGCGGCCATAGGAAACTAACACCACAGTACGTGGAGAATAGAGCTCACAGCCCGTTCTATCTGGCTCTCCATCACACTGGATTAAGGACTTTCGCTACAACTAAGTACCTGGTTTAGCTCTGAGTGTCCTGCAAAGGAAGACCACAAAAATGTCAAATTCCAAAATGATTACTCTCTAATACAGTGAAAAATGATTGGCAAGCAGAGAGAAACTTTTTCAAATTTCATGAATAACAAAATTTTTAGTATTTATTTATTTTTGAGAGAGAGAGGGTGTGAGCAGGGGAAGGGCAGAGAGAGGAAGACCCAGAATCTGAAGCAGGCTCCAGGCCCCTAGCTGTCAGCACAGAGCCCGATGCGGGGCTTGAACTCACAAACTGGGAGATCATTACCTGAGCCAAAGTTGGATGCTTAACTGACTGAGCCACCCAGGGGCCCCTCAAATTTCATAAAAGATCCTGTGAAAGGACGACCGTGTGACCTAATGGGCGAGATCTTTACAATTGCACTGATGATGTACGCAAATTCTGCTCTGGCTCGAGGCGTCATGTGAGGTCATTGCTCTGTGAAAGTCTTCCTAAACCCCAGAAAGCGGAGTTATCATGTTGGATGTTTACTAGAGACACAGGATTAAAGCAGGGATGGGATAGAAAATATGATAGAACGGGAAGGTTAGCACGCCCCTTACAGTGCAGGGGTCCACAGACGTAATCAGACAAACCAAGTCACCTCTGACAGTGAAAAGCAGGGCTGGTAACAATTGTACTGGGACAACAGGCTCAGGCAACAACTGTCCCAGACAAAATGAGACACGTGGTCATCTTGCTTATAGGCAATATCCTTAAAGTGAGGGGACAGCCTAGCCGAATCTATAGGATGACTTTTTAAAAGAGTATGTCAATCGTTGAGACAAAAAACAGACTTTTGTCCAAACCTCACTCTTCATGGGGCATTTGCGTGGCTCAGTCAGGTAAGCATCCGACTCTTGATTTCGGCTCAAGTCATGATCTCACAGTTTGTGAGTTCGAGCCCTGTGTCAGGCTCTGCGTTGACAGAGCGGAGCCTGCTTAGGATTCTCTCTCTCTCCTCTCTCTCTGCCCCTCCCCTGCTTGTGCATGCGCTCTCTCTTTCAAAGATAAATAAACACTAAGAACAACCTCACATTCTTCTTAGACGTCCATATAAGTGATCTTCTGTGGACTTATTACATGTGCAAGTAATATTATAAAACAGATACAATGTTTTCTAATGAAACAGACTACCTAGAACTCAAACATCTAACAAATTAAGTATCTTATTCTTCCACGCAATTTTACAATTGCCATGTTAGCATAGATGACCATTTTGTTTCTTTAAGATTTTAAACTGTCATGTTCATCATCAGTTTAATATCAGCACAATGCCCCAGTGAATGGAGTTATATGTTAGATCTACTCAAACATTATTCTTTTGCTAGATATTTTGGTTTTCTCCCATTTTTGCTAATAATTTATTATAAATAATGTGCAATTGAAATAAATTTTTTCAGGCTGATACATTTTCCTTTTGGATCATTGCCTTAAGATAAATTCCTAGAGGTGAAATTTACTCAAGTCAAGCTCCTCATCTGAATTCTGTTAATTGTTTACATCACTGAAAGGGCCAATTGCATAAAATGATGGGCAAGTTTTTAATGACAAAGAGTTGGTTATATCTGTCCACTTTGTATTGACTCTGTGTCCATAGCATCAAAACCAAAATACGTAGAGTTGTTCCACGGGGCGGGTAACAGTTTCGGGAGTCTGAGGCACCCTCTCCTGGTTTTCGTCATTGTGGATCTTAGTCAGAGTGGCATCCGATAGGACCACTGGCTCAGTCCATTTGCTCTCTGGTCAGATCAGAGCTGACCAAACAAATGGAATACACTATTTGGTCCAAAATTGTATTTAAAGAAATGTTTATTTACAGCTCATGAACGCTTTCTTGGCAATAATCCACTATTTTTCCTAAGAGAGGTCACTGGGGAAAATGATGCCCTGCATGATTTTTGTTTTTTGTTTTCCATTAAACATGTAACTGTGTAAAGATATATTATAAGATTGTTTCTTCACTGAGACATTGTTTGCTATAGCAGAAAATGTTTTTTAAAAATAAAAGACTTAGGGGGGCCTGGGTGGCTCAGTCGGCTAAGCATCTGACTTTGGCTCAGGTCATGATCTCACGGTTCGTGAGTTTGAGCCCCGCTTCAAGCTCTGCAGCTCAGAGCCTGGAGCCTGCTTCAGATTCTGTGTCTCTTTCTCTCTCTGACCCTCCCCTGCTCACACTGTCTCTCTCTCTCTCTCTCTCTCAAAAATAAAAAAATTAAAAAAAAAGATGTCAAACATATATTAAGTGAAAAAGGTACATGTATGATCTCTCATTTGTGTACAACAAAATAGATCTATACATATACACATTTGCACATAATTAAAAAGTTACAGGAGAATAATAAAAAATGATAGTCTCACCCTCTAGAGGATGGTTCTGGAGCTAAAAAAATGGAGTAAGATTTTCACTTTTTATCTTATACCCTTTTCTATTCTTGCCATTTTTTTGCCATGAGTATGATCATACCAATAACTAGGCAATAAAGGGATTGGCCAGGAGGCATTGACAGATAATCTCTTTTCTGTCAGCAGCTATAGGGATTACAAAAACGTGTAACATAGTGTCTCTTCTGAGTGGCTGAGTCACCGGTGGGCAGTCATTTAAACTTTCTGAATCCCAGGAAGAATGTACAGGAAACGTTAGAGGCCTGATGTTAGATAAAACCAGGTTTAACTCCCAGTTATGGCTCCATCAGGGGGATCATGGACAAGCCAATTCACTGCTCAGTTTCTTCAACTATAAATAAAAAAACAGCTAGTTCATGGGTTTCTGAGAATGCCTGGTTCTGACAGTGCCTGTCTCAAAGCAGATGCTTGACAAATACCATTGGCCTTCAAAGGGATGAGAAGGAATCCAGTTCAGACTTCCCAAAGGTTCTGTGGAATAATAGGTTCCTGAGATCTCCACCAAATGAATATTGTAGAGTCACATAAGTCTGAGAAATACCCTCTTTGAGCATCACGATGGGCACCAGCCTGTTAAAGGTTCTGAGAACTTACAGCAAAGTAACCTGTTACCTCATAATTTCCCCAATACTTGGTTCCCCCGCCAAAGGCCTCCCTAGACCCCATTCTTTTTATAGCATAAACACCCACGGAATGTATTGGCTAAATTCAGATTAATTAAAGAACATTGAATTCTACCTCAATTACTATCACTAGTAATATATGGTGACAAGTTTTGCAAATGCGAATTCTATTTGAATTTTTTTAATGTTTATTTTTTATTTAGACAGAGAGAAACAGAGCATGAGTGGGGGAGGGGCAGAGAGAGAAGCAGACACAGAATCTGAAGCAGGCTCCAGGATCTGAGCTGTCAGCACAGAGCCCGATGCAGGTCTTGAACCCACAAACCATAAGATCATGACCTGAGCCGAAGTTGGACTTAACCGAGTGAGCCATCCAGGCGCCCCCAAGGTTTGCAAATGCGAATTCTATTTGTACTTGATCCCTCTCAGGCTGTATAATACTGAGAAAGAGCCAATGCCAACTAATGTCTATTCTAGGCAGAGATGAAAAAACTAATAATCCATAGCTATCACTAGGGTGGTTTTATTTAATTAAAAAAATGCCCCTTGATTAAAACTAGTCATGCCTATAAGTAAATGAAAAATGGGTTATTATTATCTTTGAATTTTATCCTCTCCTATTTCCTTATCCTCAGGCACCACTTTTATTTTCGATGAGATCATTTAATAAGATGATCCCAAAAGACTTTGAAAACCTTGTAGAGTGGAGTTTCAAAGGGCTTTGGAGTTAGACATGTCTAAGTTTGCCTTTCTCATTCAACCAACCACTTACTAGTTACTAATTGGTGCTAGTAACGTACTAGTTGTCAGTTTGTTTTTAGGACATGCTACTTAATACTGGGCCTCAATTTTTTTCATCTATAAAATGAGCATGATAATACTTAATTTCATGTGCTATGGTAGATTATTTTCAAGAACAGTTTCCATTATTCCCCACCCCATGTCCTTTTGCAAGGTAACCTTGAGTTCCTCCCATGAAGACATGGAGTCCATGTCCCCATCCCTTGAATCTAGGCTGGCCTTGGAACTCCTTTTGACCACAGACGAAGCAGAAGTGACAGTTTCAAGCCTACACCTCTCCAAGAGGCCGTGCATGCTCTTGCCTTTGCTGTCGGAACCCTCCTCCACCTCAAGCCAGCAGAATCCCTGCCTAACCTGCTGGATGATAAGCAGTCATGTGAAGGAGGGGCAGTTGGCCCAGCTGGGTCACTCTAGCCTAGAGCTGGCCACACGTCCAACATGTGAGAAAGCCCAACCTAGATCATCAGATACAACTCTCTAACCTGTAGCTGACCACAGATTTATAAGTGAGCCCAGCCAAGACCAGAAAAACCATCCAGCTACCCATGAAATTGTGAATAACAAAAATGATACTGAGTTTGGGGTGTGCTTGGGATGTAGCAAAATCCAGTTGATACACGTGACTATTTTAACAATTTAAAAAGTTGGGGCACCTGGGTGGCTCAGTTGGTCAAGCATCCGACTTTGGCTCCAGTCACGATCTCACAGTTTGTAGGTTTGAGCCCCGCATCAAGCTCTGTGCTGACAGCTCAGAGCCTGGAGCCTGGTTTGGGTTCTGTGTCTCTGTCTCTCTGCCCCTCCCCTGCTTGTGCTCTGTCTCTAAATAATAAATGTCTCTAAATAAATAAATGTTAAAAATTTTTTTAAAGTTTAAAAAGTTAATATAGTCTCCCTCTCTCTGCCCCTCCCCAGCTCGTGCTCTGTCTCTCTCTCTCTCTCAGAAATAAAGAAACATCAAAAAAATAAAAATAAAAAGTTAATATATTTATGTTTCCTATGACACTGGATTGATATTTGTTTCATGCATATAAACTAGCAATAGAAGAACATACTTCTTCATACAAGATTCATAGAGACCTCATTCAAGAATGTTATAATGTTACATATATATATATATATATATATATATATATATATATAGACCTCATTCAAGGTCATAGAGACCTCATTCAAGAGTGTTATAATTGCTCAGTGCTAAAGAACATCAGCAGTTACATTATCCATGGAAACCAAATAATACATTTGCTTACTATGAGAGTCAGTAATATTCAAAACTGTTCTGGTAACCTCCAAGTAGCCCAGAAAAACAGATACAGAGAGGAGGAAGACATCCGTCCAATTCCTAGGTCAAATCTGAAGAATGCATTTTAATATCGTCTGCTCCCATTAGTCCTAGTGCCAAGCACAGTGCCAGCATGGAGTCAGTACTCTGCCAGTGCAGCCCAGTGGTTAGGAGCAAGGGCTCAGTCCGAGTCCCAGTTCCTTCAATAACTGTGCCTTGCCTCAGTTTCCTCACCTGTACCTGAGGATTACAGAAGTATTTACTGCTTCTGTTTGTAGTAAGGATTAAGTGATATTATTTAAACAAAGTACCTACATGGCACATAGTACACAATAAATGTAGTCATTTCTCTTTGCCGAGTGATTATTGTTTTAAACATACTCCTGGAAACAGAGCTCGTGTGCTAGTTCTGGGCATATGTGAGTAGCCATCCCTGGGCTTGCCAGATCTCTCAGGCTTTCAGAAGCTATCCTGCAAACACAGAGGCAAACATCAAAGAGACAACTACAAAGAAAGCCAAGTTTCTAGAGACTCAGTGAAGAATTGAAATATTGTGTCTTAGCAATCGTGGTGAAACAGAACTGAAATAAATGACATTTTATTGATTCAGGGGCTATGGCGAGCATGTAGGCACTCTGAGGTGCTCCCCTGTTTTTTTGTCTGCAAAAGGTTTCCACCAAATGGAACCCCCTCTCCATTACACAGTCCTGAAGGGTAGAACCCTTATGGTCCACTTCCTCCAATTTCATTTTGGCCATATACCCATTAACAGGCCTGCCCAGACCTGGGACCTCAGAGACCTTCTCGCCGAATAATCTAGGCTGATGACCTGAGGCCAATACCTGAACGGTGATTTCAATTACAGGTGAACAGAGAATTTATTTGCACTCAGATGACCCTTCCTTCTAGAACCTCACAGTTTCTCCTTTCCAGAACTGCTGTTTTATCAAAGCACGTAGAATTGCTACCCCTCCAATCTATGAGTAGAAACTAAGTGGTAGATAAATCATTCCAATCTTCATGTAATTTGCCCTCGATTTCAGATTTAGATTCTTCATTCTGTTAAGCTCTCTAATGTACACTTTCAAATTTCATCTCCTCAGTGACCACCTGGGGATCACGTAAGATAGAAATTTCTTCATTTATCCTGTGATGTGTATTAAAAAAAAAAAAATCCTAAGTCCTCCCTAAAGAAGAAGACAGCACAGAAAAACAAACCAATATTTGTAGAACAATAAAGAAGTACAAAGAACTTGCCTGGATATTATGGATGGCAATTTAATTCTAACAAGAGGATCATTGGACAGGCTGCTTCCTATTTACCTAATTAGGCAAAGGCGTGAAAGAAACAGTCCTTTTTAGACCAATGGGTTGTATCTAATCTAGAAATGGTCTCACCTCTTCCTATTCTCCACCTGAGCCCTTTATCTTGACAGGCTGCTGTCAAATGTAAAAAATCTTCTTTTCATGGTAAAAAAAAAAAAAAAAAAAAAAACTCCACAAAGAAAAAAAACAGGAAATCAGAACAGAGATCTATGGTTTTTCTTTTCCATGCCGTGTAGTTCACTGATGTTCCATAGGGAAATGTGTAGCCCTGAGTTGGCTCGATTGTCCTTTGGGAGTCACCCGGAAAAATTAACAGCTACCCAGGGACTTAGCTCTTGTCAACAACAAACCAAATCAAACTTTCCAAAGTCATTTAATTGTCTGCAGGATGCAGTACGGCTCAGACATAATATGCCAGTTTAAATAAAACCGAATATCATATTCTCCACCCTTGCATTTGCTCTTATCTCAGTGAACCAACCAGCCAGGTTAAGATAAGTGAAACAGGTAAGAAGCAGTCCAGGTGAAGCTAAGATAAAGTCAACCGGAAGAGAGACAGCCATTTTCAGAAAAAGATCATCTAAAATCCCATCTTGTCTCCTCTAAATGGCTTGGACAATTAAAAAAAAAAGAATAAGCCATCCCAATATTAACAGGCAATCATGAATCTCATTGCCTATAGAAGGGTTTCAGGAATTATGACCAAACTGCTATTGTATTAACCAATTCTTATACACGTTTGGATCAAAAAATGTTTGGTCAGGTGAGAAGTATTATTTATACCCAACCTGTTGCTTTTGGCTTTGCACAGAGTCTCAGGATATGGTAACAGGAAGGGTGGGGAGGCTGGTCCGGCCTCCCTGATCCCCTGAGGCAGTAGCACTTGGTCTAAGCATGAGCCCGTAGCCCACTCACCTCCTGCCCCTGGCACTCTTTTCCTTTTCTCTCTTCCCACTTCAGCAATTCCTACAGTCACAGATGGAAGGGCTGAACAGAGCAGAGCCTGTCCCATATGTGGGGGGCCCTCTGGATCATCTGAATGTCTCAGCTTGCGGGCATCCCCAGAGCTGCATGAAGGACAAGGACACAGGAGATGCTCGGGACATGTTTGCTCAATGAAGGACTGGATGGCTGAAAACACATGGAAGCTTCTCACGAACCAACCCTGACAGCGTAGGGGCTGGGGTCCTGGGGATGAGCCACCCTCCTCTCCCCAGTACTGTGGCAGTCCATGTGGAAATGGAGGAGGACGGAAGGAGCCACTAATTATGGGCTCCTTCTTAGGCAACCGGGTTCAGAATAAAAGCAGAGCTGCTCACACTGGGGACACGGAGAAGGCAGCATCCAATTCATGAAATCTGACATCTAGCCAGCTAAAGGAGGATGACCCCTCTGCTCCCCACAAGTCACCCAGAGATGCCCATGGTCACAGGAGGTCAGGCTCTGGGAGGGCTCACCAATTGTTTACCACGTAGAGATGGATCCTGGTGTCCCAGGCACACTGTCATTGGGCCTGTGACACCAGACTGGTCCATGAATTTCAGAAACACATCGTCAAAACATGCAGGTAAAATATTTCTGGGGTGTGAGCAGCAGAAAGAGACTGACTGTACTAGCTGGATTTTTCACTTAAATGTGCAGCATTTCCCCCTTTGCCTCTACTTCGTCTCAGCTCTAGAAGGTGAGCCATCATCATCAACCTCTGGGGAGATGGAGCATCGGAGAGTCTACACGTCCTGCTTGTGTGCAGCTGCTGAAAACTCTCTGGAGTCTAGGAGAACCTGCCAGAGCTGGGACCATCACGTTCTGCGAAGCTGCAGAAACAGACGGCACGCCTCCAAGGGTGGAGAAACTGAGGCCTTGGTCACATGATGCGCTGATCCTTCTACGATCCAAGTTTTAGATCCTTGTCACCTTGGGGTGCAGGTAGGTCTGTCCAAGCCAGCTAACAATTATACAGGCATACCGTGTTTTACGGTTCTTCATTCTGTTGTGCTTCACAGATATTGCTGGTTTTTTTTTTTTAATAAAAATTGAAGGTTTGTAGCCACCCAGAATCAAGAAAATCTATCAGTGCCAGTTTTCCCACAGCATTCGCTGACTTCGTGCCTCTGTGTCACATTTTGGTAATTCTCACAATACTTCAAACCTTTTCATTATTCTTATATTTGTTATGGTCAACTGTTATGGTCCAGTATGATTACAACTCACTGAAAGTTCAGATAATGGTTAGCATTTTTTAGCAACAAATGTTTTTTTAATTTATTAACGTTTATTTATTTTTTTTAAGTTTTTTAATGTTTATTTATTTTTGAGAGAGAGAGAGAGAGACAGAGCACGAGCAAGGGAGGGACAGAGAGAGAGAGGGAGACACAGAATCCGAAGCAGGCTCCGGGCTCTGAGCTGTCAGCACAGAGCCTGATGCGGTGCTCGAACTCACAAACCATGAGATCATGACCTGAGCCGAAGCCGGACGCTTACCCGACTGAGCCACGCAGGCGCCCCTAACGTTTATTTATTTTTGAGACAGAGACAGAGCTTGAGCAGGAGAAGGGCAGAAGACAGAGGCAGATAGAGAATCCGCAGCAGGCTCCAGGCTCCAAGCTGTCAGCACAGAGCCCGACGTGGGGCTCGGATCCACGATCTGTGAGATCATGACCTGAGCCAAAGTCGGAGGCTTTACCGACTGAGCTACCCAGGCGTCCTAGCCGTACGGTATTTTTGAATTAAGGCATGCGCATTATTTTTAGACAAAATGCTATTGCACACTTAATAGCCTACTGTGTAGTGTAATCATAACTCTTGCATGCAGCGGGAAGCCAAGAAATTTATTTCGGCCCGCTTTGGTGCCGTGGTCTGGAATCGAACTCACAATATCTCCGAGGTATGCCTGCATACGGCGGAGGCCAATCTTGCCCTGCTAAAGCCAGAACTGAGAGGGAGTGGCTGAGAAGCTCCAGGCAGTGATCACGGGGGCGGATGGAACGGTCATCACACATCACTGTGCTGACAACTACTCCCCGACCACGCTGTCTTTTCCCCACTGGCACAAAGAAGTGACAAGTGCCATTTTCTCTCCCTGTTCTCCTCCACAGGCAAGCTTTACTCTGATCTGCCGACCAGAGAAAGCCAGACGCCTGGGTGTCTGGAAAGGGCTGAGGCCAGACTTTTGAAGGTTCATCCCTTTCTACTAACCTATGGTCATACCAATTGCATGGTATGTCTTCCCAAGTTCACTTGTGGGACCTGAGCCTCTTCCTGAGATGACCAAGATGAAAGCTTCGATGAGCTGTCTTGGCAGTGTCAACAAAAAGAAGAATCGGACAGAAATCTTTCCAGAGGCCACTTGTGGAGCGGCTCCTCGTTCAGTGGGCTCTGTCCAGGGGCTGCAGGAGATAGAGCTGGGCGAGGCGAAGGAACCAAGGCTAACTCTTGAGTATTCAAGGTATGGAAGGTCTCAACCCCTGGATTCTCCCCCACTTCCCTGTGCCACCTGGGTCCCGGGTCATTTTCCCTGCTCATTATCACGCACACCAGAGGGAAGGCAGAGGAAATGGAGGGAGATGAAAGTCAAATGAATCCATTCTGCCACTTGTTAGCAGCTCAGCTCAAGTATACACGGTGGAGGGGGGGAGGGGCGGCTGCACCTCATCTGTGGGTTGCACTGCTCCCTGCTATTCTTGTCCCTCGTGCTGCCAGGCAATATCGAGTGGGCTGTATGGAAATGATCTGTGGGATGAAGGAAGAAAGGAGGGGGGAAGCGGCTCCATCAGTCGCTTCTTCGAATAAAAGGGAAAGGAATTTTATGCTCAGTGGCAGCGTGCCACACAGAGTAGCCCAAATTTTATTAAACAAACTCGTGTTTGGAAGCATCTTATTCCCCCAGAACTGGAGGCAAAGGGATGCTGAGACCGTATTTAGAGGAATTACAATGCAGAGGATGCACGGATGGTGATAGCAGCAAAAAGAAAATGAGAAAGTGTCCGTGAAGGCTGATGCCAGGGACAGTAAAGGCAGAAATAAGCAAGGGCTGTATTCAAACCTTAAAGGATAATGAAAGGGAAGAAAAACATAGGAAGACCTTTAAGCCCACTCCCCCGAACACCAGTAGGATGGCAGGGAGTGGATGGAACTGGTTGCAGAAGAGCCCTCCTCCCTAAGCTTATGGAATAGGAAGGAGGAGGCTCGTCGTTAGGAATGTCCTGTCGTGCTCTGTGGTGGACACTGTGATATGCCATCCAAATGCCCCTCCAATGAAGGGCTTGCTCCAGCTGCTGGGAGTGCTGGGGACAGAGAACTTTCCACTGTCAGCCCCTTTGAGGCTTGTCTCTGTGTGACAGAGGGTCACTCCGCCCTTGGGGACAGCCTGCACTCAGTGACTGACTGATGTAAGAGGATAAAGGCCTGGTCTGCTCAGCCCAACCCGGGGCAGCTTCGAAGGGCCACTGGAGACTCAGAGCTGCCTGAGGGGTTGGCTGAGGTGGTCATTGGGTATGCATTACAGCACAACTTCTCTCTCCAGTCCATCCCATCCCACCCACAAATGTTGATCCCAAGGGCACTTTTTTTTTCAGAGAGAGAGAGAGAGAGAGAGAGAGAGAGCGCCCACATGAGCAAGGGAGATGGGCAGAGAGAGGGAGAGAGAATCTTAAGCAGGCTCAATGCAGAGCCCAGTGCAGGACTCAATCCCATGACCCTGGGATCATGACCTGAGCCAAAATCAAGAGTCAGACACTCAACTGATTGAGCCACCCAGGCGTTCCCCCACCAAGGGAACTTCTTAACGAACCTCTCACATCTAGAATCCCATTTCCAGAGTCTTCTACCCTGGAAACTCAACATGCAATGGTCACTACTTTTTCCTTATCCTGCCTGGGATGTATAATTATCACTTTCTCTGAGCAAGAGATTTACTTTTATGTATGACACTGGCATATACAGGAAGAGAAGCTATGAAACACATCAAAGAGACCCAGGATAGAGAGAGAGGGGATGTAGGAGAGAACAAGACTTATGAATGAACCAAATGGGAATAGAATAAAGAGACAAAGAATAGAATATTGAGCACCGAGAAGTCACAACTACATCATTCAAGATGGCACCCATTATCAGGTCCAAGCACTGGGGAGAATAGGGAAGGGGACAGCATGAGTTTACCTGAGCAAGGCAAGAGGCAGCGTCAGCGTGAAACCTATACCATAACTGAATCCGTTAATGGGAAATAACCTGCTTTTTTTGTGGTGTTTTTTGGCTAAGCCTAAGAACATGATATCCTTTACTTGGGGGAATTATTGGCAATGCAGTCACAGAGAATGCTTGCCACCAGATAAGGTTAAAACAAAGAGTTTGGATGGACTAAGTTATTTTGTATTTTTTATTTAAAAATTGTTTTAAGTTTAGGGGTGCCTGGGTGGCTCAGTCAGTTGAGCCAGGTCATGCTCAGTTCGGCTCAGGTCATGATCTCACAGTTCTTGAGTTCAACTGCCACGTCGGGCTCTGTCCTGACAGCTCGGAGCCTGGAGCTTGCTTTGAGTTCTGTGTCTCCATCTCTCTCTGCTCCTCCCCAACTCACCCTCTGTCTCTGTCTCTGTCTTTCTCTCTCAAAAATGAATAAACATTAAAAAAAAATTTAAATTTTAAGTTTTTTATTTATTTTTGAGAGAAAGGGAGAGAGAGAGAATCCCAAGCAGGCTCTCCACTGTCAGTGTGGAGCCCGACACACGGCTCAAACCCACAAACCTCGAGATCATGACCTGAGCCGAAATCAAGAGTCAGACACTTAACTGACTGAGCCACCCAGGTGCCCCTAAGCCAGGATTCTAACCAATGCAGAATCTATGTTAACCACTATGTTGGGCTTTCTTTTATCATGCCTGCACAAATAGAGAACACATAGGGGTTCATTTAAAATCTCTTTCTCATCACCAAATTGAAGCTGGACCTTGCCAAGAGGAAGTATAGTGACACCATCCACATGGGTTTATCACGTGCTTTACAGAGGCGGGGCTGCCGTTTCAAAGCTTCACAAAATTTTCAGGGCTCCTTCTTCTGAAAAGTGGTAGGATTGCACATCTCCTCCCTCTTTGAGGTTAGCCGTGGCATGTGATCACTATGGCTAGTGAATTCTGGGCAGAACTTAGGTGAGTTTTAAGGCGCCCTCCCCACCGCCCCGGCCTCCACCTCCATCTTCCTGGGTCGGTGAGTAATTAGGAAAACAGATTCCCTCCTTGACCCATGATCAACACGTGCTGTGAATGAGAAAAGACTTTTGTCCTTTTATGCCACTGAGATCCGGGGATGATCACAGTTGCTTTTATTGTCCTTCGACAGACATAGAAATTGAGGTTCAGAGAAGTTGCATGCCTTGTCCGTGGTCACGAACTAGTAAGATGGGAAACACTCCGATTGGCAGAGAGTGAGGGGCAGCACCGTTTCAGGAAGGAAGACCAACTGTAGCAAAGTCACGAAGGCAAAAAAAAGTATATTTCAACATCCGCAAGTATTCCTTCCAGTGTGTGGGAACGGGGAGCTTCTGACCAGAGGAAAACTCAGAGTTCCGAATGCCAAGTGAATAGCAGGTTCGTTCCGAACTTACTAGATATGTTTACAGGAAGTCAGCAAGAGAGCTGGAGCCAAGGACCAGAAATTGTCAGAGGAGAAATAGAAAGGTGTGAGCACAGATGCAACTTATACTATCATCAAGGCCAGGACATTATCAAGATTTTGCTTCAATCTGCCCAGTTCCTGACGCTGCACGGTCCTTTCAATCCCATGTAGATTGAGACTCTGACTTGATTGCATGGGAAGCAGCTAGACTGACCAGTTCCATGCAACAGACTTTCACCTTTGGTTCCTTTGCTGCCATCAGAAAATGCAAAGCCAGGGGGCGCCCGGGTGGCTGAGTTGGCTAAGTGGGTGACTCTTGATTTTGGTTCAGGCCATGATCTCGCAGTTCATGAGTTCGAGCCTCACATCAGGCTCTGCGCTGACAGTGTGAGGCCTGCTTGGGATTCTGTCTCCCTCTCTGCCCCTCCCCTGCCCTCTCAGTGTCTCTCTCTCTCTGTCTCTCTCTCTCTCAAAATAAATAAACTAAAAAAAGAAAATGAAAAGAAAATGCAAAGCCTTTACAGAGAGGGTTGGAACTCTCCCGACTTTTTTTTTTTTAAAAAGGGGGGAAAACTTCAAGGAAATTGTTCATCCAGCCATGATCCTGAGTGATAATGAGCAAGCCATCTAATTGGCTGATTCACCAGTAGAAATGAGATGAGGCCACAGTCGACAATTCAGCCAGAAGGATCATGGGAAATATTGAGAGGAACAAGTCTTGTAGACTAAGGGTCAGCCTTTGTCAGACATCACCATGTCTTCCACTCAGGAAAGAGTCTGAAGAGACAGAGCCACAGTTTGCCGGCCAAGTGCTATAAATTAAGAAGTGGTTTATTCACAAGAAATCCTGCTACAGGAATCTCAGGAAAAGTCAGCAACCCGGAGAGGGACACAAAGTGGAAATCTAGCCAGCCTGCTCTCTTGAGCCAGAAGAATGGATAACTTCTGGGCTTAACAGACTAGTGGAAGTTGTCCTCCTTCAAAGAGGCAGTATTTCAGGGATCGAATCTGGGATTCGTTTCACTGCTTCAATAGGGTAGAGTCTCAGTCACCTGTGAGTCCACATAGCCACTGCCCTTCCATGTTGGATCAGGCCTTTGAAAATTCCTGATTTGCAGCATGTAACACCCAGTGGGGCCCTGCCATGAACCACTCTGCTCCTTGGGGACCCAACTGCCTGCATATTCTTGCCAAGCCCCTCTTCCTGTCTCTAGACCTGCTAGATTTTCTGCTCAGTTTCAGGACTTCTGGGGTCTCAGGAAATGTAATACTGAAACCGCTCAAATCTGGCTTTGCCAACAATATGGAGATTCCAGCGGGGAGCTGATGCATCCTGTATCGAGCCGGTTTTTACCATGCCTTTAGAGGTGTGATCTGAACTGCTGTCCCCTTCCCAGATGGGGTAGGGGAAGCCCCATATGTTCCTTAGCTGCCCTTTCCTAGATCCTGACCTTTCCTAATCTCCTCCCATTTCCAAAAGGTGCTTCTGAACTTGCAGGCCTGGGAGCTAAGCGTGACCAGAATATAAAAGACCTCAGAATTGAGTTGCTTGGGTTTAACTGGTATAAAAGAAAAATGCAGACAGAATTGTTTTTGTGTGTCATTCTTAATACATGCTGCAGAATGAGTGTGCAGAGAAACACAGGGTGTAAATTAGGAAATCTCAGATGTTGCATTGTTTTGGATAAACACCATGGAAAAGTGAAATAGAAAATACAGAGATAATTGATGTAGAGGAAAGAAAAACAGCAATCTTTCGATGCTAATGTTCTGTGGGTGAATGCCTCATACAATGCGCAAGCGGAAGGGGATGCACGTCCCACTGGGTAATAATGGCCCTGGTGTGAGAGCCTTGATGCGGGAGACTGCATAGACGTCTAAGGATGCTTTAAAGTGAACAATGTCACCACCAAAAGGAATGTTTGATTCTTCTCTAGGCTGGGGACGGTCTTTACAGTGGCACGCGGCCAGGACACATATTTTCCAGTGTCAATGACAGGACTTCCCGGGGGTAAATAAATAGCTCTTCCCACCAGAAACAAAGACAAAAGGAAATGTTGTTGTGCAGTAAACCAGGTGACAAGAGAGCAACCAAAGACGTTTTGTGCTTCAGGTGATCATGTGTGTGAGCACGGCAGGTGTGGGGCAAAGAGAAAGGGAGAGCGAACTTGAGAGTCTGCAAGGGAGAGGTGACAATAATGGGACACACGTTATGTGTAGAGGGGTCTCAATACCGGGCAACGTGTAAAGAGAAGAAAATAAATGTGAAATAAATGGGCTAGACAGAGGGGAGACGCCAGCTACACAACCTTTGCCACGTCCTGAGTAAGAAGGGCTTGGAGTTCACCGTATGGCTTGGCTGTACCTAAAAATGGATCTGGTTAATGGCTAAATCTGGTAAACACATTGCACATCCTGATTTATTAAATGAACTATTTTGTTTATAAGTTTTTCAACTCAAGAGGCTTTGCCCATTTCCGAAACACTTTTACTCAGACCAAGTTTATCAAACCATCTGGTGGCTAATCTAGTGCCAGACAGTGATTGACATTAATGATCATATGGTGATAAGAATGATGATTATAACTGTAGTGGCTGACATTTATTTAGCCTTTACTTTGGAGTCTATGCTTTATACACATCATATCATTCTATTCCACATGGCAGAGCTACCCGGAAATGTGTGAGTGACTGTGGCTTCTTTTACAGATGAGGAAATCCAGGCTCAGAGAAGCTTGCTTGAGTCAGGTACACAGCCTGGATTTTGACCCAGATCTGCCAATTCAAGAGCCTGAGCTCATAAACATTATGAAATATCATCTCACGTCGGGCATAACTGATGGGGTTTATACCTATTGCTCCCTACTGGACTGGGAGAAAGAGTTTCGTGTGCTACACATATGTTCTCCTAAATATATTTAATTCAGCTTTAGTTTTCAAATATGTTCCCCATTACAACTACATAGTCGACATTACCCTTTTTAAAACCATAAAATCAACATCTATAATTGTGTTAACACAGTTTAGTGGAATCCTAAAGGATTGATGTTAGATTCCCTAAATCTAAACAAACTTCCATGAACACAAAAGAACAACAACAATAAAAGGACAAGTAAATGCCAATGAGAAGAGAAACCATATATTAATTATTTCACTTTCCAACCTTTCCCTACCGCCCTCTTGCTCCCTCAAAGGCTATTGTTTTAAAAGCCTAACCCAGACCACAATATTTAAACTGTCTTGAGTAGTATGTAAGTGACAAAAAACACATTGGGGAGAACAAAAGAATAATTTTTCTTCTCTCTGTCCAATGGTGCCTTTGGGTTTTAGCTTCCAAAAGAAAATCTGATGATTAATAATGAAATAGGAACTTATCGATAAAGCCATCTTTCTGAATTAGGATATTCGTCTGAAATATTTGGAAATCTGTGTTTTAAGACACATCAAGATAAGTCCCCTCTCTGAGCTGGAGTATATTTTGATTCTTTTAACCACAGTGAAATAAAAGCTGTTGAGCCCAAGAGGGGAAACCAGCTACAGCTTCTTGTACCAATCCCAATGCCCAAACAATTTCTGCATATTACCCACAGGCTCTCTGCATTCTGTTTGAAGGTCTGAGAAGTCAGTTGCTTTGAGCAGTTCTGCGCTATAGGGTAGGGACTGCATGTTTATGAGTTGGGGTGACAGAGAAGAGCTTCAGGGAACAACAGAAGTGCCTTATGTGTGACATTTCTGGAATAATCCTCCAGCAAATGGCTAAGATATAAATCCTATTTCCTAGGCATTGGGAAATTTGCAGTCTCTGCCCATGGCATTGGGCCTCACCCAGAGAAATCCTATCAGAATCTCCTGTTATTTTATTTGTGAAAGAAGGAACGGTCAATTCCTAAGTAGATTAACAAGGCATATATTTCAAAAGTACAACTTAGCGTGATTCTTTAACATAGAAATTTCAAGAGAATTTATGCATGTAAGTTTCTTCTTCCTCAATGAATATTTGGGAAAGTTCTTGAAATTTGTTAGGACAATAATCACAATTTATTGATATGTTTGGACTAATGTAAGAAGGAAAATCTTTGATATGGCAAGAAGTAGGAGATTCAGCTTGTTATGGAAATTTTCCCAAGGACCTCCCATCGGTTTCAGGGAATACTAAAGCTCTGTGCAATAAAAAAAAGAAAAAAATAGGTTTAAGTATCTAACACATTTGACATTTCTTCCATAAAAACAATGTTGTCATCCTACCCTTGAATCTGCTAGCTACCAACTATAATTTTCAGCAAGTTACTTTATCCTCTCTGCACCTCAGTTTCCTCATCTATAATGGGGACATTGATTATTCCTACCTCGGGATTGGCTTCTCTGCTTCCACAGTCTCATTCTACTAATCCTCAATTTGACTCTCAGGTAGAGTAGTAAAGGTAGG
Organism: Cryptoprocta ferox; assembly: GCA_028646485.1. Lineage (NCBI taxonomy): Eukaryota > Metazoa > Chordata > Mammalia > Carnivora > Eupleridae > Cryptoprocta > Cryptoprocta ferox. The sequence continues at coordinate 134,614,316 of CM053573.1, read as the reverse complement.
TGATCCAAGCCTGCAGGTGAAATGGAAGAGAATCTCATACTGGCCAAGTAACCTTTGCTACTTTTGCAAAGGTAGTGCTCAGAACACCCCTGTCTCAGAATAAAACAAATGACTTGCAATGAATTGGATCTTTGTAGCCTGTCCAGTATAACATGGTCGTTGCGTGTACCAATCTAGTAATGCATCTGTAAAGTTATGCAAGTATGGACTTTCATGCTGGATTGTGATGGGTAGGCAGTAAACCGGTGTCTGGTTTCTAAATTCCAGTTTCTAAATTATTCATGAAGTCTGCCTCTGGGCTGGACCTTGCTTCTCTTCCACATATCTGGTTTGGGAGAGGTCAAGGAAGGGGTGATTTCAAATAAGGGGTCCAGGATGAGGATGCCAGGCATGACTCTGTGCCTCTTGAGTTGGGGGTGAAGAAGAGAATAAACCTTTGGAGGGGACAAGGAGGCTGTAAAACCTCCCTGGGGGGAGAGAATGTGACAATGGAAACGTCCACTCTCTTGTTAGCACATAAGTCCCTGCATCCTGGGAGTCCAGACAATTCTCCACAAAATGGAACGTTCACTTTAGCAGATGGTAATCACATTCATTCATTCAACAGCTATTTACTGAGGGCCGACTATGTGCCAGGCATTGAATAAGGAGCCGTGGATGCAGAAATAAAGACAACAGAGCAAGCCTCTGCCTTCACAACAAGGACCATAGACACCTCGTAAGTGAGATGGGCACCGCCTCGTTATCTGGCCATGAGTTCCTGTGTCTAAATCTGAGTGACAACAGGTGCCACAGACAAGAAGAAAGAATTTGAGTCCAGGCTTGGCAGTGTGATTCTGGGAGGATGACTTAACCTTTCTAAATTTCTGTGAATGTATTTTCAAATGGAAGCAAACCCATATGGTCTCTAGTGTATCTTCTTTAATCTCTACCTGTTAATTATAAATGAAATGCAGAGAGAAGCTACTTTCTTGTTCTGGCAGGAAAATCTTCAGGAGGAATATCAATATAGAATGTTTAACACTGTAGATATAGGATCCTGAACACGATCTAGCACACAGTCATCATTTCCTAGAGGGGATTACCCACCCGCACACTTCACTGGCTACCCCAGGACTCTGAGCTGTTCGAGAAATTATCCGGTCATGCTAGCACTATACCAAATGTCTAACCAGACTGTCGCAGTCGGTATCATTTCCACTATCAGTAGAAACAGAGGGAAAAGGATAAATAACTCTTTATAAATTGATATCAAAATGCATTAAAGATCCACCCAAATAAAAAGCTCTTATGTTATTTTGACTCTTCGGTCAGGATAAGACACACGGAAATTGAAATTATATAACTTTTCTAAAAAATGTTTATTTATTTATTTTTGACACAGAGAGATAGAGAACGAGCAGGGTAGAAGCAGAGAGAAAGGACCCCCCCACCACCACGGAGGGGAGCTCAAACCCACCCGAAAGATCATGACCTGAGCTGAAACCAAGAGTCAGAAGCTTAACTGACTGAGCCACCCAGGCGCCTCCCAAAATTACGTAACTTTTAAGGGAGGAGGAGGTCCTAGGACAAGCAAAAGAGCTTTTTTCCCTCTTGAAACTCAAAACAACAGCTGGGAAAACACAGTTTATATTTGTAAATAAATAAAGTCAAGAAAATGTAAATCCAAGAATTCCAGTTAGTCTGGGTTTTGTCATTTTATAGTTTCCTTAACCTTGACTAACTTTCTTAAAAATCAACAATCACATGGAATTAGATCCTCAAGAGGAGTCATGCTGGGTGGCTCAGTCAGTTAAGCATCCGACCGCAGCTCAGGTCATGATCTCATGGTTCCGTGGGTTCGAGCCCCGTGTCAGGCTCTGTGCTGACAGCTAGTTCAGAGCCTGGAGCCTGTCTTCGGATTCTGTGTCTCCCTCTCTCTCCGACCCTCCCCTGCTCACACTGTTGCTGTCTCTCTCTCTCTCAAAAATAAATAAAAAACATAAAAAAAATTAAAAAAAAAAAAAAGGAGGAGTCATGCAGAAAGAATTTACCTTAAGGGCCCAAATTCCTCAGGTTCCCCCTTTTGCCTTTTACTGCTCAAGCCCCCATCCCACCTGAGAAACGGGTGGGTGGGGTCAGGAGGGCTGAGAAGGGCCCTGGGCTGGCAGGCAGCTTTGTTACCCCCGTCCTCCCCTGGCCCTGGCCCTGGCCCTGGAGCAGCAGTAATGGTGACACCTTCGAGATTCTTAGAAACGCAGAATCTCAGGCCCCACCCCAGGTCTCCTACATAATGATCTGCACTTTCACAAGGTCCAGGTGATTTTTCTCGCACTTGAAGTTTCCATTTGCTCTGCCTCAGCCTCCTCTGCAGGCTGAAGGAGGAAAGCACGTGAGCATGGCAGAGGGTGGGGTAGTGACCCACGGAGGGAATGAAGCTCAGGGACACCCTCCTCTCCTGAATGTGGCGTTCCTTTGCTTTTCCTCCACCTCCAACCTTGCATCACTCACTTTCATTCATTCATCTGCTCATTCAACAAATATTTTCTTAGGAGCCTCCTATGTGCCAGGCACTGTCCCCTGCTGCATTGAGGGTACAGCAGTGCACATGGCAGACTAGGTCTCTGACCTCATAAAGCTTCACATGAGGGTGGAGGAGAGTGAGACGGACAGGAGGCCAACACATAAACAAAGTCTAATGTCAGGGAGTAACTATGAGTCATAATAAAGTAAGACAAGAAAAGCCTGTTGTGGTAGGATGGTGCTGTTTCAGACAGGGGTTGGGGGAAGCCTCTCCAAGGAGGTAACTGTTGAGCAGAGAACTGAGTGAGGAAACCATCTCTGAAGATAGGGAACAGTGTTCCAGGCAGAAGGAACAGCATGTGCCAAGACCCTGAGACACCTTCAACATCTTTGAGGAAGAGTGAAAAGTCTAGCTTGGCTGAAGTGAGGTGAGCAGGGGTACAGCGGTACAAATAGGTTTGGAGAGTTCAGCAGGGGTAGAGGTCAGTAGGTCTTCAAAGACCATAGTGGGGGGGGGGTTGGATTTTATTTTAAGCACAATGACAAGCCACTGGAGGATTGTGAGCAGAGAAGCAACACTGTCTGATTTATACATTGAAAAAATTACTCTGGGGGGCGCCTGAGTGACTCAGTCAGTTAAGTGTCTGACTCTTCATTTCGGCTCAGGTCATGATCTCACAGTTTGTGAGATAGAGCCCCACATGTGGCTCTGTGCTGACAGCGCAGAGACTGCTTGGGATTCTCTCTCTCCTTCTCTCTCTGCCCCTCCTCTGCTTGGGCTCTCTCTCTCAAAATAAATACATAAACTGGGAAGGGGAGGGGAGGGATGATTACTCTGGCTGTTGTGTTCATACCAAGGCCACCAGCCACCACCTCTGCTAAAGAAGCACCTACAACACCACAGATTATCCATCCCTAAGGGCTTGTACCCCTTTGTTCAAATACTTGATGACTGAGTCCAAAACTGAATGATTGATTGAATGAACGGTTCTGATTGCCCACAGTTTGGCTACCTGAAGCAAATAATCCTATGCTATGCCATATTCATAAAGATCTTTTCTCACCATATCTATTTGGATTTGCTATAGGATAACAGACACGCTGTCAGCAGAAAGTCCACCCAAATATTCCTTCAAGATCTGAGGTTTTTAGAGAATTCTGGATTTCACTTTGTTTCTAATGGAAGACCATGGAAAATACACATTTCTCTCACAGGCAGAACTTAAGAAGGAAATTCATAACCCTTCCTCTTAGGAAGCTCATCTTCCCTGCTTACTCTCAAAGACTTTCATGATAACCTTTAACAGAATGTGAACTGGGTATTGGGTGACCTTCAAAGTCACTTTTATCTCTGGTTCTATGAATCTATGATTTTGGTGAATCTTGATTGTGGTACTTTTCCAAAAATTCTTCCAGAAGAAGCATCAAGAACCAGCAGCATGATTAGCACGTGGCTTTAAGGGTTAGGTGCAAAATCTGCCTCCTCAGACACCAACACTGACCAATAATCTCTACTTCTGCCAGATGTTCAGAGGTTTCACCAAGAAGCCCTCTCTTGAGCTTTTGTATGTATCTAAAACAACATATCATATCAGTAGCCATATCAGTAGCTCAATTTTGGCTGGCAATGTGAAGGTGTTACATGTGTACCTGTATTTCTTTGTAATTATAGCATTATTGCCCTTACATGCTCTAAATAACCTTCACATTTTTATAGCATTGGCACAGAGGTGCTTCCAGTGTCCCTCAGCCAACTGGCCCACAAGTCAATCTGCTCTAACTCACACAGATGAACCCTTCTTCACATACAAGCCCCCAGCCCCTCCAGAGTGGGGAAGGACCATGGTGGACGAGCCTTGTTGTCTCCTGACAACAATGCTAGCAGGTCCATTACCCAACCCCAACCAGGACCCACCATTGTGATCATAGCCCATCACTAGCCAAACTTCCCTATTTGCCCTCACGTGGGAGCCTATGGGAAGAGAAATCTCTGCAGCACACAGCCCTGGGGGTTAAATATTCTCAAAATCAACCTATACACATCCCCACTCCCCCAGGGGAAAATATGGCTTCCTTATATAATTAATGACTTATTTTTGTATAGTACTGTACAGTTTTCAAAGTGCTTCATGCACATTCTTTTCTTTGATTGTTCAACATCCCTGTGGGGAAGGCAGACACAGTTTTTATCTTCATTTTGCAGATGAGGTTAATGACTCATCTTCATGACTAGTCAGTGATGGAGCTAGACTGTGAAGCTTTCTGACTCCTAGACGAGTGCCCTTTCTATTCCACCGTGACACCTCACCCAAGTCCTAGTTTATGCTGCAACTCTGAAGCACAAACATCTCCATTCTACAGCCCCATCCAGTCAGAGATGGCAGCAAAGCCTAGATTCCCATCTTCCAAAACCAGGCTTCCACACCAGTGTTCATGGATGTGCAAAATTTAAAGATGAAATAAACCAAGGGCTGATATAGTACTGTCACATTTTATTGTGCTATCTACCACCATTATTTCATCAAAGAAGCAACATTCACCACCAAAATAGAAAGTAAAACATTTTAGAATAAGAGCTAGTCTTTCCTAAGAAACAATCATGAAATCACTTTATACCACTCTATTTTTAAAAGATACATTTATATCTTTTATAATGTAAAAGAAAAATATATAATGTATATAAAAATACATTTATATTTTCAAATGTAAAATCAGAAAAATGAAAATAATTTTCCTTTAGCTATGCTTTGTGTATAATTAATAATTGACACAGTTTGCAATCTGTGTATATACATATATTCATATACATACGTATATGAATATACGTTCATATACGTATATGAATATACATATATATTCAACACTGCAAGGAAAAACAGTGATTTCAATTAACTTCATTTCTATCAATATTACCAAACCCCCCAGTTTCACATACTATTTGATAAAAATGGAAACTACTGACTAGGGCTTCTGTACACAACGTAGAATATTCTAGGCAAACCAGAATTTTTTGAAGTGGAGAATTAATTGTTTCTATGCCACTAGCTTCATTTCTGCCTGTCTCTCTCCCTGGAACTCTATGGAGACAGTGGGTAGTTGGCAGGGTGTGCGTCTGGCTGAAGGTACCAAGTGCTGCTGAAAGGGGACTGCAGCACCTAGAGCCTCTGCTAAGACCCAGAGCTGATGGCATGGGCCTGACTCCCAACCTTGCCAGTTGTAAGTCACCTAATTGGGGTTTCACGGGCACTTGCATTGCAGATCTGATTTGAAGAATCACTGGCTTTGTTGACATGCTACACTTGAATGTCTCCGTTTTATTTTAAGAAAATCACATAAGTTCCTACCTGTATGGTATCTATGTACCTACAAAGGTATCTTCTTATATGCAATAGAAATTGGGTGGGAAGCACTCCAGAGGGAAGACATTCTACTAAAGTACAGAGAAAACATACATCAAAGACTAGAAAACAGGGGCGCCTAGGTGGCTCAGTTGGGTAAGTGTCTTTGGCTCAGGTCATGATCTCACGGTTTGTGAATTCGAGCCCAGCATTGGGTTCTGTGCTGACAGCTCAGAGCCTCCAGCCTGCTTCAGATTCTGTGTCTCTCCCTGTCTCTTTCTCTGCCTCTTGCCCAGCCATGCTCTATCTCTGTCTTTCTCTCTCAAAAAAAAATAAACATTTAAAAAACTTAAAAAAGACTAGAAAACATTAAGAGAAGGATTTCTTGGCCTTTCTGCTTGTAGTACCTCAGGGTATTTCCAATTATTTCAAAGTCAAGTCATGGAATGTCAACACAATAGCCCACTATAAAATGATGCTAAATCCATTTTAGATTATATTTATAAGCTCATGCTATTTGAGAGACAATCATGGTGAACAGGACTTGAAATATGTTGACACTTAGGTCAAACTCTTTTCTCTTCACAGAGAAAGAAAATGAGTAGGTTGTGGGTTGAAGCAGATAAGGAACGGTTAGGTTTGAGCTCCTTTCTAGAAATGTTCAGTTTGATGTACCTGTTCTGGGACTTTTAGGTTGTGAGGTCTCGTAGATATTTTATAATCCATTTGATCATCTAAAACTATTTATTATATACAGGTGACCCTTGAACAACACAGGGTCTAGGGGTACCAACCTGCCCCCTCCCAGCTGAAAATCTGTATATAACTTTGATTCTTCAAAAACTTATGAATAGCCTACTGTTGACCAGAAGAACCCTCACAGAAAATATAAACAGTTGATTAACACATATTTTGTATGTTTTAAGTATTATATACTTTATTCTTATGGCAAAGTAAGCTAGAGGAAAAAACGGTAAGAAAATAATAAGAAAAAGTACATTTATAGTACCGTATGGTATTTATTGAAAAAAAAAATACATGTATTAGTGGACCCATGCAGTTCAAACCCATCTTGTTCAAGGGTCAACTATATATTTAATGACTGGAAAACTCAACTTTAGGTTCTAGGGATTAAAAAAAGAACATGGGTCCTGCTTCCACAGCGAACCTACATTTTAATAGCAATAATTTCTGGGGTAACTGATAAAATGCTTTTTATTCTTTGAGAAAACTTGTTTTTAAATATATATTTCATTTGGAACTTTTAAAGAGCATCCTTCTTTTTCTTTTTTAAGTAATCACTACACCCATTATGGGGCTCACACTCACAATCCCAAAATCCAGTCGCATGCTCTACTGACTGAGCCAGCCAGGCACCTCATCCTCTTTTTAAAATAAGAAAACAGGAATAGAATTCAAGTGCTGTCACATTTGCATAATTCCAACATTTTACTTTTGTTATTTTGATCTGGTTAAATTAGTCAAGAGCCTACATTTTATTTCAGTCCATTTAATTTCACCTTAATATTTTTCACATTCATGAGTAAATGTGTTTGCTTTTGTCCTATGACAGTATGACAAAATATATTTACCAAATATTCATAATTAACCTGTTGAATTGGATAGCACAACCTCCCACAGACTTCAGAAAGATCTCCATTAATTAACTTTGGGAGATGAAAAGTCACGGCCACATTTCTGATAGAGCTGCATCATGAATCCACAAACCACCCCAACATAAACCTCTCTTGTAAAATGCAGACTACGCTTGTTTCAAAAATTCAAGAGGTTTAAATGTTTGAATGACTACTCTTAAATCATAGAATTGACGGAGTCCAAAATCTCATCATCAGCAAACCTATTTATTTCTTTGCTATTTATTTATTATTATTTGTTATTTACAATCTCCCCAGGGCCAGAAGATTGGATCTCCTGTAGCTTTCCAGCTTTCCAATGTGGTGTAGAATCCAGGAGTCATCTTCTAGAACATGCTAAACCTGGACGTCTCTATTTTAGTTTAAGAAAATGACCTAAGTTCCCACCCATATGGTATCTAACTACCTACGCAGGTATCTTCTTACATGACAGAGACATAGCAGAGGGCGAAGTAGCCAGACAGACCCAAACCAGGAAGCAAGACTGAGGGCATAGCTTTTACGCCATTGCGTGCCAGGGAACAGCTCCACTGGAATCCTGTCCTCTTTGTAGGCTGGAAATAGGCGTGGAACACGCAACTACTCACTAGTAAGTGTCTGTATCCAACCTGCAGGCATCATTGCACTGTCCCATTTTCTAAGACTGTCCCTAAAACCCTCCCTACACAGCTGGGGAAACTTTAATAGAAGACCTTTTCATAGTACCGTGGCTCAACTGTGGTGCCATTTTTTTCTCCATTATCTAGGTAGCTTGCAATAACCCCTTCAATATCACTGGGTTTTCATCTCACACAAAGTGTATCTAAAGACGCAGCACTACAGTTACTGCTTGAAATGAAAACCTTAGCATAAGAGAAATAAAAGACTGCATAAGCTCCGTTTTAGATACTTCATGTTCCCGGTTTTTAAGGATTATGGTTTGTACCAGGAAAAAAAGAAACCAAACTGAGAACACTTTTGTCTTTCTTGATTTGCCATTTGTGCAAAAAATACTGCTCACCACAGCAACAGACCTTCTTTGGGGCTATTTAAGAGCGATCTCTAAGATTCACTTTAGAGGCAACATTTACATTCCCTGGGGCGAGAACTGGAATCCCAAACGCTATGACGTTGGGTGTGGAGTGAAACTTAAAACGGTGGGTAAACCTAGCCTGACATCCAGCATTCTCATCTCGTGCGCTGCCTTGCTGTTCCTCACAGTCAGCTGGTATAGTCGCTTTGGTGAAAAATGGTTTAAAAATATTGTTAACCTTCCAAAAAGTGGCCCCTAAAAAAGGTACACTATGAAGTTGTTTCTGAATTAAAATGTTCAAAAAAGACCCGGATGCATTCTATTCCAAATGGATTGAATTCAAAGACATGACAAGGAGGAACTATCACGTACACTGAATGCAAAAATCTTAAGTAGCTACTAGTGTAGCTTCTATAATTTGAGCTACAGATTTGAGGCTGAGGTTTCAGTCTCTGTTGGAAACTGGATAATCAGTTTGAGGTTTCATGTCCAACAATAAAAATGTTAATACCGATAGACTGACCAGGTTGGAAGCTGGGAGCAGGGACTCAGTATGAGATGCCAGTCCAGGAAATAAGTGCTAAATCTAACGTTCTTTTTCTTTTCTTTTTTTAAAACATTTTTAATGTTTTATTTATTTTTGAGAGAGAGAGAGAGAGAGCAGGGGAGGGTCAGAGAGAGAGGGAGACACAGAATCCGAAGACAGGCTCCAGGCTCTGAGCTAGCTGTCAGCACAGAGCCTGACGCGGGGCTCGAACCCAAAAACCGCGAGACCATGACCTGAGCTGAAGCCAGACGCTCAACCGACTGAGCCATCCAGGCACCCCATCTAACGTTCTTTTTCAAAAGGCAGGTGATCTTCCAGGGTAACCACCCAAGGGAAGAGTCTTCTTTTTTAATTCTGTACAATTAACCGGACATTATGGGAAGATATTTCCATATGCCTGTAATCACAACTAACTTTTATCAAACAGATAAGAACTGACGTAGCAACCTAACAATGAAAATAATACGAAATCAGGCTGACAACTGCATGGTGTGTTGCAACCCACTTATCACCACCTCTCTCCCTCAAAATTGCTGACCGTGATTGCTAGGACATCATATAATTAAAAGCCGTGTTCCCACATTCTTGATATGTCTTTGGCTTTGCGCTGTGAAAAATCAAGCATCTTGGCTTCCAAAAAACTTACTCAATTTTAAATTTAAGGGTTCCATTTAAAAAGACTGGCATTGCCATATCGATGTGTATGTATATATTAGATTTTTTATATTCAATGTTTTTCTTATAAATCCAAAAATATGTACAGAGTGACAGTTGTTTACCCAGAAAGCAGGGTTTTTTTCAGGAGATAAACATCTCAATTACTGGACAGCAATTTATTTCAAGTGGTTGAAACCTAGAGCTCGGGGGGAAGGGTGTGCACAGAACACCATGTGTTTGAAAAGTCTATAAAATGAGTTTAACAATGAACCGCCGTTCCTGTAGGGGCTTTTCAAGTTTCTAGCAACAAAACAGATCTTGTGTTTAAAATCCACAGTGTTTATATCTTGTCATTTCTCGGTAAGTCTTCTGTTAGGGAAGGATGTCAAGCTCAAGTTTGCAAATACAGAAGAAAGAACTCCAGGACAGAATTTAAAGACCTAGAATGTGGTCCTTGTTAAAATAATCGGCTTCACATCCCTGAATCTCGATTTCCTTTATTGGTAAAATGGGACCAGTTTTGAGCCTTTAAATACAGACATTCTTTTTGTAAGATACATGAGAAAAGGACTGTGTTCACCTCTCCCAGTGCAGAGTCCCCTATGATGTACTTGCCACAGGATGCAATGAACAAACCCTGAAAGAACTGAAATATCAGAATTCTCCTTGCTAGTTCTTTATATGTGCTGATAAAGACATTAATGGTTACTGAACTTTTATTATGCTCCAAGTACCACATTGAGCTCTTTATGTGAATTATTGCTTTCCAGTTGCCTAATCTAATGAGGTAGTAGCTATGATTATCTCTATTTTATGCTTGGGGAAACTGAGACACAAAGAAGTCAAGTAACTTGCTCAAGGTGACACATTAGTAGGCCTGGGAATTCATACCCATTTATTATCTCTTTGGATAATAAAGAAACAAATAAGAAACTAATGACTTTGCCTTCAGCTTTGTTAATAAAACCTTTGCTTCCTGATATTTTTATAGCACTTGTGGTATTTCATGGGATTCCCAGACAATCCTGGAATATCATGAGCTTTATTTCACAGCTTAAAAGGCCCAAAGCTCAGGAAGAAGAAATAATTTGCCCAAGGATCTAAGTGGCACAGTGAACAAGAATTCAAGCCTTCAGAATACTAATATGACGACATTCCCTGTAGGGTCCACCATGACCTTCTATCAAAAAATGGGGTAAAAAAGGGAGGGGCCAGGACTGCTAACTAAATAGCAGTTATTTTGGGAAACACAGTACTAACATTTCTCTCCATATTCTAGAAAACTGCTTCACATCTCTCACTTGTGAAAGTCAATGTGATGAAGTGATTTCTCTTTAGAACAGAGCATTCACCAGGAAATGCACCTCCTTTCCTTAAACCACCCTCACTTCTCTGGTGATGAAAGAAATAGATTAATTAAGAGCACCCATAGGATAAAAACAAACAGGACAAAGGAGATAAATGATGAGAATGAGGTGCTAAGCTGATGGCAAAACTCTCTCAAAAATAGAAAGGACAGGAATATTAATTCATATCACCTAAAAAGAGAAGGCTAAGCAGGGTGGAGAGGGAGAAAGAGCATTTTATTAAGCTCGGAGAAATGTGATCACATTTGGAATGTGCTGGAGTGGATGAGGAGGACTTGATCCTTCTCCTGGGAGCCAGTGTGCACCCCCATGTAACAGAACTGAACCCAAACCAACAACACTAAATGAAACTAATGGGCTTAGAAGGGGCATCTGTGAGCGCATCCTACTCGTGGAAAATCCAAGAAATCACCTTTTGCCAGCGACCGTATGGCTTTAAGTAAGATTCAACTTTGGGGAAAGAAAAGTAATGAAGTGTGAAATAGTTTTTCCTTCAGAATGTCAAATAGGAAATCTTTATTTTCCAAAGCACTCGGTTGTTCTCTTCAAATAGGGCAGATTTCACTAAGAGAGTAAATCTTAAAGAATAAGAATCAAGCAATTAGTGAAAGTTGAGGTTCATGACTCTTGAGGTCATCAGGGGTAAAACAGCAAAAGTCGTCTCCTTATTTTACAAACCTTGGGCTACTAACAATTTTCAGTGCACCATCAACGGTTGAGTTTTTAGACTCAACATTGTTTTGGACCTATTGTTAATTTTTGCATAAACAATGTTTTGGACCTATAATTTTCAAATAACTAGATGATGGACACCTATCTGGGTTGCAGTTAAACCCTAAAGAAAATGGATTTGCTGTCTTTATCATCTACCTTGGGAGTGCCATAGAATAGCGGAGCTCTCTTTTTCCCTCCATAAGTGAATTGGAGGGAACTTTGTTTCAGAGGATGTGTTCTGGGAAATGACGAGACTGTTTGAAGAAAGAGTAAGCAATCAGGTTTGTTATTTTGCTTTTTTTTTTAATTTTTTATGTTTATTTATTATTGAGACAGAGAAACAGAGCATGAGTAGGGGAGGGGCAGGGAGAGAGGGAGACACAGAATCAGAAGCAGGCTACAGGCTCTGAGCTGTCAGCACAGAGCCTGACACGGGGCTCGAACCCACCATCTGTGAGATCATGACCTGAGGCGAAGTAGGACGCTTAAGCAACTAAGCCACCCAAGTGCCCCGCAATCAGATTTGTTAATGTAACTATGGAAGAAGGACCTTCCAAACTATGTGAGTAATTTGCTTTTTCTCATTGAAAAGAGCAAAGTAAGAAAAACGAAGGCAAAGGCGCTGCTCTGGAAGAATGTGACTGGCATGGACGGAAGTATGATATCGTGGAAAAAATGATGGCTCAGTAAGTCGGTCATCCCTCATCCCAAGCACAAGGACCCCTTTGGAACATCAGTACATCCGTGGGCCTACTATAAGATTGAACTTATTTAATATTCATTGACTGAAAAAATAACTAAGAACAGCAAGCTACTCTAAATTCAGTAGTGCTTTTGAATGAATTTGCATTTATTCATCTCAATGAATAGCATCTTTGTATGTTTACCCAATGGTTGAACGTGTGTGTGTGTGTGTGACATATTAATTTGCTCAATCTACAGATAATGTTTGATAAGCATGTGGATTTGAGGACCCTTGTAAGTAATTCGTGGCTCCCCAGGATTCTTTGGCTGCCAGATGGGAACTACTAAGCCCTTTCTCTTCTACTAAAGACTCCATGAACTAAAAATAGAGTTTTAGAAGGCATTCCAGCAAGTTATCCTGCAAAAATTTGCAGTCTATCTGCATTGAAAAAGAGCCAGAGTATCATACACTAAAATGGTAACAGTATTCATTGCTGGCTGGAATAGTTTAGGGAGGTTTATTTGCTTTTCTGTATTTTCCAAATTTTCAACAGTAATTATTTATCCCCTGTGTAGTAAAAACAAACAACAACAAAAAAAAAGCCAAACAAAAACCTAACAAAAGGTCCCCAGGCCATGATAACAGGAAGGCCCTCATAGCTCACTGTAAACTTAAAAACCCAGACTCTGGGGAAATATCCCTGATAGCTGCTTCTACTCTCTCCTGAGGACCCATTCCTGCAAAGCACTGTGGGAAACTACGAGAATGTAAATGTTCATTCTGCAACCATGACATATCCCACAAAAACCAGGTTTCTGGCAAGAACAACTTACATCTTCATCACAAAAGAAATCCTGTCTGCTTCTGTTTGACCTGGAGGAAAATTTCGTAGCCTTCAAAGCTTTCTGATACTGCCTCCCCTTAACTTCTCTAGCTTAATGCTTAACCACGCTGTTGAGTGACCAACTCTGTCTCTGTCATGGCATTTCAAAGCCATCCTGCTTACTAGTTTTCAAAGAGTCTAGTCATTTCCCAGAACACATCCTCTGGGACAAAGTTCTCTCCAATTCACTTATGGAGGGAAAAAGAGAGCTCGCTATTCCATGCATCCCCAAGATAGAGTATAAAGACAGCAAATCCATTTTCTTCAGGATTTAACTGCAACCCAGATAGGTGTCCATCATCTAGTTATTTGAAAATTATAGGCCTAAAACCCTGTTTATGCAAAAACTAATGATAGGTCCAAAACAATGCTGAGTCTAAAAACTCAACCATTGATGGCTCACTGAAAATTGTTACTAACCCAATGATCTGTGTCTACATCTACACGAGGGATTGTATAGCATTGCCAAGTGTGGTGGAGACCACTATTTATCTCCCAACTTCCAGTGTTATCTTCTTCTTTGGTAAGAGATACTCAATTTTTGCTAGGTACATGACCACCTGCAATAAAAATCATATGTCCAGGTTCCCTTGTAATTAGGAGTGTTCATGTGACTAAGTTTTGGTGAAGAAGATATGAAGCGGATGTGTTATGCTGTACTTCTGGAAATCCTCTAAGGGAGAAGGCACACCCTTTTCTTGCTCCATCGTACTACATGCCATGTGAATGTGATGAATAGAATTTTCCCAGCCTTTCTGGACCAGAAGAATCAGGCCCCTCTCTAGGGATGATAGAACAGTGAGCAGAACGGGGGTTATATCCCTGAGTGAATAATTTCTATAGCTCTGATTCCAGTCCTGGATTGCCTAAACTGAATCATTCTAGGTGAGAAGATAATAAATGTTTACCTTCTTTAAGTTGGTATATTTACTGGGCATTTTTTTTTCAAATCTCTGTACTTGCAGCCAAACCTTATCTTGAAGGCTATATGAAGTTTTGTATGACAACCAGACATTTTAACAGAATGCAGAATTAGAATACTTAATAAACTTAAGTTAGGTACTACGTTCAGTGGTGAATATCAAGTGGTAGTGATTCTTAAGAATTCACTCAGATGGTTAGCATCCTCATCAAAGCTCAGAGGCTGAAAGACCATGGGATTGGATATTCTTTTGTTTCTTTTTCTCGAAAGGGGGCCTTTAATAACAGTGAAAAAAAAACCACAGAGGCAACATTTCTAGAATTCAAGGAGCCCAGGCATTGGTACAAAACAGTTCATTCTTAGTTTTCAATGTTGTTGCTGGCAAAAGTTATTACTGATACCTCTCTTTCCAGCCAAAATCTCTCTTTGATGAAAATGTTATAGTTGATAAATGTCTATTAAAAATAGCAATTTCAATTCTACAAATACCTAACCAGTACTCTTCAAAACTGCCAAGATCACGAAAAACAAGGATTGAGAAACTGTCATGGACCAAAGGAGATGACAATCTTTTCTGGATTGGATCCCGGAAAAGAAAAGCACTGTGGTGACATCCAACTGAAGTCCGGAGTTTGGCTGATGGTGATGCACCAATATGATTAGGGTTTTCATTGTGACAAAGCAGACTAACAGAAGATGTAAACAATAGGGGAAAGTGAGTGAGGGCACACAAGGAACTCTCTGTTCTAGCTTTACCTTTTTTGTACATTTAAATCATTCTAAATTTTAAAATACTATTTAAAAAATGGCAAATTCTATCGGTGGATTTGTTGCTATAATAGGTATAAAACCATGGACTTAGAGAAGGAATCCAGTAAGTGATAATATCCTTCCTTCCAAGTAAACCCTTAAACTCCTATCAACCCCTTCATTATCAGACAAATTCTTTGACATGTACTTCTGTCGTGGCATAACTGAACAATTTATTCTCTTATTATAAACATATAAATTTGAAGATGGTTATGTTTTTTCAGCTTTTCTTCACCATCAATTATCTATTTGTCATCAGCTTTTCCTCTTACACTTCTTTCTTCCATGAAGTCACTTTTCTTTGTGGTCTTTCTAAGTTTTACACATATGACTACATTTCGGATTCAAATCATACTAAGTGCTCTCACAAAGACATCCTGACAGGAAGCTTCCTAAGGGCAAAGGTCCCCCTTCTCCATGGTTTTCCCTCTTCCCTTTACACAGAGTAGGTTCTCATTATGTTTCTATATTAAATTGATTTAAATTAATGAACAAGTATAGTGAAAGAACCATTTCATGATTCTTGAGTGATTTATCACCTTTGCAAAGATTCCAGCATGATGTCAGAATTAATTACAACAGTAAACTTTTAGCTCTCTCCTATTTATTTCAAAGCACCAGGTTAGAAAGATTTTCCACTACATCATGAGCTACTCTTGTGAACATCAGATGCCTCTGGGAGCTCTGTGAACTTTTTTCAACAGCCCAGGATAAAACTAGTGAAGGAAATCCTCTTTTAGTAAAACAAAATCATACCTAAGGTGTGACCAAAATTCTCACATTGAAAATTCTAACATTGCCAAGATTGCACACTTATTTCCGAAGAGCATCTAGAAAATCCACAAACGAAGGTCTAATTTTTTTTTTTTTAATTCTGGGTCCTTTCTTGCTGAGTTAGCCTATTTTAGTGTCTGGCTATTTATTTCTTATACTACAGTTTTTTCTTACACTGTATTTTTAGTTTGTTGCCTCAACTCTTTTCTATATTACTGTACTCTACTCTTTTCTGAGTAGCTAATGGCATTTTGAAGTTTGTTTTGGTACATTAAAATAAAAGAGAACATACAAAGAAGTCAGCCGGGAAGAAAAACATATCAGCAAGACAACATCCAATGGTGTTTCCAGGACATACTTTTGGCAGAAGTTAATGAGGACAAGAAGAGAACCAATGATAATAGGAAGAAATGGTTTAAAGTGTGATAGTCAATTACAGCAAAGTGAAATTTGATTTAGAAGTTAAATGCTCGCATAAGTCATCCTTCAAATTGGGATCTGGCCAAATGGGATTGGCCTTGGCCAAATGGGGCCAGCAGTGCTCCGCCCTGGACAGCTCAAATCATCTTGCGCAGTAGTCAGGGCTCAATCCCTGAAAGGAGATGCTGTTGAAGCACTACTGTGGATCCCTTGATGATTCTGGGGTGTTTTCATTCCTAGCAGCCTATATATCCATGCCCTAATTGTAGGATGACTCTCATGTTGCTGTAGCTTGCTTTGCTTAAACCAGTGCTTCTCAAAATATGGTCGGCAAGTCAGGAGCATCAGCATCACCTGGGAACTTGTTGAAACTGCAAATTCTTGAGCCCAACTGCAGACCCTCGAAATCAGCAACTCTGGGGGTAGGGCTCAACAATCAGTATTTTAATAAGCCCTTTCGGGGATTCTGACACATGTGCAGTTTTGAGCTCCACTGACCTATATACGTGGAAAGCCAAGTGACTGGGAGTTTATCTTTTTGGGGAGAGGCAGTACCTGGCCAGTGCTGATAGATGTGAGTGTTTCATACCCCAGGTGTCCCGCCTCTGGTGGGGACAAACTGCGGGTAGGACACAAACTCTCTCCAGAACTCCCCTGCAGAACTGAGCCAAAATTGCCTTCTGTGGGATTCTCCTGATAGCAAACCATACTTGGCCTCTTTATCTTTATATCCCTCCCTCACTTCCCTACTCCTTTACTACTTTTTTCTAGGACCAGTACCTAACAAATCATTTTCACGTAAGTCTTCTTCAGCTCAGAGTTTGCTCCTAGCGAACTATACGAAAAATATGTCCTTCGGTGAAAAAAAAAAATTCACCTTCATTGGTTATGGCCTGGTGACCCAGCATTACATTACCAATTGTTACTAGACTCCGGGCACTCTCCTAGAGAATGGGAACAACATGAAGAATAGGAGTCTTCCTGCCCTTAGAGAACTTAGGGCTAGTGGCAGTAGTGGTAGGGAGCAGATACATGAATAGACATCGTCAGTATAAAAATATTGAAATTCTCAACAGTGCTAGGAAAACATTTCCCCCCTGAATTCCTGAAAGAGGCAATAAGCCAAGCTAGCTGCTCAAGGGTGGATAAGGATTAGCGAGTCAGGATATGGAAAGTAAATAAAATATTCCAGCCCAAACCATGGCCCAAAACATGAACATGAGCAACAGAGAAAAAAGTTGTAATTTGGTGTCCATGTAGTGTCAAGTTCAAATGGGAAAGGGCAGGTGATGAAGCTGAAGAAAATGGGAAAGTATGGAAGCCCAGGAAGACATGTCCATGCCCTGTGAAGTAGCATGGACTTTTTCTGTCGAGGATGGGTATCTGCCGATGGCTCCTAAGCACGAGAGTAACTCTGTCAGAAGTGCCTAGAAAGATCCTTCAGGCTGAATTAAGGAGGGGCGATTCTATCATCAGGGAGACCAAGTGAAAGACTACGGGGATGGTTCAAGCAAGACATACCAGGGGCCTGAGCTAGAGGAGGATATGTCACACATGCAATATTTATGGGGTGAAATTGGCAAGATTTTGACTGCATAAATGTACTGAATGACAGGGAAGAACGAGGCAAGGACAAATCCAGGTTTCTGGCTTAAGTGATGCAATTAACTTAGAGTCATAATCATTTCCATTTTGTCAGCTCAGAATGAGGACTAAAACAGTCATGCTGAGAACTGCTCCCCCACCTTAGGAAAGCAAGACACAACTAATATTCTAAATCAACACAGTTGACGGAAAACTTCATCAGTGCCGACAGACACAAGGCGGCTCTGATTAGCACAGATACAGAATTGCCTAATCAACAAAAACATCAGGCACAATTAATACCCAGGCCCTTTCAGTTAAATGCAATTTAGGCATGATTACTTAAATGGAGAGTTTATGAAATTATCCAGTATTTCTTAAGTAATTAATAAAATTCTAAGTCTTGAGAGAATTAGACACAGAGGCATGCTCAAGGTACTAGAGAACAAACAGTAAAGTGAAGACGTATGTGTGTGTGTGTTGGGGTGCAGGGAGCAAATACATAGTCGTTGTGCTTGCTGTCAGCAAGGCAACCTGCAAAATGAATCCCTCAATACTATTTGGACAGAAGCAAATGCAATACCTAACTCTGGTACATAAATATTACCATTAAGCGCTCCCCTTTTCTCAAAGCCAGAGCTTGCTGCCTGCAGAAAAGGAGGTGTTTGTGGAAATGACTTGGAAGAGGTTTTACTGGTGCCTACAGTATAACCCAATCCAGTTCTGTCCTCTTGCACACGATGCACTGGGAGCAAAAGTGACCAAATGGCAAAGCCAGTACAAGAACTCGGCTCCCTTCTGCTCAAATGTTGGATCTCTTACAAAGGCCCCCTGAATAATACACATGCGCATATTCCTTCCTTTCCGCTCTCTTTGACTTCAACTCATTGGTATCCAATATGAAGAGAAATAGCAATAGGGAAGACCAGTGTCAGGCTTTCCTAAAAATAATGGAGATGTCAATTTGGCCTTACCATCTCACCATCAATCTGAGAATAGTCTTCCTTTAACGAAGCATCTGGGTCAGTGAGAGCCAGAGGCAATGGTGGGAATCAAGTGATAGTCCTAAAACCAAAACAGCTGCATTCTTTCCAAGAAATTTATAGGCAAAGACCCCAATCCCTATTTGAATAGAGCAGAGATATCTGTCTGTCTGTCTGTCTGTCTTAAGATAAGCAGAAGACGGTCAGCATGGACAATGCCACAGCCACAGCCGAGGTGAGAAGCCGCACGGCACAGAGATTTCAGAGGGGTTGAGGCTGCCAGGGTAGGAGGAGAAAGTTAGGAGTGAAGGGGGGCCTTTTAAGGGGACATAGTGGTAGAAACTATTTATTACTCAGTACGAATGCATTTCACTATTTCAATGACTGGTGCTCTGGTACGTGGATCAGATGAGTATCAGTCCTAGCAAACAAGAATATTGTTCTTTTATTAAACCCTCTAAATCCCCAAATGTGGAGCGCAGGTAGTGTATGGCAGAGACTTTAAGGACAGTAATGAATTGAATTAACTATAATGATTAAGGGGGGAAAAGATAAGGCAGGGTAGTTTCAATAGCTGGAAGAAATGACTTAAATTATCTAACTCAAGGGAAGGATAAAGAAGGGCTTTGACAAAAAGATCTTAAATGCATATTCCTTTAAAGGTGATGTTAATGTGACTGGTTTTTTGGGATAGATAAGGGAATGCCGGGGTGATAGGTTAAGGACAGCAGCATTTCTCAAAGGAGCTTCAGGATCCTCAGATAATTACTAGAAGGTTCTGAGGGGTCGCAGAGATCAGAACCTATAACCCTGAGAACAGTTATTTGAGCAAGATGAATAACCTCTATCCATTCCAGACCTTTCTGTACCTTCCTCACCTCCCAGCCTTTAAAAGACACGGAAATGTCAGAGGCTGACTTGGGCTTTGTTCTTGAGCTGTGGGACTCTACGAACATCAAGAAATACAGCGTGAGAAACGGATGGCAGCTGAATGAACCAACTTCCAACTCTAATGACCTGACATATTTGGCATATGCAGGAGACATGTGACCACTGTCACAAATGCTACAGCATCAGTATGACAGCAAAGAAGGGGAAAAGCATAAGTGTTTTACTCTACAAACTTGGCCGGACAATTCACAACACATCCTTTCAATACAATGGTACGCAGTCATTAATTGTAAAGACATCGTAATCACGTTTTTTAACATACATGATGAAAAGGGAGGATATAAAATTACCTGTACAGTATGATTGGAACTAACAACATCAAACACCTAAAGCCATAAAACCCCCTAAATTATTAACAATATTTGGGTGTGAGGGTTGAGATTTTGAGTGGCATTTCCTCATCCTCTGAGCTGTCAGCATAGAACCCAATGCGGGGCTCGAATTTACAAACCGCGAAATCATGACCTGAGCTGAAGTCGGACGCCCAACCGACTGAGCCACCCAGGATCTCTACGACCCCTCAGAACCTTCTAGTACCTATAACACTTTCTTTGTATTCTCCTCTCAGGAGACCTTACCCTAAACAAAGGCGTGTGTGTGTGTGTGTGTGTAGTGCGGGGGTTTCTCTTAAAGATGCACACACTTCTGGGATGGCATTTCTATGGACTGGTTTGAAAGGCATTCATAATTCAGTCAGGGTGTTTTTGAAATTGTTCAAATGCCTCACACATATTATTGCAGCTCGTAGGGTCCCACATGGATGAACAGTAAGTCAAAGATAAAATTATCTCAATATTAACTTTTGTCTTAACAAGTTTTATTATTTTTTGAAGAAATTTATGATATTCCACACAACACATTGGTATAGGTGCCACCACAACCCCTGAGGTAGAAACTATTATCACTCCACGTAAGGACAAGGCAGAGGCTTAGGCAAGATGAAGAACTCACTCAGGGCCATGCAGCTAGGAAAGGAAAAAAGCAGGATCTGAACTGAGTGCTCTCTGACCTCAAGGTCTGTATCTTTGACCATATCCCTTATTGTCTGTATTTTTTCACTCTAGAAACAAAAAATCTAGAAAGCTTAGAAGCCAGGGGTCCTCACAGACCGTCTTTCTCGGTCAGTGTTTGCTCTAGAACAATACCAGAGAAAGCAAGCCATGTTCGGGAATACACATACACAGAGTAACTACTGGAGTTCCTCGCCAGCCACTTCAGAAATCTAAATGAACCCTAATCTTCGAAGCTACACTTAAAGGAAAATGATGATGTCATTGTCCGATGGCTCTCCTCTGATTAAATCAGCTTCAAAATGTTACCTCCTTGCACACATAAAACTCACTCCATCTTTGCTCTGGTTTGAATTTTCTAATTTATTTAAGAGAGCTAATCGTATCCAACTCTAACATTTACTCTGAAAGACTTACCATGACCCGCTGCCAAAAAGGAAACAATTCTGGTCTGGTGAAATTGAATGAAATAGAGTAACATTCTGGTTTAAAATTCACTTGCTTGACTTCCATGGCTCTCTGACCAAAAAATAATAATAATAATAAAGAAAGAAAGAGAAAAGACAAGACAAGACAAGACTCCATCACACTCATCCAGGAACCAGAGACCTAGAAATCCTGGCCCCAGCAAACAAGCAAAGCCTGTGTGACCTTTCCTCCTGACAATTCGTATTCTCAAGCCCCCCGAATTCTTGGGCAGAGGAGGGATGTAGTAATACAATTATGAGGGGAGCCCTATATGATCTCTCGCTAAAATTCAGAGGGACAGAAATGTGTGCAGCTGGAACGTTAAAACTCTAAGTGACGGCTTTCGCAGAATGAGAAATAAGCTGGCGCGAGACAAGGCAACAAGAAAAATCACGGGCTGAATCTGAGTGCAAAAATTTATGGCAAAATGGATTTCATCACAAAACACCTTTCCAAATGAAGAGCTAAATGCTAGAGGCCTCAGAGAATCATTTCAATCCAGATGGGCTAACACTTCAGAGAAGAACCTGGAGGGAACATTTCACAAAATAGGAATGAATGAAATCGGCTGATGGGCTTCTACTGGTTTTGAGCCTCTGCAGATATTCTATTTTCAGAAAACCTAAAGAAAGCAAATCCAAAAAGACTTTTGTTGTTGTTGTTTTCTGTTTAAGTGTCCAGGCAAAACTAGTTCTTCCTGAGGAAGCAGCAAAAATATAAAAATAGAGACTCAGGAAACATAAGTTGGGTCTTTACACGATGCTATTTAAAATACACCAATGATAATTGAACGGGTCCATCTAATCTTTGAATCTGTCTATACAGCAGTATACACAACTTCCCAACAATCCCAGGAGGTTGCAGGACGTCATTGGGCCCATTTCACAGATGACGGAAAGGACACAGAGAGACTAGGGGACTTCTCAAAGGACAGATGCAAATGGAAGAATCTGAACTTGAACCCTGACGTCCTTGGCATCTGTGAGCCCAGGACAAGCAGGATGAGTGAGTACACTCAGCAGCCAGCCTGCTCAGATTCAAACTCTGAGTTCTGTCGAATTGGAGAATATACCTACTCTCTCTGTGACTCAATTTCTTTATCTATAAAGAGGAGACAAGGACAGGGCTGCTGTGAGGATAAAATAAGTTAATATGTGCAAAGCACCTGCACCCAGTAAGCACCATATTCGTGGCTGTTATCACTATGAACAGATATTTGGTCCCACCTTTTAGTCATAAAAATGTACTTATGATGTTATGCCTCCAATATTTTTATCTGGGTATCTCCAAACTCCCAATGCACTATGCGAAATCATTAGCAAGTTAGCCTCTGATCCCAAGCCAGACCCCTAATTTTCTATGATCCTGATATATACCCCCGCTCTTACAGTTCACCATCCCTTCTGTTGGGCAATTGGTTGCAGTCGTGCTCATAGCACCGCTCAGATGGAAGGGGACGTTATCTTCCCGTTCACTGTCAGTGGCGAAGCAATCTCAGAACCAGAGCTGCCTGAATTCCACAAACTCGTTCGGACCCAGAAGAGGCACTTTGTAAAATACTGCAGACTAAAAATA
This sequence comes from Cryptoprocta ferox, assembly GCA_028646485.1. Classification (NCBI taxonomy): domain Eukaryota; kingdom Metazoa; phylum Chordata; class Mammalia; order Carnivora; family Eupleridae; genus Cryptoprocta; species Cryptoprocta ferox. The sequence goes on along the minus strand of CM053573.1, from coordinate 134,591,459 downwards.
AAAAAAAATAAAAAAAAAAACATAAAAGATCCCTCTTTCCTCCTGATTGCAATTTTTTATCTACTTTCACAATTGCAGCCTGGTTATTACTGCTTATCACAGAGAGCACATCATCTGAAAATATTTTGAGTAAAGAATGAGGCCTTGCAGCCCCTACCCGTTTGGCCATCTTAATCACCCTGAATTTCAGCTCCCCAAAATTGAGTGCTGGAAAAAATATTCCTTGGAGAGCTCATTGTCACTTGCTATTTCTGATGAATGGCCATTATTCCCTTTAAATTTTAATACATTCAGAGGAAATGACCATATTGTAGGAGCTAATGAAATGTGCTACATGAGCAACATACTCTGAAAAAGCTGATTCTTGGGGTTTGCATTTAGAATTATCATAACCTAATTTGACAGAGGTTTAAGATACAGATAATAATAGTTATATGCATTAAATATTAATGAGATGCTACGTGATGCTCCTAGCTTACAGCTGGTCAGTGAAAAGGCTCAATAAATGTTCATTCCTTCCTCTTCACTTCCCCCTTCCAAAAAAAAATAAAAAAGACTTGGTAAGAATGGTCTCAGCCTCATCAACTCGCCATGCTCCTCAAAATGTGGTAGCTAGACCAGTGGCAGTCCTGGAGAGCTTGTTGGAAATGCAAAGGTACCATTTCACATCCACTGCATCAGAATCTGCAGTTTAAGATGATCCCGGGCGATGGGCTCAGTCGGTTAAGCATCACTCTCGGTTTTGGGTTTTGTCTCAGGTCATGGTCTCATGGTTCATGAGGTCAGATTGAGCCCCATGCTGGGCTCTGTGCTGACAACATGGACCCTGCCTGGCATCCTGTCTCCCCTCTCTCTCTGCCCCTCCCCTGTGCACTCTCTGTTTCTCTCTCAAAATAAGTAAATAAACCTAAAAAAAAAAAAAAAGAAGATGATCCCAGGTGATTCCCGTGTGCGTGAAAGTTTGAGAAGCACAGGGCTACCTCTCTGCAGGACCGTTGCCTGTGTTACTGGATGGCCCTTTCAAGGAATGACACTCTGCTAGCTGCTCCGTGAGCAGGTGAAGTCAAGATTAGCCTCCATTTCATAGTCGGTTCTACAATCCACTTCAGCGACCATTCTAGAACTAAAAGCAGCCAATCTCTCCCTGAGTTTCTCTACTGTCTCTTGTTATTTACTTATGAAAGCTTGGAAAAGCAGACACGGCCTCACCTGCAACAACCCAGAACAACAAAAGAATGAGTCATCCCACTTTCACAACTCATAGCTGGGTGAGCCCAGGAATGAATGAAAGGCCAGGCCCATCATCCCTCTGCGAGACAGCTCAGAAAGCAACCTCTAACGTAATGAACTCATTGGATGGAATGAAGAAGTCTCAAGAGATTCCAACAAGAAAAAGAACAGAGGAAAAAGAAAATAACCTCATGAATTACTCTAATTTTGGCAATACTCAATGTAGGAAAGAAAGTCTGAGTCTGTTTAAGTGACTAATACCACCAATTCAGAAAAATGATTTAGCAAAAAAGAAAGTTGGAATGTGATCACTTAGGATAAACCATCCTCAAATCGAGAAATGGGACCTGCATGAGCCCCCCGTTAAATCCCAGGGGAGTCAGTCATTAACTATTGTGCCAGCCCCCTAGTCACTCTGTCTTTGGCCAGAAAGTGTGTTTTATTTTTTAAAAAAAATTTCTATGTTTATTTAATTTTATAAGTGAGAGAGACAGAGTGTGAACAGGGGAGGAGCAGAGAGAGAGGGAGACACAGAATCAGAAGCAGGCTCCAGGCTCTGAGGTGACAGCATAGAGCCCGATGCGGGGCTCGAACTCAAAAACTGTGAGATCATGACCTGAGCTGAAGTCGGACGCTGTATCAACTGAGACACCCAGGCGCCCCAGAAAGTGTATTTTAAAATTGAATGTAATTCAGGGGTGCCTGGGTGGCTCAGTCGGTTAAGTGTCCAACTCTGGGTTTCAGGTCAGGTCATGATCTCATGGTTTCGTGAGTTCAAGACCCATGTCGGGCTCTGTGCTGACAGTGTGGAGCCTGCTTAGGATTCTCTCTTTCTTTCCTTCTCTCTCTCCCCTTCCCTTGCTCATGCTATCTCTGTCTCTCTCAAAATAACTAACTAACTAAATAAATAACTTAAAAAAATTAAAATTGAGTATAATTCAGAAAGCAACAGTTGGGCAGCAACTACATACCTGGAATGTAATGTATACCTGGTGGGAATTTCAAACATGGAGGTGATGCAGGGTGTTCGTTCCCTCAGGAGCCTACAGTTACTCACGGTGTGTGTTGAGAACGAATATCTACTTCAATCTTTAGAAAAAAAATATTTTCAGGCATAAATGCTCTACCTCAGCCAGGGGGAAAGGGCAAAGCATGGAGCATGGGGTTCAGAAAGCACTCTCCAGGTAATAGGCCCTTAAGGAGAAGTCCCCGATGATTTCAAAAGACAAAACATTAAATCCTTTAATTATCTCCTTGACATTTAATGGTTTCTCAAACACTTCCACATAAGCTACTGATGTGCGTATGTTCTGGAAGCCTACAAAGAAGGTAAGGAGGTGCTTTTCCTCCTAACTTAACAGAAAAGGCCTTGCAGCTCACAGCTCAAATGAGTGAGTCATGCTTACATAGCTAGGAAGTGGCAGAAAAAAGAATATGAACTTGGATTCCATATCTCAGTCTAGGTCTTTGTCTACTATCCCGTGCTAAGTGCTATGTTGCATTCAAAGCATATGCATATACCTTATTGCACTTTAATTTCGATCTTAAATTACCCAGTGGAGTGGAAAGCAGCAAGGGCGATTGATTCTGATTTTCAAACGAAAAACTTGTCAAGGGTTTCTCAGAAATGGGTCATCAGGAAATCTTCGGGTTCCTAGACTGGAGAAAAGCTTCCTTTCCTCTGCTCCCCTGAGGTGAGTATTCTCGACAATTCATTTCCTCCTCTTCTTGGAAACCTGGCTTGACTATATTTCACAGCCTTGCCTGCCATTAAGGGTATCCATTTGACTGAATTCTGGTCAATGGAATGGGTGTGCAAGGAACACATGCCTCTTGCAAGGCCTGGTCTATGAAAGTATCCCATGTACCCTCCTCTAAACCTCTTTGCTTCTGGCTGCCTGGACTGGCGAACAATGACAAACATGGAAGTCATGCACGGGTGACAACAGAGCCACAGACAGCTGAGGTCCCATGGAGCAAAGTCACCTTCCTCTCCCACCTTACCACATCAACTTCAAATTGCCCTGGACAACCATTTGATTAAGAAATAAAATGGGGGGAGGGGGCCTCGGTGGTTCAGTCAGTTAAGCATCCGACTTAGGCTCAGGTCATGATCTCATGGTCCATGGGTTCGAGCCCTACATCAGACTCTCTGCTGACAGCCTGGAGCCTGTTTCAGATTCTGTGTCTCCTTCTCTCTCTCTCTCTCTCTCTCTCTCTCTCTCTGCCCCTCCTGTCCCTCTCAAAAATAAATAAACACTAAAAAAAATTTTTAAAAGAAATAAAACTTTTGTTGTGTTGAGTCATGACAGGATTGGGTCAATTTGTTTAAGCAGTTAAATGATCTTGGCTATGATACACAACCAGCTTCCTTGCCTGCCAGCTCATTTGGGGGAACAGCGGCAGCAACGTGAGTCTTGCTCTGTTTCACAGAGACTATCAAATCCATCCCCGCGGTGACTATTCATAAATCATCGAGCCAAAATAACGTGGGGAGAGGAGCAACCAGGTACAGCCACTGGAGGCTGTGTAGACAAGTGGAGGAGATTCACTCTGTGAACAAACCTCAGTCTGGAGTCCAGCTCTGTCATTTCTTAGTTACGCAAACTCTGGCCGGTCCCTTAGTTTCAGAGTCTTCGTTTCCTCACCTATAAAACGGTGATGATAAACGACAATAGTGGTCTGGTGAATTTTAAGCCACGTCACAACTTAAGTGATATGCTTGGCACAGACCAGGCTACGTAAAGGACATCTAGTAATCAGCAGGCATTATTGCACTACTGGGTTTTACTCATAATCCTAGTTCAACCTGTCAAGTAAGATCTATTTACCAGCAGAATGTCTTAGTCATGCAAATGTCGCGGGCCCTGGATTGGATTTTACTAATAGTCTACATAAACAAAGCAGCATGTAACTCAAGATAAGGACATTATTATGCCTCTCAAAGGCTTTAAGAGAACTCCAGAGGGTTAGTAAGAATTACATTTCCTTCTCTATTGGTCACTGGCTTTAAAGATAGGGTCATAATGTTTGCTCTATGACTGCAGGCTTATTTCTCTCATTACTTTCTTTGCCTTGCAATTTTGAAACTACTTTGGAAAGTTTCCATTTACCATAGTGCTCCGTGACCATAAAACACTGACACACAGACGTATATATATGGACATCACAGTGGTACCTCTGCTTCGAATCTAATCATCCCCTCACCAAAATAAAATGTGCCCATACACGACTATAGCCGTGCGGTACACTATTTTCAAATTTCACGGCACTCATATTCTCGTGATTCTCTCATTCGGCACTGCATTTTGAAAATGACAATCACTAAATCCAACTGTATTTAGTTACATTCTATGTTACCAGGTAGGTTCATTCACACTGAGTGCAAGTACATTCTTCCTGGGATTATGGAACCATCAGGCGCTGCCTTTTCTGCAGGCAAAATAAAAGGGGATGATTAGATCTGAAGGAACTCTCGAAGATGCGCTGTTGTGATCGTTTCTCAGCCACGGCCCTTGTAGGTATTTTAGCATTCAAGCGGACACATGGCAGGCAGACTGCAGCCTGCATTCTGGGGCAACCCTGACAAAATGCCGGTTGCCCCCGCTGCAGAGCCAACAAGGGCCACTGGCCAAAGACCCATGCATCTGCCTCTGAGCTGTCTCATTTCCATTCCGTCTTCTCCGGACTCATGGCCCTACTCGGTTCTGTCTTTTAACACCCCTTGCAAACCTTCCCTTTTCACAAAGAGGCAGGGCCTCGAAGTCAGAATCATCGGTAGGTGACAGGATCTATCAAGAAATGCCTTTGTTTTCGTGCTGTAGTATTGGTTCCTAACGTTGAGCTTCCATTTATGAAAAGTGCTCCTAGTTTTCCACTAAGGGAGTTGTTATGCAAGCATCGATAGACACACAGATACATATATATTCTTCGTAGATATAGTTAAGTAAAATAAGTCCATTTAAAGAAAAGTATTAGGAAATTATGTGCAAAAATCATGAAGATGTAAGCTAATGACTAAAGTTGGGAAATGGCATTTAAAAGCAACAAGAGCCTCCAAACATGATGTAGGGTTAGAGGTCCTGCTTTCCTGTAGGCACTTTGTATACACCGGGGCTTTGTTCATTAAAAACAACAACGGAATAAAACACCTGCAAAGAGGCGTTGGAGAGGCTGCCGGGAGCCTCTGGATTCTGTTTCGCACACACAATTAGCAGTTTTAGGAAGCAGCCTCTTGGAGAGAAGTGTGTCCTAAAGTGTTGTGCCCTTGCATTTCTTTTCCAGCTGAAACACAGTGGCTGGAAAGCAAGCTGCCTTTGCCCGGTTCACGCGCCATATTCTGGAAGCCAGGCAGCTGCTTTTACCAAGGATAATGTGATTTTCCTCAGTTTTATGGAATGTGGAGCCATTTTTTTTAAGTGGTCAAAAATAACAGGTTTGCTTTTTGTGGTTTTCTTTTCTCTCTAAAATGACTCTCTGGATGCCAAGGGTAGTGCACGTACCACTCGCTCACCCAAGTTTTGAATGAAAACTTAATGTCTACCTCTGTGTCCTCACTCAAGCTGCAGCCTCAGTCCCCAGCCTCGGACCTCACTCTCATCAGGAAGGAATTGGGTCCACAGCCAAATACACAGAAGACAGGTGCCCAGCAGGACTCTGAGAAAGAATGGAAAGTTTTCTTCTCTCTTTTTCCATAGTTGAGGGGATGTTAAGATATAACAAAATGGTCCCATTTTTTTCAACAAAAGTTAATTCTGCCAACCACAGGAAGACTTGTAACCCGGATGCCATTTGTCAATGCTTTAAGAAACATGTTGGAGATTCACCTCAATTTTGTCACCGGTAAAGCAGGGTTCTTTTATCAGACCCCAACATCAAAGGGATATTATAATCATATAAACATTTATATGATATCTTTAAAGGGCTTGTGGTTCTCAGGGCTTCTAAGTGGTGCTCAGTCGGTTGAGTGTCCAACTTTTGTTTTCGGCTCAGGTCATGATCTCAGGGTCATGGGATTGAGCCCCATGTTGGGCTCTGCGCTGAGCATGGAGCCTGCTTGAGATTCTGTCTCTCTCCCTCTACCCCTCTCACCGGCTTGTCCGTGCTCTCTTTCTCTCTGAAAATAAAATAAAAAATTTTAAAAAGTGTCATGGTTCTCAGGGGGAAAACTTGGTGTTTGGGGTAAGACTAAAATAAAGCATCAAAAATGAATGAAAACAAATAAACAAACACCTTTTCTAATAGCTACCTTTGCCTCGGAAACTATATATAAGATTTCATCAGCCTGGTAGCCAAACCCTCTTAATAACATATCCTGATACTCCATGATATCTTCTCCTGCTATTCCTTTATGCCTCCAAACTATGGCCAAAAACAATCAAAAACAAAAACACAAACAAACAAAAAAGCAACCAACGTTACACTGTTCCACTACCTGCTTTCTTATCTCTGTGTTTGCTTATGCTGTTCCCACTGCCTGGAACACCCTCCTTACTGCCTGCCAAGGAAGCCTTTGCTATTTCTCTTCTCTCTGAAATACATCTAGAGTATATACACATTTCCCATCAGCATTTCTTATACTAATCTACTGTATAGCTGTGTATCAGAACCACCTGGCCGATATGTTAAACAACTGATCATTCAGCCCCAGCCTTAGAAATTCTATTTAATGTGTACAGAACATAGCCTGGAACTTGGAGGATTTTCGAAGCTCCCAGGAGATTCTGGCACGCAGTGAGGTTTGGAACCATTGCTATAGATACTTACAATCTTCTCTAGGCCTCTGCTATTGGACAGTGAACTTCTTAAATTTGTCCCCCTTGGTACAGATGGATGCCAGTGAGAAAAGACAAAAGACTCAAGCATCGAGTTCAGCATTCTGAATGGATCTGGGCCTTGGCTTGCTAAAAGCTAAGGCTACCCTGGTCCCGTTCCAGGACACCTACATTCGGAGGGATTTTCAGTCTGATTCTATAACATTATTGTGCACATTATTAGAAACAGACCACCAGGAACAGGAAGGCATCACAATTCAGCCAGGTTGTGGATGGCTTCTGCATCTAGGAAATGTATCATGCAGGCTATTTTAGGTTCTTAATTAGACATGGAAAAAATAGCCATCTGGTGCCACCAAGTATGGACATTATAAACTTCTCCAATATCCACATGAACATAATTTGCCTCTTAATAAACCAAATGCCACCCACAAGATGAACTGTTGTTTTCAATATGGCGTCTTCCAATATGGCCATGGATAACTATTTCTTGACACACACATGGGTACAGTCTGTTCCCAAAAGCACACAGTTCAGAGTGACTTTAAATGGGTAACATTATAATTCATAGTAAAATCTAATACCTGGCCCCGAGCAGTAATCAGATTGATTTAAAGGCCTAATATACCCAGCACGATCAAGAGTTCTCAAAATCTCTGCTAGACTCGGGTTATCTTACTGTTGTTTAAAGGACACTGTCAGCTTTCTTCTCGGTGAGTTCTTCTGACAGTTTACATGTTTTGTTTTATACTCCATCTCTCTCATCCTCCCAGAGGCTTAAATCAGTGAGAAATGGCATGTCAGTTTCTCCTAAAACATTATTAATGACAGACCAATTTCTGCAACATCTGAACTCACATGTATATCCAAGCCCATCTTTGAGAATATTTCAAATCAGTCTTTCCACCGTATTTGTTACTCTGCCTGAAGGAAAATGACAGACATTCTAGATTTCATGGAGAAACTGCCCAGATGTAGGCTGTGGCTAACACAAATTGGCCGAACTGAATGTCAGGGAGATGCAAGTCATTTTCCTTTCGTTAATTCCCTCTAATAACTTCTTCCTATCTCATTTTTCCCTTTCCCACCTATGTTTGTTCTTTTTTTTGTTTTTGTTTTTAATCCACTCTTGTAGGCACTTTTGTTCTCTCTTCCTTACTCTATTTCCTGACATCTCATTCTTTCTTTTTTTTTTTTAATCTCACAAGCTCAGCCTCTGGGTTTGGAGTGACCTCTCCCTATGTGTGAATCTAGGGGAGATGCTGTTATCCCTTCATCTCCTCTTTGACCCTGGCCATGCAGTGTACTGGTGGCGGTGGAAACCACAACTCCCTCCAGAAACAGATTCCAGCACATTCCAGATACAGGCTTCTGCCAAAATGAAAATATGCATGCAGATGGACAAGAACTAGAAAGGGAGGAGCCCAGAAAAAATAAAAAATATTTTCTAGCATGGTGAAATTTCAGGAGATTCTTTGTTTATTTTCTATAGTGTTGTTTATAATATCGTTACAGCAGTGTTTTCTAGCAGAAGTTTAAACTTTTAAATAAAAAAAGACCCTTTTAAAAAAGCTGCCTTCAAGTCTCTAAAACATCTAAGAATGGTTTGGGGGAAAAGTGGGGTCGAGGGGTGGGTAATTCAAAGCATGAGACAGAATGAAAATCTCTGCGGAGGCATTCTTAGTGCATGGACATAGGAAACAGGCCCCTTCCTTGTGTATAACTGAGTCTATGATTTACTGGGTTTCTACACATTCTTTCCCCCAAGGACCATCTCTTTTATTCTTGCAGGATCTGAGCTGACGTGGTTCTCCTAACCTTCTGAAGCCCTGCATTTAGTTCCCTAGCTCTTCTCTGCTATTCCCTCCGCTTCTGGCTTCCACCCTACTTCACAGCTGTGCGGTGACATCGAACAGTTCCCGGCAACAGATGCTGGCAGGAGCAGGTGCCAAAACAGTGGAGACTGAGAAACGGAGAAGACCCCAGGAAGGGCTGGGCTCTGCCTCACGGGGGCCCAGCTGTCCTTCCTCCTTGGTCCCAGGGACAGGGCAGGTCCAGCTGATCACACTGATATGGTTCTCATTTATAAAATTGTTTTTTTTT
>CM053573.1:134483866-134582252 GCA_028646485.1 Cryptoprocta ferox | reverse complement strand
GAAGTTGGACGCTTAACCGACTGAGCCACCCAGGCACCCTGAGAGAATACATATTAAATGGCCTAACACAGTAAATTTTCAATATATGTTCATCTTTATTACACACCCACCTTCTGTAGTTAGGCCTACAGGGCTGAACCAATGGGTAGAAAAGTTGGGGGCAATTTTCCTTTATTACACATCCACCACCTGTAGTTAGGCCTACAGGGCTGAACCAATGGGTAGAAAAGTTGGGGGCAATTTTCCTTCGACTTCCAGTTTAGGCCAAAAAGCACGTCCGTGACCCATTTGAAGGTCTGCTCATTCTCCCTACTCAGAACAAAAAGGAAAGGTCTCTGTGGGATGTATTGTGACACTTCATTCATTCACCAATATTTACCGAGCACTGACTACACGGCAGACTATCACACATGTGTCTAACATACAACATTGATGAGGCAAAGTTCCTGGCCCCATGGAACTTGAGAGTAGCGGAGGAGACACACACTAAACAAGTAAGTAGATGCGCAATACACACACGTATAATGTCAGCGCTCTGGAGGAAAACAAACTGGCGTGGGAATAATAGAGAGTAGAGAAAGGGGAGTGACTGCAGTTTGAAGGTGGTTGATCAGTGGAAACTTCTCTAATAAGGTGATATTGACTAGAACCTTCCATGGGGACCTCCTAGGAAACTATTCTCCAGTAAAACAAATGTATCTGCTAAGAATTCTTAGTCTATATGACTTTTGGATTGAGTCATTTTTATCACCCCCCTTCTCTATGTGAAAAAAATGATTTGCAGTGATGATTGTGAAATGAGACAAATATATTCATTTCATATACAAACTAAAATATGCATTCATCAAACAAAATCCTGTGCTTTGAAGGATCTGAATATTAAAAACAAACAAAAACCACAAGTGGTCACAGGGGAGGAAGGAATTAATGGGACTCAAGATCTATTCATTTTTACAATCATTGTTCTCCACTGCTAATTTCAAATCTACTAATTAAATGCAAGAATACCTGATCCCACAAGGGCTGGGGGCACGAGCTGTGCCTGAAGCAAGGGAAGGATACTAGATCCGTTAGGTCCTTTTTGGTAAGTGGACACCTGAGGCCGTGTGTGCCAGGCAGCATATTGGGACTTCTCCAAATTAATATCCATGCATAACTCAGCATTTATTAAATAATAATACTAATGTGCTAATTTGGAGTTTACATATATTATTATTTCAATGTTTATTTTGTTATTTTTGAGAGAGAGGGAGAGAGAGGATAAGCAGGGGAGGGGCAGAGAGAAAGGGGGACAACGGATCCAAAGCAGGCTCACTGACAGCAGTGAGACTGATGCGGGGCTCAAACTCATGAACCGTGAGATCATGACCTGAGCCAAAGTCGGATGCTCAGCTGAATGAGCCACCCAGGCGCCCCTGGAGTTTACATATACTATTAAAATTTAACAGTAACCACACCAACACATATTTTGGGGAGGAAAGAGTATTTTAGCACTGACATTGTTTAGATGTGCTAGTGTTTGGTGTTAATAAGAAGCAGAACCATTCAGCAGGCTTATGACAGGTTTAAATCCTCTATGCACCTGCTTATTGCCTGCCCGCAGGGTATGTGGCTCCCCTGGCCCATCCTAGACATGTCACTGATGGGATGAGCTGAGTGACCCCTCTCTCCCCATTCTCAGATCTAGTGTGATCCCATCTGTTGTTCTTCAGGGACTTTACAGGTCCTGGAATACAACAGCTCACATCCTGGAAGTAAAGTGATATGACACAGTCACTGAGGCTCAGCAAAAAAGCTTGTCTGATACTCATAGAAATGGAGCCACCCAACCTCCATGTTCATTAGAAGCATTACCTCATTCTTGAGAGCAAATAACAGAAACTAACCAAATATCTATAATGTGTAAGATGGCACACTAGGGGTTCACAAAGCTATGAGACACGGTCTTGGAACTTAAGACATAGCTTGGGCACAGATTATAAAAGGCAAAATAAATAAATTAATAAATAAAATCAACAAAATCATAGTGCAAATAAAATTCAAGAGATAGAAGCGTATTAAAAAGGAGAGATTACTTTAATCAGGGGTGGTCAAGGCAAACATCTGCATTAGTGTTTGACCCAGGACTCAAAAGGATGCAGTGGCCACTGGATAAGCAAAAAGAAGAGGAGAGAGAAAATTTTCAGTGGAAACTCTCTCAGGGGTGTAGAAAATGCAGAGTGTGTTGAACAGTCAAGCAACAGTTTGGATGATATCCAACAGGAGCGTTGAGATGCACCATGAAATATATTAGGGGAAGTAAAATGGGGTCATCGGTGGCCTCAAGAGCCAGGTTAAGGAGTTTGACTTTACTGACAGCTGAGTGTCACTATATGCTTTAAGCAAGGGGGTAACTAAATCAAAGTGGTATTTTAGGAAAATGAATCAGGAGGTGATATGAAGTAATATGAAGGACTGAGGCAATGGAAGGGGGTAAAGAAGAGCAAATGTGGATACAGGCATAAAGTGTTAAAAGAATTTGAAGAAGTTCTTCAAATATAATGGAATGGGTGACATTAGACAAAGGATCAGACATCACAAAATTAAAACTCAGAGTTTGGAGTTTTAATTTGGGGAATGTGAAGATACGAGACTGGGGAAGGTAGTCACCCAATTGGCATCTAGTAAAATGTTCTTGTATTTGCTGACATAGTATTCTGAGCTAAAGATTCTGAGCTGATTCCCAAAGAAACAATATAGAAAAGTCAAAGAGGCAAAGACTTCTCTCTGAATGCTAGAGTTCAACTGTTAGTTTCTCCACAAAAACCAGTAGAAGCTTTCCATCCTCAAAAACAAGTAAACCAACAAAATAATCACTTACATGAAGCTCCAATAAAATTCTGTCTGGTGGTTGGTCCTACCTGGGACAGCTGACCTTAAGTCAGACAAAAGAATATGAAACCCTCAGAACCCTCTAGAAATTAAGATCTACCTTCTATTTCTAATTTTTTTCTTGGAAACATAAGTGGCTTCAATTATAAACACTAAACAAACAAAGAATAAAAACGAATCCTCTGAACGAGCTCTATTTCAGGGCTGCACTTAATTTGTGATTTCTCCTGTGCTACTTAATTCTTCTCTCCTTATTTTTTTTAAAACCTTTATTTATTTTGAGAGGGAGCATGAGTGGGGGAGGGGAAGAGAAAGAGGGAGAGAGAGAATCCCAAGCAGGCTCTATGCTCAGCGAGGAGCCCAATGTGGGGCTTGATCTCATGACCAAGAGATCACTATCTGAGCCAATATCAAAATCTGGATGCTGAACCACCCAGGAGTTCCACCTCCTCTTTAAATAACACTTCCTACAGGAAGTCTTCAGCTCTGCAAAAGAGAAGAAGGCTTCACTCTCATTTGTGAGTTTTCTTAAGGGAGAGATGCAAGTTTAAGAGAGTAAACAGCCAGTATTTTGGTCTTCATGATCAATAATTTGATGATTTTAAGGTCTTATCCTTATTATAAATTTCATGTTGCAACCATGCATTCTTCAAGTCACTCAAATTCAAAACCATATAATTGAAATATTTTGCATCAAATTTCAAAGACCTTGTGCTATATATATATATATATTTTTTTTTTTTTTTCCAGTAGATATGAGCATTTGTGTGAGAGTTTCTCTTGGGAGAAAAGGACTCCATGTGCTAGGAGGTGAGGGCAGGATTTGGACCTTCTGGGGAGGAGAGAGGAGAAAACAGACTGGATATTCCGTCTCCTTTTCAGACGCAGTTGACCAAAATCCTTGCACTTTGTCAAACAGCGCGAACATCCATTTTGAGAGCTACAGGTGAAGTGATTTTTTCCCAACATTTTTCAAGATTTGGTTTCAGTTTTTTAAACCAGAGATTTCAATTTCCACTGAAACTTCAAGAAGCCCTTTGAATTGCCTGGGGGAAATGGAAGAGAGTTCGGAGGGGAAAGGCAAGCAACCACTCACCGAGTGAGGGGTTCTCACCGTGAAATCAACATCATTCACTCCTTGATTCAGTCTCTATCAGGATGATTTTCACACTTCCCAAAACACATCCTTCTAAACATCATGAATAATGGATTGAGATTTCTGAAACCCCTTCCTTTCCCTCCATAATTTAAATCAAGCTCTTTCAAAGCCAACATACTACATCTTGATGGAAGCCTGAAAAGGTTATAAATAGTAAAGGTTGAAAATTTTCCACAAAGGTAGGTAGATGGAAAAAATAAAAGAGCCTTACACCATACCCGGGCAAGATGTACTCAGCAGGTCATTATCAACACTGTCCTTCTTCATCACTCTGCTGGCGTCTCGAAAGAACACGAGGAACAAAGAAGGGGCTGTTGCACCATTGTGCTTGCCTCCAAGCTGAAACCTCTGCATTTATTTCCTGCCTCCCCAAACCAGGCATCTGCTGCCATATTCTTTACGCTAAACTTGGCACAGGGAAGCTGTGTGTAACTTGAATTCTTAATACAATCTCCCTCTGATGCTGGCCATTGTTTGAATGCTGCATGCTCCGTGCCCTCCAGAGGACTGAAGCTTACACCTGTAAACTGTTTGCCGAGTACCGATTTCCAGGCTGGAGGAACTGTTTTTCCCTGGCTTCAAATTCCTCTAGGTTTCACGTGCAACTCCTGCCAGTGAAGTATATCAGGAGTGAAATCATGTGTCACAAACACCCCATCTTTACAGAAAAAGCTGTAAGAATATGAAAAGGAATCTGCAGGCGGGGGCAATGAGAAGGGATGGCTCATGGATGAGGTTGGGAAGTCTTTTTTTTTTTTTTCTTTTTTTTACATTTTATTTATTTTTGAGAGACAGAGAGAGACAGAGCTTGAACAGGGGAGGGGCAGAGAGAGAAAGGGACACAGAATCCGAAGCAGACTCCAGGCTCTGAGCTAGTGGTCAGCACAGAGCCCGATGTGGGGCTCGAACCCACGAACCGTGAGATCATGACCTGAGCCAAAGTCGGACGCTCAACCGACTGAGCTACCCAGGCGCCCCGAGGTTGGGAAGTCTTAATGATAATAAGCGTTATCAGCATAACATTATTGATTTTCCAAAGGCTTCTCAGAAACCTGTACCACCTGACCTTCAGAATAGCCCTGTGAGGCTGTTCCATCTCCCAGGGAGTTCCCGCTAACTTCCATACAATAAATGTGTGCTGAGTGACTGGTGTGTGCCAGGTGTTGGGACAGCCACTATTGTCAAGGCCTCTGCGCCCATGAAGCTCAGGGCTGAGGGGGAGAGACAGAAAATAAACCTCAAACACAAAGGAATCATCAAGATAACTTAAGACAGTGAGAGAAGGCATGAAGAAAATCCATCAAGGCAGTATGTTAGAGATGGGGACGCTGTTCTTGAAGGTGACAACGCAAGCTGATAATGGCGAGGGATAAGTAGCAAGCACTGGGGTGATCTGAGGGAGGGGCACGTCAAACAGTAGGAAGTGTACGTTCAGCAGCTTTGTTTTTGAGAGGCGGGGGGAGGGCAGAGAGGGAGACAGAGGATTGGAGGGGCTCGACCTCATGAACCTTGAGATCATGACCTGGAGCTGCAGTTGACCCAGGTGCCCCACGTTCAGCAACTTCAAGGCAGGGACCTGCTTGGCATGTCCTACAAACAGCAAGAAGGCCAGCATGACTGATGGGGGCTTTGGAGAGAATGGGAAAAGAGATGGGTTGGAAGGGTGGAAAGGGCCTTACGGCTTGGAAGTACATGACCCTGCGTAAAGAAATGAGATGGAGGAGGAGGAGGAAACGGGGCTCCTATGTGTTGAGTGTTTACTGTGGGCCAGACGTTGAGCCAAGTTCACAGTCATAAGTGGTGGGGCTGGGACTCAAACCAGATTCTCTGACTCCAAACCCTGTATGTCTCATCCTATGCCGTGCTGCCTGGCCCGCACCCTGCTATCTGGAAGGCAGCTGTGGTTCACCCGGGTGGAAATGGGAAAAAGGAAAAATGATATTTTGAATCCCACACAGGATCCTTTTTACCCGCTGGCCTATGTCCTGAGTGTTTGCTTATGAGGGGCGTAATTTTAGCCTGAATTTTAAAAGGTGCAGTTTCTCCAAATGCGAAGTAGTATCATCTTCATTTCCTATCTTTGGTGGCCTCTGGTCTAAAGAATCAGCTGACTGTCTCTACACTCTGAGGCAAATTCAAGCACTGAAGATAGAATATAGTTATCAGATAAAACTAAAAAGGTGACAGGAAAAGAGAGAAATAAAGCATATTTAATGCCTCTGGGAAATGAATCCAAATGGATTTGGATTGGTGTTGAGGGGAGAATGCAATATAAGTTCTTTCTCCAAGCAAGGTTGAATACTCTCTCTGACACTGCTTTTACATGAGCTCAAATTGCTTTAGAAACCTGTCATATTGAATTAGCAAAGGAAGATAGTAATTCAGAGGGGTGCCAATGTGGCATTATTGAAAATTGCTGGCTGGAAGGCTTCCCTCAGCATTATTTGGGGACAATAACTCACTTTGATCACCATGTATCAGTATGAGCAAATGATGGGCTTTCTGTGGCTCTTGGATTAAACTTTTTAAAGAGCCCACCATGCAGATGAAAGTGCCCAGACATCTGCATTTAGCAGCAAGAGAATGAGGACACAAGAGCACATGCAAGTGTTGGCTCCATTCTGGTCAACTGGCATAACCCAAACCAGAAACACAGACCCGTGGCAACCCAACAGGACAGTCAGGTTTCAGAAGACCCTTGACCTTGACATCAAACTCCAAGGCTAGGAGACTTGGGAATCAATAGCACAGACGTGCAAAATAAAATACTCTTCCTTGTGGTCTTAACGATGGGCCATCTCTTCAGAAAAGCCTTCCATGACCATCCTATCTCACCCTGCCTCATCACTCCCTGTCATAATTTTCTTTTTCTTTACAAGACAAAACAATTTCTGGAATCGCCCAATTAATTTTCATTACTTGCCTGGCTACTTCGATCCCTCCCATCCCAGAACATAATCTCCATGAGAAGGAGAATTTTAACCACCCTCCACCAGCCCGTCAGAACAAAGCCTGAAGCACAGTAGGTACTCAATAAATCTTAATTGAAAGACTTCTGACTTCACAAAAATCTCATTGGACAACAGCAGAGGCTATTCTGTGTGCAAGAGTATTGTTTCGTCAGCTGTTAACATGAAGCCTATGCAAGTTACAATCTAGGCGGTTGTCATGACCCGTCTGCTCACTGGAGATCAGCTCGACGTCTAACAGCTACTTCGTGGGGGGAACCTTAGGTGTGCAGTAGCGACCGGGCGATTTTGGATCTCCACACCAAAGTAAGCACGCCCCTTAGTAAGCTCACGGAAAACGGGACCCACGTCTTCAACACCTGCTTCCTGATCTACACGATGAACCTCTTACATTATCTCTGAGACTGCTCACCCTAAAAAGTCTAATATTTTCCTGCACCTTTTTATCTGGCCAAAATTTGAGGTCTCAGTCTTCCGAAAGGGTGCAAGAATTGCACAACGGACACTGTAGACTGGGCGACTGTTAAATATTCTGTCACATTTGCTTTCCCTCTCCGTGTACATAGAAGTATGCATCTGTGAACGTGGGCACATGTACCTATGTGCATGCACATGCATGTGTGTGGTGTGTGTGGGTACCCATCTATGTATACGTATATATGGGCATTAGGTGAACATGCGAGTATTTATGCGTATTTGGCTTGAATTTTTTGAGAGTTTGTTGCAGACATTGATGTACGTCACCCCTAAATACTTCGTCATGAATCTCCTTAGACCAAGAATAGTCCCCTTTCCTACAATTATCACACTCAGGAAATGTAAAATTTATAACTCTGCAGTTTCCTAATAGGCAGTTGGTTTTCAAATCCCTTAAATGTCCCCAAATGTCCTTTATAACTTCTTATTTTTGATCCAGGGTCCAATCAAGTATCACACATTATATTTAGTTGTCATCTTTCTTGAGTCTCCTTTAGTCCAGAACGGTTCCCCAGCCGTATTGATTTGTTTGTTTTTGGCCCTTTATGACACTGACATTCTTGTAGATTCCTGGGCCAGCTGTTTTAATGGAATTTCCTTCCATTTTAATTCGCCTGATTGTCTCCTCTACTTATATCTATGTTAAAGTCTATCCTTCTAAGTACCTGATATGACCAATGTAAAGTAGATAGGCTGAAATAGCAAATCAACGAAGGATAAGAACACTTCTGACATAGGTATAAGGTCTCACCTGAAAAAAGAGTCTCCTCAATTTGTTAAAGGTCTCACCTGAAAAAAGAGTCTCCTCAATTTGTTAAAAGCCCCCTCAATGCAATCAGGTTAGTGCCTCCCACGTATTAGTCACTCACATATAATCTTCAAGCATTTTGTTACACCCAAGTTCTACTTGTATTAGCATTTATGCAATCATTCATTTTAATTCAATTTATTTAAACTGTTATCCTAAGAAACAATATCCATAACCAAGGTTCTGCCATGTTTGCTATATTTTCCTAACACCTATCTAAGTATACAAAAATATCAAATACAAATTTGTGCACATCTAAAACTATCTCCCAGAGCACAGTAGGGTTCTTGGGGAAATACTGAGTACAGTATGGTCTCATTGCTATGCATGTGCATGTGGGTTCGTGTGTGCATGTGTGTGTGTATAGACAGAGGTGGCATTAAAAGCCTTCCCAAGAACTAAGGAAACAAGACGGTTGCTCACGTTGTCAAGCCAAGCCAGGGACAACATCTAAACAAATGACAAGACCTGCAATTCCTGAGAGGCACAGCTGCTATCTCCAGTCCCCTGACGCCAGATTGATTGCTTCTCTATTCATTTCCCAGGCCCTCAACAGGCAAGATTGAAAACAGGCTTGGGAAAATGCTATTCAGGCAAACTCTGACACTGAGGGAAGGAATCACTGTGTCCTCCAGAAGATCACTTTGTGGCCTATAAAATATGCATATGGATCGCAAAATTCCTGATGTTTCATACCCTCTACATTTGCCAGAAAGAGACAGAGGCCCAGAGACGCTGGGTGGGTTGTCCAGGGTCACATTGCTAGTTGGTGGCAAACCGGGGACTTCATCTACAACCTCAGATCCCTGATGCCAGTTCATTCCACACCCCAGGCTGAGGCCTGAGCCTATACCGTTTTTTATGTAGAAAACCATATATATACCTTACACATATAAAGCCATATTTATACACACACACACACACACACACGCACGCAAAACCACATTCTGCCTTCCTGAATCCCTCCTAAACGCTCTTTCAACCACAAACGTGTCCAGCCCCAGAGACAAGGGCATTGTCTGAACCTCACCACTGTTGTCTTTCCTGCTCACCAAACAACCATCTTTCCCTGTGTCCCTTGCTCTGTGGACCATGCAGCCCCGGCCAGCCCATACCGAAATGCTTCCAGTAACTCTACCCCTCCTAATTCCTGCCAATGTATTATCATACTATAAAAAACGCAGCATTGGACCTCCAGAAGATTATTCTAGGGCTAGGCCTCCCACTTCCTTTATACCTCATGTCAAAGTCTTGCGGAGCCTGGGTGGCTCTGGGACGGGTTGGAGAACACCCCACATCTGTACTGACAGCTGGTCGATTCCCAGCTATCCACTGGCCCAGGACGAATGGAGAGCGCTCGGGGGCTCTCCCCTCTCTTTCATCCCAACACCTGATTGGTTACTAAGTTCTGTGGCATCTGTCTCCCTAGAACCTGTCCCCTCCATTCTCTCTTCTCCTTCCCTACTGGTACACCTTGGTGCAGGTGCACATGTCCGTCCCCTACACTGTTACAAAGTCTCCTCCCCCCTGGGATCCCTGTCTACTGCCTGCCTACCAAGCCGCCCTCTACACCAATGGCTCTCAAATTTGGTCCAGGGACCCTTGCATGAGAATGAGACTATTTTCATGACACTGTAGAGATGATTTGACTGTAGACGTGATATAGACTATTTCCATAACAATACAAATATTAAAGACATGATTTGCCTTTTCTACTCTTAGAAAACTGCGGAGTTTTCCAAAGGTTTTCTGACACGGGATATCAGAACAGAGTGAATCCAGAAGCAGATCTGAGAATCCTAGTCTTGGCTTAAGTCAGGTATTAGAGATGTGCAGAAATGTAAAAGGATGTCACTCTTCTCACTGAATTTTTGTTCTGGAAAGTAAATTATTTTTCATAAAAATGTGTTCTTTATGTTAATGTGCAATGGAGTTTGTTATTGTTATTTTAATGAATTAGCAATCATTTTTTTTAAATTTCTCAGCTTTATTGTCTAATACGGTAAATAAGGATAATATAGTCCACCTAAACAAAAACTGTTTGGGATCCTCCATACAGTAAATCCTTCATTCACAATAGCTCTGTTCTCCTCTTAACCTCCTAATTCCTACTAAATCTCCAGGTGTCCCTCCCTTCCTCTCTCTGTCAGGTACAATACCAATTTTATCTTTTCCTCAACCTACCCAGGGTCTTTAAAGCCCCTTTTAAGCTACTCTCATCAACTCACAGCCCAGGCAAGTAGGACTCTTTTCTCTGTGACCTCCCTGCACCCAGTACATACACGTAGCACTCCATCTGTGAGGCTTTACGAACTCAGTTTTCCATAGATCTCTCTCTCCCTTCTGTGTCCGCAAGCTCTCGGAGGTCAGAGACAGAACCTCACAATCTAGATCTTTGTATCCTCAATCCCTGGACCAAATGCATATTTGTTAAATGACTTGAACACAGGGGAAGTGGAATAAATGAGACGCGGGATTTCTAAACATCAGACATGGGGAAAGAGAATGAATGAGAAAGGGTGGGATCAAAGAATTCCGTATGTCCAACCTGGGAGGGGTCTGCACAAAGCAGTGCCTTTTAAAGACACTAGGCACAAGAATTATTTAAGGAGCTTGTTGGGGCACCTGGGTGGCTCAGTCGGTTAAGAGTCCGACTTCGGCTCAGAGCATGATCCCGTGGTCCGTGGGTTCGAGCCCCGCGTCGGGCTCTGTGCTGACAGCTCAGAGCCCGGAGCCTGCTTCAGATTCTGTGTCTCCCTCTCTCTCTGCCCTTACCTTGCTCGCACTCTGTCTCTCAAAAATAAATAAATGTCAAAAAAAATTTTTTAATTAAAAAAAGAATTATTTAAGGAGTTTGTTAAAAATGCAGATTCCTAGCTCCCCAGTTGCAGCTATTCTGACTTTGTTGGCTTGAGGCAGGGCCCAGAACTCTTCAGTTCAATAAGACATAGGGTATTCTGATGAAGGGGGTCCTCAGAACACATTTTATGGACCACTAGCAAAAAGAACGTAGTGGGGTGAGGGATAATAGTTAGTAGATGAGGCTGTGCCGAATCACCTGACTAGAGGAAGTAGGGAGAGCAAAGAAGACTTGATGAAAATGCAATTTCCGGAGCCCCACCCCAGCCCTTCGGAATCAGAATCAGAGTTGCATGCAGTGGGGCTTACGGTCAGGAAAGTTTGCTCCTGTGGTTTAAGTGCTCAGTCATAAGAACCTGGAGCAGGGGTATTAATTCTTGTCTTCGTCTAATCATCTCTACTCATCCCTGAACCTTCCATCTATGAAGCAAAGACCATATAGTGCCTCTGGATATAAATGGTAAATACCCATAAGGAGAGGCCCTTTTGGGTGGGGTGTCATATAAATGGATTCTAAGGAGAAGATGGGGAACTTTGGGAAAAATACTGGATTAACAAAAAGAACTGTTTCACAGAAAGGCCAAAAAACTGGAAGGACAAGAATCTCCCAAGTTTTCCAGAGTTTAAATGGCCACACGGTGCCTATGGACCCCTCTCCCTTTGTTTCCGAGTATAATCTAGACCCGCACCAACCCAGTGTGGTAACTACTAGTCACAGGGGCTATCGAGCCCGTGAAATGTAGGCCCATATGACTGAGGAGCTAAATGTTTAACTTTATATGTGATTACATTTAAAACCTAATACTCCGGTCACTGGAAAACATTCAAGCATATTTGAAACAACGTGGATATGTGGACTTGCTTTTTCAACAGTCAATTTTTGGATATCTGAACACAGGTCAAGCATTTCTGATGAAAATTCAGCGTCCAACGGGCAATGTGCTGTGAGTATAAAATACACACTAGATTCCATAGGCTTGGTATGGAAAAAAATCAATAAATTCTAACTTGATTATATGTTAAAATGATAATTTTGGATATACTGAGTCAAGCAAAGAAAAAACATTATTAAATCTAATTTCACCTTTTTTCTTTTTCTTTTTTTGAGAGAGAGAGAGAGAGAGAGAGAGAGAGAGAGAGAGAGAAACAGAGCGTGAGTGGGGGAGGGGCAGAGAGACGGAGACACAGAATCTGAAGCAGGCTCCAGGCTCCGAGCTGTCAGCAAAGAACCCGATGTGGGGCTTGAAGTCACAGACTGCAAGATCATGACCTGAGCTGAAGTTGGACGTTCAACCGACTGAGCCACCCAGATGCCCCCCCTTTTTTTATGTTTATTCTATTTTTGAGAGAGAGAGGCCTGTTTTCTTTTTACATGTTTAATGTGGCTACTGGAAAATTTTAAATTCCTTAAGTAGCTAGCATTATATTTATACTGAAGAGCACGGTTCCATTGAAGACTGTATAGAATGTGACTATTGAATGTTGTCATTAACTATTTTGAAACCATCTTGGAACATTAATTTATAGAGGGAAATGACTATTCTTCTATAAATTAGTCACCCCAGAGGACGGAAGGCTGATTCTAAGGATATTATCATTTTGGAAACTCAATCTTCTCCAGATCTGGGCCTCCACCACAATGAAGCAGATTCCAGGAGAGCTGACGAGTCCCTTCTGAAAAGAAGGCTTAGAATTTTCAAGTCCCCATCTGATGTGCGCACCTGATTACGCTCTACATTCAGCAGCCTTACTTCAAATGACTTTGGCTTATTTCAAAACACCAGACCCACCCCTAAACAGTTTAAGAATTAACAGATAAGACTATTCACAACAGTATACCACTGGCTCTCAAAGAAGACCCAAAACGCTCTATTGAATAAACCACAACAGCATCTCTCTCCAAAGAGACTAGTCACTAAACCAACTGCACTCTTTAGGTCAATTCTGGCATGTTTATTAAATACATTACCAGACAATGACATTCTTTTCTAACCCCTTCTGTGGTTTTCATCTGTCTGAAAACTGCTCTCATGGTTATTTCCCACATTATCAGCCATTGACTCACACCTTGAGATGGAGGTTTTTAACTTGGGCTCCATGGTCTCCGACTGAGGCCATGGCTCCAATGCAGGGGGGTCTTTTCTGATTTTTTTCCACACTGATCAACAACTGGAATTTGGCATTTTCTTCAATTTTAAAGACAAGCAACAGACTACACTACTGTTAATCAGTACCTGTGACATCACCAAAAAAAAAAAAAAACACACACACAGCTTCCTTTTTCTTTATATGGCAGCACAGTTGTTCAGATTCCTGAAATAGGGGCACCTGGGTGGCTCAATCAGTTGAGCATCTGACTCTTAATTTAGGCTCAGGTCATGATCCCGGAGTTGTGGGAAATAGCTCCCCATCTGGCTCTGCGATGAGCATGGAGCCTGCCTAAGAGTCTCTTTCCATCTGCCCATCTCCCCCAACTCATGCTCTCTCTCTCTCTCTCTCTCTAAAATATATATAAAAAAAGAAATCCTGACATATGACTTAGGCATATCACAACTTTAAAATCATGAAAGTTAATTCCTCCTGACCACAGCCCTTTCTAATACAGGGAGGGAATGATCGGTCAACTTCTCACCTGGCAGTCATTCAGCCACAAAAGGGAAAGGGTGTATCTCCTCACCCAGTGATCCAGAATATCGGGGCTGCGTAATGGCTGCCCCTATCTACATTTGTTTATTCTTCATGGATAAACAGAAACAAGTCAGCCATTTAAATTAGTTGTTATAGTTTTGCAAAACCGGACAGTTTAAATGAGAATGTTTAATTCTTCATAAGTTAGCACTGTCTTTTGAAATATGACAGGTATGTGGGCAACAAGTCTAGACCAGGCAAGTTCGAACACATCTGATGGTAAAGCTAACTATCCAAGTGTGTTCTTTAAAGTGATTTTTTAAAACACTGATGACAGATTAGGCAGTGATATAGGTCATGCATAATATTGTAAGTTCAGTGCGACAGGGATTTCCGGATCCCTGAGAATCAGTGCATTTTGTGGGTGGTGGTGGTGGTGGTGGTGGTGTTGCTCTTCTTTGTAATCTATGTACTTTAATTTTTACATTTCAAGTATTTTTAGACTTAATTTCAACAAATTTAGAATGTTAATTTTACATTTCAAAAATAAGAAAGAGTAGATAGGTTTCACTAGACTGCCAAAAAGATACACAGCAAAAAAAAATGGTTAGACCCGCCTGAACTAGGCATTGCAGTACTAATCCAGGACCCTGAACATCCGTGTGTGTTTACTAGAGACCCCTGTTATAGACAGAACCCACGAATGTTACCTGGCACTGGTCACAGTCATGTTCACACCCCTTCCTCCCCCCACAACTGAGTAGAAAGAAGGTTTCTCTGTATTACTCTCTATTGCTCTCAGCACACACACACACACACACACACACACAAAGGTGAAGTATAGAAAAGAACATGACATTTTAAAAGAAGGAACGGTGCACATTTTCACCTGTGAAAGCCCTAGAGGCTGATGATGACTTGGAGGTTTTAGAGCTTGGGAAGCAAACAGCAACCTCCTAGTGACTCAATAAGTTACCATCAATTTTTCTAGAAACCAGTTGGCTCTTCCACCTGCAATACGAAAAATGGATTAAAATCTTGCCTGTTATTACTGAATCTGTTTTCCTGAGTTAAGTATAATATGAATGTATATTTAGAAACACTGCAACACCTTCCAGTTTAAAAGAAAGCTACGCGGGGCTTAGAAGGGTGAAACCAGGCACAGTAGAAAGAAAGCGACACACATTGAAGACCGATATTTCTAGGCACTTGTTGTCCCAACATTTAGAAACACCCCTGGCATCAAAAAACAATGCTGTCATTTTTGAAAAGTTTGTTCTTTTTCTTTTAACACCAAAAGCCAGATTCAGCCCACAATTTAATATTG
This sequence comes from Cryptoprocta ferox, assembly GCA_028646485.1. NCBI lineage: Eukaryota > Metazoa > Chordata > Mammalia > Carnivora > Eupleridae > Cryptoprocta > Cryptoprocta ferox. The sequence goes on along the minus strand of CM053573.1, from coordinate 134,567,154 downwards.
TCAATACATTTTCTTCATTACAGAACTGGCACCCCAACTGTTACCTAAGCACTTCACTCTTCAAAACCCACACCCACACGTTCTGAACTCATCTGCACTCAGATATGAATAAAGATGAATAGCATCTTGAGGAAATAGCTTCTCCATTCTCAAATGGCAAAAGCCATGAAGCAAACACCTCACGGTGTCTGAGGGATTTCTCAGAGGAACAAGAAAGAACCCTAAAGCTACCATATTGTTAGGAAAAAATCCACATCCTTCACTGGCAACGTGCCCATTAGGGATTTAAAGTCTAAAGGAATTTCAGGAGTTCCTTTCCAATACTGAGAGGTTCTGTGATTCTTTATGAAGAAATGACTTTTCTTTTTCCTTTTACTAAATTTCAGATAATTATGTTTTGGTAGGTCAGCAGTCCAACTCAGCATCTCTTTATGGAGAACGGTTCTAGGAGACCTTGATGAAATTGCAAATGCTTGGAAATAGTCACTTGCTTGCATGCTGGGTAAATAGGAAAGCATGCTGACTGTATTTATTTTACTATCATTATGTCTCCGTGGGGTGGGCTAGTAAAAAAGTGCAGGCTGTTGTTAACAGCTTGGTATATACATATACATACACACACCCCACACAGTATATTCTAGAAGAATTTACTTTTCCTTCATCTCAAACCATGCCTGCAGAAAATCCCCAATCCTCGAATGGTTTTCCAAATATTAGCTTATAAATTGGATGGTTGTCACTCCATTCATTAGTGTTCATTCATTCGACAAGTTGTTAATAAATGCCTACTATGTGCCAGGCTGGTGGTGAACATCACTCACACTGGTACCAACACAGGCCCATCTTTGCTCAAAAGAATGTTTCACAAGGTGGCTAGGTGCCCAGACTAACCTATGGTCACCTCCTGTATTAGTCACCTCAGGCTGCCATAACCAAATACCACAGCCAAGGCGCCGGCATGGCCAATGTCTTGTGAGGGATCTCCCCTGGTGTTGCAGTTGGCCATGTCCTTGCTGTATCCTCATGTGGACTGTTCTTCAGTGGGTGTGGTTGGAAAGAGAGGAGGCAAACTCTCTAATATCTCTTCTTATCAGGGTGCTAATCCCATCATGAGGGGCCCACCCTCATCACCTCATATAAACCTAATTACCTCCCAAAGGCCCCATCTCCAAATGCCATCACATTACGCGTTAGGGCTTCAATAACTCTTTAATATCAAATGTGCTATTTCATCTGTCATGTTAATTCCGTAGACCTGAGTCTTTCAATTCCATCCCAGAAGAGTGAGACTTTGGTTCCTCTGCCATTTGGCTTCTGTGGTGTTTAGGGCTGCGGGCCTCACACACCAACAGAGGATGGGAGCCAGAGCAGCACCAGACACCCCAGCCCTGAGGACTCGGGTGGCTTGGGGTTTGGAGGAAAGTAAAATAGGGTCTGAGGCTCTCGGGCCAGCATCTAAAGCACAACTCATAAGATCTCTGCAGTGAGGTCAAAATTCAGAAGTGCTATGTTTTTTAAAATCAGGTATCCTTACTCCAAGGCCTGCTTGCGTCTTTGAAGCTTCCCGCGATCGAGTTCAATCAGGCAGTGCAGCAAAACAAATAAAAATAACACAAAATCAGAATAACAGCAAGATTCAACATATCGTCATGAGGCTTTCACAAAACTTCAATCCCAGAGCACTTTCCGCCAGGCCTGAGGAAGTAGGATAGGTGGGGACTCACCCCTCTGCTGTGTGAAAGGCAACTCCACTAGACGTAATTTGACTCTTCCAAGGTTTGATCGTTTCCTTAAAAGCCTGGATGATCAAAGCCAGCCTGGCATGGAAAGGGATCAAAGAGGGGAAAAGCACAGAAATCCAGATGCAGGTTTTGACTCTAAAACTTAGTGCAGCTGACTTCCTTTCAGACCATCCTCTGCTGCCACTGCAAAGAAATCATCAGCACACACCCCAGAGGCTGGAGGCGCCTTTCCCCATGGTCCCGAATCCATGCGGAAGCAATCAAGAACTTTAGATGGATCTCTGACATACAGACTTCCAAAATGGAAGCTCAAGCTCTTTCACGTTTCTAACAGAATGACGGGGGAAAAGACTCCTACATGTCTCTTCCCTCATCTAGTGTTAAAATTGAAAAAGCAGGTAAGGACATTTCGGTATTGTTGGGTGACTTAAGTCAGGCTGTACTGGATGGATGGCTCTAACACAACACACAGGGTCTAGGAATAATTCTAAGTCATGTCTGGCTCTTTTCGAGGGCTTTTATCTCCATAGTCTGAAAGGCTCCTCGCACCAACTTACGTAGGACAAGAAATATGATCGCCATTTAGCAGAAACCCAGGGCTCAGAGAGTTGAAGGGACTCTCACCTCTGGTCACACTGCTAATGGCAGAATCCTATTCAAAATCAGGAATTCCAAGTGCAGATTTTATCATCTTCACATGGGCTTGGGAACCCAGAATGCCATTCTTCTGCAGGAGGCTGGATAGAGCCTGCGGATGTGTTTTGTTTTGTTCTGTTTTTAATTGTGTTGGTCCAACCATTCAAAATCAGAAGGTTTCACATAAAAACCTGGATTTCTGCCTTTTTCGGGAAAACCAAAGCTCAGATCTGTCCTAGCACAGGGCAACAGAAGAGCAGCGCTAAGAGGAGACTGGAGCTCACTTTGCCGTGGATAACCCAGAACCCAGACACGATCAAAGACTCTCCCAGAACCCAGACACGATCAAAGACTCTCCTTCCACCGTCTCCTGCTCAGCTACACAAAACTCTAACAGCTCATGCTATTCCCACTTCCATGCCTGTGATCACATGACTTTCCTCTTCCTGGGACGCCTCTGCCTGTCTTGCCAGTGTGGTATGTGTAGGTGATCAACCTTTCAGGATCCAGTTCACACGCCCCTGGCCCCAGGAAGTCAGTTCTTAGTATCACGGGAAGAACGAATTGGCCTTTATTCTTGAATATTTTTGGGGTTTATTTTATTTATTTTTTTAAAGCTTTTTTTAAAGGTTTATTTATTTTTGAGAGACAGAGACAGAGTGCGAGCTGGAGATGGGGCAGAGAGAGAGAGGGAGGCACAGAATCCGAAGCAGGCTCTAGGCTCTGAGCTGTCAGCACTGAGCCTGATGCGGGGCTCGAATCCACGAATGGTGAGCTCATGACCTGAACCAAAGTCGGATGCTTAACTGACTGAGCCATCCAGGTGCCCCTTCTTGTGTTTATTTTATTAAACCTCTTTTCATGTGTGTTGGGCACATAGTAAGCCATCAGCAATGTTTTGATCCATACTAAAAACAAAGAATTAAGTGGTACTTATGTGTCAGACTCTGTTCAAAGCACCTTATACATATTAACTCATGTAAGCCTCACAACGATCTATCCTTATATTCGTTTCACCTAGAGAAAATCGATGTTTTAGGATATTTAGGCATATTAAAGATTAGAAAATATTCTCAGAGTCACTCACTCTGCTATCCAGTTGCAAAAAAGTAATTAGAACCAAGTCTGGCTACCTCTGGATAGACGGGTGGATGAAGACAGAAGGAAGGGAGAGATGGAAGAAAGGAAAAAGAGAGGAAAGGAGGGAGACCCAGTCAGGTGAACTGTTAGGAAGGGCGAAAGGCACGTTCTGTGGCAGCAATCACAAGGTCCTTGGTGGGGCCGGGGCAGTGGTGTATGCTGGTAAATTCTTTTTTTTTTTTTTAATGTTTTTTATTTATTTTTTTGAGAGATAGAGAGAGACAGCGCGAGCAGGGGAGGGTCAGAGAGAGAGGGAGACACAGAATCCAAAGCAGGCTCCAGGCTCTGAGCTAGCTGTCAGCACAGAGCCCAACGCAGGGCTCGAACCCACGAACCGTGAGATCACGACCTGAGCCGAAGCTGGACGCTCAACCGACTGAGCCACCCAGGCGCCCCTATGCTGGTAAATTCTAACAACAGATTCTCTGAGGACAAAGAGCTCTGCTTTGGAGTGTCTGTGAGTTTCCGTGGTGCCAATAATCCTACCCTAGAGGACTCTGAGCTATCAACAGGATATCAAGGAATGCAGAGTTGGAAAGACCAATCGGCGGCACTACCCGGTACTAACACGTCAGCTCAGATACACCAGCATGCAGGAGGTACCTAGGAAGGTGACAGAGGAAAAGGCAGGCAGGACCAGGTGAGGCAGGAACTACGAAACCCTACTAAGGATGTAGTCGTCCTCAATACCACAACAGGGGGTAATTTGAAAGTTTTTAGTAGGAAGTGACACACCATAGGCTTATGAAGATATAGGCACACAGTCAAAACTTCAGGGACCCCTGCTTCATCTTTCCTACGACTTTCCTGAGTGACAGTTACTGCTGCAAGGAAACTTACCAATGGTTTTACCCTTTGTCTACTCGATCCCTTTTTACCCACCAGCTCTACTTCCCTCTACCACTCCCTCTGCCAACCACCACCATCCTCTTATCCTGGGCTCCTGGAAGGGCTCTGGGGGTCAACAGACCCTCAGGACTGTGGAGTGTCTACCTATCATTGCTGGTTCCATGGCAGGTCAGGGCTGGAGGGCCTAAGCAAAGAAATGAGCTTGAACTAGCTGAACAGGAAAGGCTTCACACAGAGTAGAAATAAAACAATGCCACACACATCCTTGACATTAGAGCCCACAGAGCTGGAAGGGGTTCTAGAAAGCCTCCAGTTTACTGGGGAAGGAGAGCAGAAGATAGTCAACTTAACCAGCCCAAAGACGTCATGCTGATTAAGGCCAAAGCTAAAAAGTTTTGAGGTTGCCTGTTTCCCAAATACTGTTGTGCCTGCGTATAAACAGGATATTTTCTGAGATGTTGTCTCCCACTGCAAAGTCAAAGGCTTTCTTAGGAGAGCTTTTTCTATTAAGCAGGTTCTACTTCACCAAATAGAACAGACAGAAACATGGTGATCTCCATGATCAGGGACATCCTGTCATCCTCCCATAACACAGGACAATATGAGCCATCTGTTTAGAAAACACTATATGACCACAGTCCCCTTTCTATCACACATGGCCTTATTCATCAGTTAAAGATTTCAACTCTCCTGATCCGGACCTTTCCCCATGGGTCCCCATCCACCTGCCGGCACTGAGGCCATTTCCTGATAAGCAGGAAGTGGGCAGGGAAAGGAAGTGAACCTTTAAAAGCCATTGTGGCAGCTCTGCCTTGGGGAAAAAAAAAAAAAAAAAAAAAACATTGGAGGGGAACTTACAACTTTCAGCTAAAATGCAACGTAGTCTGGTAATCCAACCTCATTTCAGGTGACACTGGCCACGGCGACGGGGCACGGAGCCAAGGCAGCCATGGGAACTGAGATACAGGCCAATATTTACCTAGCCAGGAGCCAGAGGCTACTGCTTCTCCAAGGAAGCCTATTTTCTAGTTCTTACAGGGGCATCCCACAGCCTGCCTGTGCCTCTGATGTGTGAGTCTCTTTCAGCGAACAGTGTTTTTGATTTGCCAACGCCCATCATTACCTACAACCATGATCTCTAGGAATAGGGCAGGTAATACCAGTTCCTTGGCCCAGAAAAGTGAAAATTGGTCCAGAGAGAGAGAGAGAGAGAGAGATCCCAGAGAGATAAAAGCAGCTAGGAGGACCTACTACAGTCTGCCCAGGTCTGTTCCGATGCACTCCTAACAGTGTTAGCTGCAGATACTAAATATGGGTCCAAGGTTCTTGGGGTCGCAGACCTCTAGGACGTTTATCAATAGAATTCAAGTGATCCACAAACTTGAACAGGAAGTCACAACTTGGCTTACTAACATTGAACGACAGTTTAGTTGTTTCATTCCATCATAAATGCAGGCTACAATACGGACATGTAGTAGCAGCACCAGTGACTTTGCCACTGATAGAAAGCAGGTATTTTCATATTAGAACGTAGCTGCTGCAGGTGTCCCAAAGCTTTTGCTGATCCCTACTTAGGAGAGATGGTGGCCATCTGTCCCACCAGATCTTGGTGTTACACATACATTAGGGGCTTAGAATGGCATGCGTGTGTGTGTGTGTGTGTGTGTGTGCATGTGTGTGTGTGTGTCTACCATTATCATCTACTGGATTGTATTTTAAGCATTTAAATACATCATTCTGGGGGCCCTGAGCTTGGCAGACTGCCAAAGGGCCACAAGGCATCAATGAGATGAAGAGCCATTGGCCTGGTGGTGGAGAAGCCACATGAACAAGGGGCAGGGGAATGTGGGTATGAGACCAGGCCCTCTGGCTTGAACAGCTAGCCTGCCTTTCCGTTGGCCTACACCTTGAGGAATTATTTGGGTACATTATTTTTCCTTGTACACTTCTTCAGCCCTTTATCACTTCCATTAGCCTTATCTTCTTATTTTTATGCCTTTTAAACCTTATCCTTCGGGTTTGGCGTATTACCAAATATCATTTAGTCTTTCTGCCCACATAGCTGGGTTTTCTTCCTTCAGGTGGTCTGTTTTCCCTCCTGGCCTACCTCTCTCACCCCCTTTCTCTCCTCTGCTTACCCTTGCTGGATCTTGGTCCCCTCTCTCCTTGCCCTCCTGACCCAGCGGGCTATCAGTCCTCTCTCCTTGAGTTTTGCAGTAGATGCTTCGGGCCCCAAGCGCCTACCCTCTTACCTTGCATTAGGGAAGGGAATTAATTTTGTCTAGAGGACACGTTTCTAAGGAGCCACCAAAAAACAGACTGACCACCTGAATAAATGACAATAAAACATTCCATGGCAGAAGGGTACCTACCTTTGCCGACGCAAACACAATTTGCAAATACACAAAAATGCAAATACAATTTGTAGGAGGATGGAAAACACGCCTGCTTGATAATCCCTGCTGACCAGATGTTTAGGGAAGGTCAGCAGATTGGACCAGGATTCTTCTCAGTGCATAAATTCCAGAGTAGTGAAAGGAAAGGATACTGCTTAGTCACTGCTACCAGGGGGAGCCCTCTGTAAGCAGGCCTTTACCAGTACCGCTTTCCTAAATCAGAAGTGAAGAGGTGAGACTAGAGGGAAAGCCAGTGTGCCTGCCTTTGTGACCTGTGTGCTTTCGCTTTGGACAAACGTACAAGTGCACTGTACCTCCTCCCCGCCCCCACCCGGGGAAACATTCATCCTGAAATAGCCAACTCTCCCAGCAAGGTACTAAGTGCTCACATGTAGACTGGAAATTGTATCAGTGGTCTAAAAATGAAAGGAAGAAAGAACAAAAGGGAAGACATAAAGAAAAGAAAGAGAAAAAAGGAAACGCATCTGCATTTGAAGACACGCTTCATTTTGTCAAGTGTTATTCTGTGTTTAAGAATGGCTCACAGTATTTTATTTTTTGTAGGTTTCTATGTTTCTTCTTCTTCTAAAAAAATGTTTGTTTATTTTGAGAGAGAGCACATGCAGAGGAGGGAGAGAGAGAGAGGGAGAGAGAGAATCCCAAGTGGGCTCCGTGGGGCTCGATCCCACGAACGTGAGATCATGAACTGAACTGAAATCAAGAGTCAGATGCTTAGCTGACTGAACCACTCGGGCACCCCTGTTTCCAATTTAATTCTAAGGAGAGGCACAACTCTTAAAAAAAACTATCTGAAAGTGTAGTGACACTTATATTGGAGAGTTCTTAACATATGAAGCAGCTCAGAGAACTTGGGATAAATTGAAACCACACATTTTATAAACTTCACTGATCTGTTCATTGGTCCTCAAAGAAAAAAAATCTATTTTTATCAGGGGGCGGGTTCTTTTTCAATATTTGTTCATTTATTTATTTTAAATGAATTATACTGCCCTTGCCAATAACCCAACCCCTTTGGGAAAATAGTATGTTTCAAGGCTGTTAGCTCTTGAGAAGACTGAAGACTTCATTCTCACATAAAATGGCCATTTCATACGCCATGTTGCAATGTATTAATTCACTGGGTTTTTATAAGGGATATATAATTATATACTAGTATGTCGGATATAAAAGTTTCCTTCATGGTTCCCAACCACTTGTAGAATAAAGTTCACGAAAGTCACAACCTGCAGATAAAATATTAGATTTCTTGATCTCATGGAATTTTCAAACTTAAATATAAATTAAGATATTACATATTTATTTAAAATGAAATACATGACAGTAAACCTTCTCAAATTCTACCTAGTGAACCTTTTATCCCCCTGCTAACGTCTTCTTCAAACTCCACAGAAACTTACTGTGTGGCTTCTCTTGTTACTAAAAGTAGGTCAAGTTCAGATGTTCTGGTCCTTGATTAGGTTTTTATTTTCAAATATCTAACCAAAACTGAGAATTTTCATTCATGCTATGCATGGCATAAATGCATTTACTCATTGTGTTCCGAATTAAAAGGCTTTGTTTTTTTTTTTTGTTGTTGTTGTTGTTGTTCATCATCTTTTCCCCAGAACATGTTGTTTAACAGTAATTGCTATTCTGCCAACAAACTGATATCAGTTTATATGATTTAAGGTAGATTCACGCGAAAAGAATTGTCCCAGCAGAAGTGCTGTGTGGGTCCTTTAACACTACACCAGATAAGAGCCACAGAAAAAGAGGTAGAGAGGATGCCAACCACATAAACAGGATGAGACTTCACCTAAGTCTCCTGTCATCCCTGAAAAGCTACAAACTGGGAACCAGGATGTCTGCCCAGATCAAAAAGGATTCTTCTTCCTGTGGTTCCTAAAAGAGAGACCATTTCTTTTGGATTTTGTCCTACCTGATTTCAGTGGTACATCTTTTTTCCTCTAACACTGCTGTAATCTCACTAAACCAGCATCCTCGCCTTCAGAAGGTTACTCTTCTTGGGATCATTTGAATTTTCATGGTTTGCCCCAAAGATTGGGGTAGCTATGCATATTTTCTGACTTGCATAAAACAATATTCATTTCTAATAAATTCTCTAAAAAAAGTGAATGCTCGCCTTGAGATAACTGGGGACTCTGGGATTCAGATCAGTCAACCCAACACAGATGGCAAACTGAGGTGGTGGGTAGGCGGGGAAGGGGGAGGAACAGTATCTCAGTGCAGGCTCTCCACGGCCATTCCCGTCGCCCCAAAGCCCTTTATCAGCAAGCTTGCGTCTACTCCCACCCCAGGTTCTGGACAGCACTGACCTCCACCTACATCTTTTCCTCCTCCGCCCCCAGTTACTGCCTGAGGGCTTCTGTCCTGGCTTGTCAGAGCATCAGGGATGGAAACCCTATTCCAGGCAACATAAAAGGCACTAAGTTTCCACCATCTGTCTGCCTGTAACTCCCACCCCTCATGTGACTCTAAGAAAACAGGCTTTTCCCAATCCCCCTCTGTTTACTCCAGCTGACTTTTTCTTGATTTGTCTCCAGGGGCAGGACATCCTGATACGGTAGCTACAGAGAAAAGACATGGGATGTTCTTAGAAACCAAAACTCTGTCTTACAAGAATGGCTAGGGCTATATGGAATCCCGAGGCTGCTGGAGAAGGGCCCTTTGTTATAAGGTCTCCGTGGGTGAGAAAGTGGCAGAGAACCACTTTTCCCCTTTCTGAGCCTCTCTATATCCACTATATCCACTAGAAAGACTTTGTTTTGCCTCAGATTTGCATCAGCCTAAAGGGTGACCCAAGGGTAAGAAATCCTACCAAATCACTTCATTGTATTCAAAAGAATTTTCCCCTCTTATCTACTAGGACTTCTCTTATTTTCCCAAATACTTGGGAGTGAGGCCAGACAGGGCTACTCCTCTTGACAAAAAGACCACTAAAATGATTGAGAATCCATTCAATTTTATTTAACGTCGTCTAAAGGTTTGCCTGGTTAGTTAAATGTTGTTGATTTGAAGGCTTTAAGTATTTGGTTCTAATTTCTTTTGCAAATGAGGCACAATTTGTGATGGCGTATCCGTTATATGATAGTTTTTTTTTTCTGGTTAATAAGTTTTTCCCTAATTAATTTTAAGATGCAGCGGACATAATCTATTTATGCATCAACATAGTTTATATTGACCCAGAGTCAGAAGACAGTGGTTCTAGTGCTGGCTGTGTTAGGAACACACAGAGTAGCCTTGAGCACATCACTGAATCTCCTCCCTGTGTCTGGATTGGGGGCAGTGATATCTGAGATCCCTTTAGCTCTAATATTCTGTGGTTCAATGGCTAGAAAGGGACTCATTTGCAAAATACAGTTTCTACGGTTGGTGACTGTAGATCTCTGCTCACGTTTGGATTCCCACCCCCCCATTTGCAAAATACAGTTTCTACAGTTGGTGACTGTAGATCTCTGCTCACGTTTGGATTCCCACCCCCCCCCCCCGTTCCATTTCTCCTCATATTTTAAAACGGAATGTCTACCAAAAGGTTCTGAAAAGAAATCCATTGCCAGCAGCCAGTTCCCTAAATTTGCTTCCAGCACCAGGATCCCATTCTACAAGATGTACCCCAGCAGACTATGAGAGGGGTGATATGCCCTACCAGTCTCCCAAGTCCTATAGGCAAGGGCTGGAACTTACCTAGTATGCCTCCGGGGCTTGGAGTAAAGGGCTGAGCGCCCTCACCCATGCTTCCTCCAGGACAAAAGATCTCTAGTACCAAATAGGGCTGGGAGCTTGGAACACCCCCAGGGTTCTCTACCCATAAGATTAACCAGCTCCACCCCTTTACTGGCTGGATGACAATGAACAAATAACTTAAGTTCTCCATGGTTTAGTTTCCTCACCCATAAAATGGGGGAAAAATAACTTTGTCCTCCAGGGCTGTTGTGAGGAGTAAAACTAAAACAGTTCAGGGAAAATAGCAAGAATAGTGCCTGGCACAGAGTAAGAGCTCAATAAACACTGGCGCTGATTATTATTACTACCGGTCTCCCCAGGATATCTCAGCAACTGGGGGAGGGAGATGGGGGGGACTGCCGGGGACACTTTGGTGTGGAATGGAAGTCTTCCTTCAAGAGTTCCCCAGGGGCCTGTGCCAACCTGTTTCTCCATGCAAACGCAAGTGGCCTGAGCTCGAACCCAGGTGATAAGCCTCCGGATGGAAACTGGCCCTGGGGGTAATTCTCGCGGGGGTGAGGGACTTGATTCTGGGATCCTACCTCAGGTATCCAGGTAATTCGGCAGAAGCCAACGCTCTGTCCCCTGCGATGCCTGGCCTGTGAGGGTGTGGCCTTTGTGCTGGGAGCCGCACCGGGAGTCTGCGCGGAGGGAATCCCCGTTCCCGCTCCTCGGGGCTCTGAAGCTGGCCGCGGGGACACTGGAGCTCACTGCTCCGCGGGTGCCCCAGGCTGGGAGTGACCGACCTCAGGATTCCTCCCCCGGAGCCCTGGCAAGTCGACGTCTCTTCCGGAAGGGTCTGGCCAAGGCGTGGGGCCCGGAAAAAGGAGACCGAGCTGGGCTCTGCCTTCTCCCAGCTGGTTACGGGGGAGCAGCAGACTTCTACCGGGCGTCCGCAGACCCGGGGGTGCCCCCAAAAATCTGCACGTGGGAGGCCTGAGCAAGGAGGGCCGGAGGGTTTGAAACGGTTCCGGACCCACGCAACCTCCAAATTCTTCTCTGGGCCAGTGGAGACCCGGAACTGGACTCTGAGCCAAAGGCGCTGCTTGGAGAGGGGCGTGCACCTCCTCGGAGAGAGAAGGGTTAAACGAGGTGCTTCCAGGCCTTTGGTAGCCCACCTGGATCAATGGGGCCCCGGGGCCGCCCCTCCTTTGCAACAGCAGTCTAGGCCCCCTCCCGCAAACGGTCTCCCATTCCAGATTGCTGGGGTGCAAAGGAGGAAAGAGCCTCGCCTTCCCGCATCCGCTGAAGCGCCTGGAACCACCGGAGGGACCTACCTAGGGGCCCAAACGTGGCAAGACCCACCTCTGACCAGGGGCCCCAGCCTGGAAGCCAAGTCTCCCCTCATCTGATGCCCACACCCCCTCGCCCTGCGTTTCCCCGCACGCCCTCCCGCTCGCGGCTCGCGAGCCTGCGGGCGCAGCGTGGGGCTCCCCCACTCCCTCGCTCCGCCCAGGTGCGATGTGCGGAAGGGCGGGGGGGAAAGGTGGCTCCCACTGCAGCCTCCGCCCCTGTGCTCTCCTCCAACCGGTTCGAGCCCCTGTCTACCCGCCTGGCGCTGGGGACTCCCCCCTACCCCGCACACACGCCTCTCCCGGGGGCCAGGAATCCCCTGCCCACCCTGCGGCTGTGCAGACCTCCTTGACTCCAGAGCGCCCGGCAGGGAAGGTGGGCGTGGGTCTACGGACTCGGCTGCGGAGGTGGAAGGGTGTATAAGCGGGTGCCGGAGAAAGGAGAGGACTCTGGTCCTCTTTGAGCCAGGAAAAGCATCCCTGGCCCCTATCTGACCACTTAGTCGCCGCCTGAGACGCCAACGCATTCAGAATCTCGCCTGGAGATCTGTTTCTCCTGGAGAGGAAGATCGCCCCATCCGAGGCACCCAGAAGCCTGCCTTCCCAAGTCCCCCCCACCCCCACCCCCGGGCTCTGGCATTCCAGGGCTCCATTCCGCCTCTCTGCGCCTCCCCAGGTGCCCAGCCCCTCCCCCATCGCTATTTACCCACCCGGGCCAGAGCTCTCCGGACTCCAATGCTTTCTCCTCCGCGTCAGGTGACGGCTAGGACTGGCCCCTCGCCCACTTTAAAAGCAGAGCCCTTTGGTATCCGGTCAACCAGATCCACCCAAGACCCTCGCTTTCCTCCCCCACCCCTCCAGCAACATTTCCCTCCCCAAATGACTTACTTCACCCACCCGGATCTGCACTTGCCGTTCCTCGCGGCACACAGCCGCAAGCCACTCCGAGGGTTTCATTACCGAGTTCGGGGTGGCCTACGCAAGGATGGACCGACTCCTGTCGTGCTAGACAGAGCCCCAAGGGTGGCCGCAGCCTCCTCCCGTGTCCCACCCCTCCTATTTCCTGATCTCTGCTCCTATCCAACCCTCACGAGCAAGGATGAGCACTGCTGAGTCCCAAACCCTCGCCTCGCTAGCGGGAGCTGCAGGGAGCGAAAAGTCGACTAGCAAGAACACCGAAAGAGAAATGGGCAGATGCAAACGTCAGGGGTGGTAGTGGGGGAGGGCTGGGGGAAGGGCGCACGCGAGGACTAGACGTGCAACTTGCACGGCACGGGGTGAGCACCGCGCAGGGAGGGAGGGGGGCTCAAAAGTTTGCAGACTATTGCACAGCAGCCGGCTGCAAGCGAGCAAGAGGGTCGACTTCCCCTCGCCAGGAGGGGTCTCGCCCAGGGTTCTGCGCCAGGGGGACCGGGGCTTGGAACGTGGCTCTGGCCTGGGGCGAGAGTTCCCCTCTACTTGTTACGGAAGGGACGGCCTAGGCACCCGGGTGGAGGGACGACACCGCGCTTGGCGAAAAGCAACAGGCGGCTGCACCTTACCTTGCGCCAGTCCCGGGCCGGGGTGGCTGCTCCATCCTCGTGGCGCAGGGAGGAGGCGTTGGATGCGTCTGCCTGGGGGTGTGAGCTGCCAGAGCTGCAGCGCCCGCTCTTGCCTCCCCGCCGCTGGCCGGGCTGCCCACCACGGACCCGGCCGGCCGTGAGGGCTCGTTCCCCGCCGCGGCGGCGGCGTTGGTGCGCGGCGGCAGGAGCGCGGGACGCCGGCCGTGCGTGGCTCGCCGGCGTCCTCCGGCGAGCGAGGGTGCGGCCCCGGGCGGCCGTGCGGAGCCCCGCTCGGCTCCCGCTTCTGCGGCGGCTGCTGCAGACCCTGCGCCCGGCCCCGGAGCCTTGCGGGAGGAGGAGACAAAGACGCGAGGGAGGCGAAGCGCCGCTCGCCCAGATGCGATCGTCTCAGGCACTAGAGGGGAATCGCCTCCGAACCCCGGCTGAGGACGAGGGAGGAGGGGCGAGGAGGCTGGGCACTGGAAAAGCGGCAGGGGATGAACGTGACGGTCAGAGCTCTGCCACCGCCTCTCCCGCGCTGCCCTCTCGCCGCCGGGGTGGAGGGTCCGGAATGGGGAGAGAGGGCGGGGGCTGAGCGTTTGCTGCGGGAGGACCGGAGCTGAGGTGGGAGTATGGGCTCCCTCCGCCCCCCTCGCCTTCCTTCCTCGCACCCCGCCGGTGCAGAGCCCCTCTCTCTGGAAGCTACGGCCCCATTCTCTCTCCTGTTTTTCTAACTACTAAGATCGGAGCTGAATAAAACTGGCCCAAGAAGCATAATGTGATGATGCGTTGATTGTCCTCGAACGGGGAAAAGGCGGATGCCTAAAATCTCTTCGACAGAGGATGGCCTACTGGGTGCCAAGTACTGTATGTAGTAGGCTGTTCGGGGCTAAGAGGAAGAAAGTGAGCTATTCCCCGAAGGCTCTGTGTTCCAATATCAGAATGACCCCCTGCAGTTCTTGAACCACAAAGTTTTGGCTGCGAGTCCTGGGCCCTGATCCCCACCCCCACCTAGTCCAGTTTCCCAAAGCAGAAGATGGTGTTAGAATTCAATTTGCCTTCCCATTGCAGGGATGCCTTTGAACGTACAGCCAAAACGGAGTGTAGAGTATATACAGACCTTAAGAAAGTGTATATGTGTGTGTGCATGTTCATGTGTGTTTGCTAAAATGAAAGCAAATTACTGGTTTCAGTGGTTCTTAGGTCATGATTTAAATTATTTAGCAGATCTGCACCTAAATAAATAAATGAATACAGAAACAAGCAATTGGGGCCAGAGGAACCAGCCTTCCCAGCGCCTACGGATACCACCTTCTTTTACAGCCCTGTTTCCCCCCCCCCCAGCCCTCACCCCCCACCCCACTCCAGGCAGAATCACTTTCCCCTTCTCTTTGCTGTCACAGTCAAATTTGCCAATCACTTGCAGAATTCACATAGGTACAGTTGTTTTAAAATAATTTTCTATGGCGACGCTCATTTGTATTACCTCTTTTTTTTTTTTTCTTTTTTAGGACTCCACTGCAACATCTAGCCTTGTTTTATATCTAATGGGTACTCAAGGAAAGCTTAGCCCATTGCAGGTCCTTTTCTCTTTAAACACTGCTAAATCCCAGTGTGTCTAGAATTAAAGGAACTTGGGTGATGAAATTTTTGAGAGTTTGGGAGCAGGGGAAGGCACATAGAGTTCTACTCTCAGCTCCTTTGACCTAGCAATGTAAAAGTATTTCATTCATTTTCGTTTCTAGACACTTTTCTTTTCCCACTGACCAGCCTACCTCTGTTTGCTGAATTCCCAGAAGCAAGGGAAACCAAGCTGTTGGGCAACTGCATAGAGCAAGTGATATGTACTCAGTTGCCAATACCTAAAGCAAACCCATTCCAGGTGGAGAATGACCAAAAAATGTTTATCATTCCATGACCTGTGTCAAGTATGTTGAAAGCCTGCCAAGGTTTTCTCATTCCCAATGAGGCTCTCTTATTGTGGATGCATTTTAGAATAGTTTGAACGGTATTTCATTGCTGAGAGGTAAAAAAAAAAAAAAAATGTGCTGTGTAGTTTAGGGATATTTAAAATTGTCCTTTATTTTCTATCCCCACTTCCTATGCATTGTAGGTTGGGTAACAGCCTAGATCAGGGATGTTCTATGGAAACGGTCCATAATGTGTAGGAGATTAGAAAATATGACTGCTAAGATAGCTTTTATTTCTAAGATGAAACTGTGATTGGAAAGGTTGTGGTTTTTGTGGTTTAAGATTTATTTATTTATTTTCTTTTGTTTTTGTTTTTTAAAATGAAGTCTTGGGACTTATGGATAGCAGGTATGTACTTTGGTATAACTTTTCTGAAGGAAAACATGATATTACTCTTGAAAGCATAAAATTTTTGGAGGTCATTTCCTAAGACTATACTGCTAGAAGTTTATCATTAGGAATAAATAACAGATGTACAGTAAGATTTATCTACAAGGATATGCATTGCAGTGTTGTTTACACTAGTGGAAAATTGAAAATAAACAAAACCAAACTGAAATTTCTAACAAGCCCAGAAAGTGAAATGTTTTTTAAATCTATAAATGGATACTGATCAGACGTTAAACTGTGGTTGTAAATGAGTTAAGTGACGATTGTCATAAATAATAGTTATAATTTTAGATGCAAAAAAAATCAGACGCACAAGATGAAAGACACGATAATAAAAATTAATATCTGGAGTCAACAGATAGAGGTTTGGAGCTATACATTTCTACTTGATAGCTATGTGATCTTAGACTTGAACTTCCAATTCCTCAAAGGTGTAATTGGTTGATGTTATTTACCTCATTGTGTTGTGTTTTAAATGAAATTTGTGAAACACTTATTTCACAAGTAAGTGCCTACTACATGGTAAAATCTCAATATGTTTTTCTCTTGGCAATCATTAAATGCATCAATGTGAATATATACATATGTTTAGGCTCTTCTCTAGAGTAATATACACGCCAGTATTAATAGGGGTTAGCCCTGTTTATACAGGGATTACAAGTATCTTTTAAAATATATACGTAAGCAAAAGCAGAGGAATTTGTTTTTAAATTAGTTTTCTTTTAATTAAAACAAATGATTTCCAACTATTGAGGAAAACCTCTAGACTTGAATGCTTTCTGCTCTAGTTGATTCACACGATCATCAACAAGACTTGCTGACCATTGGTGTCACCCATGCTATAAAAAGGATAAATGACAGGGCATGGAGTTTGTCACCTCTGATATAAACTTAGATTTGTTTTGTAGCAACCAGGAGTCAAATCCAGCTCAGCAAAATATGCTGTTTAATACAAGGAGCTGATTGGTTGCTGCCCCTGACTTGTCTCGACGACCTATAAAAAAAGAAGAGAAGAGCGGAGGTATCAGAAGCTATATTTGTAACTTGATTAGTGAATTAAGAAGGAAGCCTACCACTGAAGGGTCATTGCATTCAATGACCTTCACATCACAGCAGCAGCCCCTCTGGCCCAGAGGTGGAGCTTTTATGAAACCTATTGTGTATGTCACAAATGTTACAAATGTTTCCTTACTTACTGGTGTCTTCAGTTTAACCATATTTAGAAATAGGGGTAAGCATTGTTTTAAAATCAATATATTCCAGTAATTTTTCATCTAAAGGAAATCTCTTGAAATTGTCATTGTATTCTCTATTTAAAACTCTCCAGAGAAATAGAAATGCATTTTTTCTGAGCACTTGAGTTGATTTTCTGAAATCTAAATAGTTGGAGTGACTTAAATGAATGGGATCAAGGCAAGAAGATGTTAATATCATGAATCCTTTGTGGAACATGTTCCAGTTAAGTACTCTTCATAACAAGCCACCCCAGAACTCCTTGGCTTAAAATAACAGCAATCTTTTATTAGCCTGAATCTGGAATTTGGACAGGGCTCAGGGAGGAAGGCTCACTTCTGGCCCACTCAGTGTCAGCTTGGGGCCACTGGAATCAGAACTAGAAGATTCACTTCCCAAATGGCTCACTCACGTGCCTGGCAGCGTGTTCTGGCTGTTGGTGTTCAACAGGAGCTGAGGCTCAAGGACCTCAGCTTCTCTCCATATGGGCATCTCTCCATGTGCATCTCTCCCATCTCTCCACAGTTTCTCATAGATTTCCTCACTTTATGGCATTTGAGTTCACAAAGAGAACCCTGATAGGAATCAGACGTTGCCTGGGTACTGAAAATCCGAGCAGGTAAGCAGTGCCCATTATACAAACAATCTCGACTTCATACGTTATTGCAAGTTTTAACCCAGAACTCACCAGGCAATGTAAACTAGTAAGTCTAACTCATCATTTGGATGACTTGGGTATATGCATCAATTTTTCTTCCATTTACTGAGATCATTTGGAATGTGAATTAGTGCACCCACCATGGGAAACAATATGGAGATTCTTCAAAAAACTAAAAATAGAACTATCATATGATCCAGCAATTCCACTTCTGGGTAAAAAACACAAAATCAGGGGCGTCTGGGTCTCCCGTCAGTTGACTGTCCGAATTCGGCTCAGGTCATGATCTCACTGTGGGTTCAAACCCCGTGTCGGGCTCCGTGCTGGCAGCTCAGAGCCTGGAACCTGCTTCTGATCCTGTGTGTCCCTCTCTCTCTGCCCCTCCCCTGCTTATGAGCTGTCTCTCCCTGTCTCTCAAAAATAAATAAGTGTTTAAAAAAATTTAAAAAACACAAAATCACTATCTCAAAAATATGTCTGTACCCTCATGTTCATTGCAGCATCATTTACAACAGCCAAGACATGGAAACAGTATAAGTGTCTATTGCTGGATGAATGGGTAATGAAAAATACACACACACACACACACACACACACACAAAATGACACTATGGAATATTATTCAGCCATAAAAAAGAAGGAAATCCTGCCATCTGTAATAACATGGATGGACCTTGAGGACATTGTGCTAAGTGAAAGAAACCGGACAGAGAAAAACAAATACTGTGTGGTTTCATGTTTATGTGGAATCTAAAAACAAAACAAAACAAAACAAAAAAACAAAAAACAAAAAACTCTTAGATACAATGGACATATTAGTGGTTGCTGGAGCGGAGGTTGGGGGGGATGGGAAAAATGGGTTTACTATTTAATAAAAATAAAGGAATTGGAGGACTGGCCACGTATAAATTCACAATAATTTCTGTGTGTGTGTGTGTGTGTGTGTGTGTGTGTGTATTTAATGATTGTTCCACAGAGTGAAGACCAAATTCCCTATCATGGTTTTTTCATGGGCCTCTGCCATTTAATTTTCTTTCTAGCTCTATCAGCTTTTTCTAGCTTCTCATGTTTATCCATCTTATCTTGGTCTTATGTAGATTCCTACTCGGGCTAGTGATTGACAAGTTCACCTCTCCTAGTAGACTTATCATAGGGGACTAAAGTTCCTTGAGAGCAGAGACTTTATTCCAATCAGTTTATGCCCCCACAACTGTCAGCCGAACCACGCAAGGAGTGGGTGCTTATACATGCTTATTGAAAAGATGAATAATTCAATACCCCTTGCCTTTCCAATTCAATCATTCTATCTCCAAAATGGCAACATTGCTCGTGAGCTGCTCCACAGGGGAACTAATTAATTCTCTGAAACTGGAAAATGTTTTGAAGTTCCACAGTACTTTGGAAGCACTCAAGAACATTAATATGTGCAATAAAGAAATTATTATTACTTCCCTGACACATAAATGGTGAATAATCCATTTTAATGTGTTTGTTTTGAATATACTCAACAAATTTGCAGGAAGTAATGTATTGTTGGCTCATTTCTACCAATGGACACCTTGTGTGGACTGAATATGATGTGGCCTCTTCTGGCTCTATTGTTTGCTCATTTCTCCAGCTTTCAGAATCGCTATTATACATGCTTCCTGCCAGAAAGGTGCCCAGGATATGAGAATCAGCCTTCTTGGGGTTCTTGTCTTGACAGGTCATATGGGTACCTATGGGATTCTAGGATTGCACTCTTCGTTCCCTAGCCATATAATTATTGCGAGAACTGTCTTGTAGCTGAGTGATCCAGTAAAGAATTCCTACCCCAAGCTACAAATACCAGAGTCTCTTCCTGGGCATATTGGACAAGAAAACTGGGAAGACTGGGCTCATCTCTCTGATGGCTAACGTTGCAAGATATAACTCATAGGAGCCATGAGCAGGTATGATATCTGCCATGTGCAGAAAGTCACACTATAGCGTGAGCAATGCATCTGCCACACAGGGACAGATGGGAGAGGCAGAGTGATTCCCTGTAGGGGCTGAGTCCCTGTTCAAGCTATTTGGAAGTCCAGCCATGTCTCTTGCTCTCCCCTGCTTTTTATTCATCCTCTCTTTTCAAGAAATCTCCTTTTTGCTTAAACTAGTTCAAATTTAGTTTCTGTCTCTTGGGACCAAAAAAAGTCCAACTAATGCAACATCAAAGAAAGATTTGAGAAATGCTTCTCAGAATATGTTTGATTAAGGGTTGGAGAGAGAGCACTTGGGGACACTTTGAAATGAGGCTTATATTTTGAGAAGTTAAAAGCCCAGTGACTAATATAAATTGAACCATATTTTTCCAGATAATAAAAATAGGATCTGACATGTAAAAGCAAGATCCCAGTGTTTTTGACTTAACTAGAATGTAGGCTTCATGAGGTAGAAATTTGGGTTCTTTACTACTGTACACTGTACTCTGATGACTACAATAGAATAGTAGGGTTTAATAAATGTTTGTTGAATGAATTAATAGATTTATTTGTTGCATCTCTTCCTTAGCCCTAGTGGAAATATGAAAAATGACTCCTTACTGGATTCATACTACATATCAGCCACTGTGCTCAGTGTCATCAGACACGTCATTTAGTTTATTACCTGACCTTGGAGTGGAAGGTTGTGGGTGGGAAACGACTCTGGATTAAGAGAACTTGTTCTAAGATGAGACAGTTTGTTCAAACAGTTTGCACGTAGATTCTATATGTTGGGGGGTCAGGATTTGAACCTAGCAGCATCAGTGTCCAAAATGTGTGCTCACTCTAACATACCACATCCACAAATTAACATAGGGGCAGAGATCTCTTCTGGAGCAATAAACTAAAAGGGGATAGCGTTGGACTGGAATACTGCTTCATATATACCCCTGGTTCTAATCATCAAGGATTTAGTGAACACAGAATTAGTCCTCACTCTACAGACAAGTAAGTGCAGGTCTACAGGGCTGCCTCCAGTACTCACCAGTCATTATCTGCTTAGAAAGTCTCATTTTCAGGATGGAAGGTCTCCTCTTGTTCCCCTTGTCTTTCCCTGGAAGTGTTAGGGGACTTACTCCTTACCCCCAAGACTCATGGGAATTGATGGATAAATACCCTACACTCTACTCCTCTTTTGGTTTGACTCCAAAGCATGTTCTGCACTGTCTCCAAGAGGTCCTTGATGTGATTGTGCCCCAATTACCCAAAACACTAATTTGCTCAAAAGTATACCCTTTATTGGTTTCCTTCCCTTCCCTGTCTCACTTCCCTAGACTTCTCCCAGAACTTTCCAAACAAACTACTTAAATTCTCACCTTCGTCTCAAGGGTCTGCTTCTGGGCTCATCTAAGCTAAGGAGCTAGGTCATCTCTCTGGCCCCTTTAACCTCATCCCTAAGGGAGACGATCAAATTACCTGATCGATGAGTTTGAATGAAGAAACTGAACTATATCTATTACTTCAACTCTTTTGAAGAAGGCAAGTTCATAGGACATGCATGTTTGGACCACCCTCTGCCATGGGCTTACAGGCTTGCATTCATGGGAAGGTCTTCAGTTAGCAACTGGATGGATAAGTCAGTTTATTTCAGGACACTCACCAGGTCCTTACAGATCTAAAATCATGCTCTCCAAACAGCTTTATCAGGAATATTCACATGGTTCATAAAAACCAAATGTGGAAACAACCCAAATAAACATCAACTGATTAATGGATAGACAAAATATGTTATACTCATACAATGGAATATTATTTGGCCATTAAAAGGCATGAAATATTGAGACCTGCTACAGCATACCTGGATCTTGAAAACATGATGGTAAGTAAAACAATACAGTCACAAAATATCACATATAATATTATTCTATTTATATGCAATGCCTAGGAGATCTGCAGAGACATAAAATAGATTTGTGGTTGCTTAGGGCTTGGGCGGGTGGAGGGGTGTGGGGAAGGGAGGAGATAGCTGAAGGGTGTGGGATTTCTTTTTGAGGCGATAAATATATTCTAAAAATGACTGGAGTGATGGTTGTCCATATCTCTTAATATACTAAAAACTATTGAAAGGTAACTTTAGATAGGTCAACTATCTAGTATGTGAATTATATCTCAATAAAGCTCTTGAAGTAAAGTCCACATCGTGATGCTAAATGTTAACATTAGGAGAGGCTGGGTAAAAGGTGTATGGGAATGCTCTGTACTATCTTTCCAACCCTTTTGTAAATGCGGACCTATTTTAAAACAAACAGTTTATAAATTGGGTCTAAACTTGGGAAGGTCTGAACTTGGAAAGGGTCAAAACTTCTCTGATTCAGTTTCCCTACCTTAAGGGAGAACAATACTATACTACTCATCTCATAAAGTGGTTTTAAGAGTTATACACTATCAATTGGGATAGTGTATATGACACCACTATATCTGGAAAATAACCTGTCTCTCTTTCTAATGAACTAAAACGGGGGCCTTTAAAAATAGGTGCATAAGACAGACTCATCAGTGTGTCTCAGGCATCCCGTTTTCCCCCACGATCTCCGTTACCCTCGTGTTTAGACGTGAGATCCGGTTTGACAAGGTTTGGTCAGAGGTTAACGTTTATCATACTACAGTTTAATAGGTATAATGAGCCAACCCAGTGTGTGACGCTAGAGATTTGGCGGTGGGGTTTGGCGGAGGCAGGGAGGGGGGAGAAGCTGGGTGACATTAACAATTGATGCCAAGTGGCCCTCCTTAGCAATTAGTTGTTCTTGTTTCTTTTTTGCCTCCCATCATAGCTATTTTTGTTATTATTTGTGCTTTGTGAAATGGTATCGTTCCATCAGAGCCACATGTAAGCCTCAAGTTGCTGATGCAGGCTTTCCTTTCCTCCTTCTGTAGCACTTAGGGAAACCAGCACAATATTTCTGCGAGCTGGTCTGGAGTCAGTTCTGTATCTAATTATGGGGTTGATCCTCTTCTTTTGTATTAAAGTTTTCTCCACCCACTGGGGGTGTTAGGGATTTGACAAGGAAGCTTTCCCTATCGTCTCTGTTTCATGGTAAGAAGCCAAGGGCGTGGGGGAAATGCCCTTGTCGGAGTAGAGGCTGGGGTTTCAATCCTTTCTTTAAATTCAAGGGACAAAGGAAGTCTCAGGCAAGCGATTTAATTCCTCAGGCTTCAGAATTGGCCTAAATCATCTCTTCTGTAACTTTTAGCTCCTCTTAGACTGACATTCTCCAAAATGCAAGCATCTTCTTGAAGTTTTCTGACAAGTAGTTGCCAAACACCAGAGGAGTGCTGATATGTTGTTAGCTAATATTATCTCTCATCTGTTGGTAGTATCTTGATGGGAAACCATCCCCGGGGAGCAGCCCTCTCCTGGAGTCTGCTCTGAGAACAGATTTAGAGATGGCAGGAAGAGAGGATTATGGAGAAAACGGATCCTTCCAGCATGGACGGGGATGGTGTCATTCTGTTACGATTCTGAAACAGATACAGAGAAACCAATGGAAGGCTGGTCTCAGGGCCTGGAAAAGGAGGATTACATAAGTGCAATTTTACTTTCTGCGTTAATCTTTGCTGAGGTAATTGCTTTCATTCTATTTTCGGTGTGTTGTTGGCAAGGCTGCGTGGCCTACTGACAGTTGTTCAATAAAAGTAGAGATCATACCCGAGAGGAAAAGTGCAATATTCACACATGGCCAAAGTTCTTTGAGCCACAATAGGCAATTCCTCAAGAGTTACAAGGCAAGAGGCAAGTTTTACCAGGAATTAAGATTGAGTTACATTTATAGGCTGTTGGGTGTATCTGGCACGCACTTTTGGACATAAGGAGTCATGCAACAATTTCAGCAAGGGGCGTGGAGGGGTTTTTCAAAATGAACAAAGCTCAGAGTCTGATTCTTCTCTCTACTCGCCACATAGTCACCCTTAGCCTCCCTATGCATCACCAACTAGAACTAAGTTTACCCCCTAAATATCTTGCTAATTGTCCACACCACTCTGTCAACTCCCCTCCACTGCTGTCTTGATTCAGAACATTATCATACCTCACCTGGGTACTATATTACCCTCCAAAAAGGTCTAACTGTTCTCAACTCTGCTCTCAGCCCAACAGCAGAAGTGACTCCCTAGTCTGCCATGTGTTGGTCACATGCCTTGCTTAGAATTCTTCAGTGGTTCATAATAAAACCAGAACTTCATCACACAGGCCTACAAGTCTCATTATAATCTGTCTGCCTACTGCCCTAGCCTCACCCTCTGTGATTTCTTCTTCTTGTAGGGTCCATGTTCTCCTTATGTTTCTCACCAACATCCTCCCCAAATTGCCTTTCCTAACTCACTAAGGACGATTTACTTCCCATTTCCAATACTCCATACATATTTTTAGTATGGCTATAATTAAAGTAGCATTTTCATGGTGAACTCAAGTGCAATCATCTAAAGGCTGAGACCACGTATTGGATCTTCAACTCCCTAGCACCATACCAGATAAAAGGTCCTCAATAAATGCCTTAGGATAAGAAAGAAAAGAGCATTTTCTAAGCACCTAAGATATGACAGGCTCCATGTCTGATTTGGGAGAGGTGCAGGACAGGAAGGGAAAGTAAGCGGCCTATGACTTACATCTGGGAGAGTGATAAAAATAATGAGACGATGGGCAGAGATATTAATAATAATAAATCATGCATACTGAAAAGTCAATAAGCCAGAAAGTCCTCAAGTCTTGGGTAAAATTTAATAAATCATGGAAGGGAAAGCAAACTAAGGGTAATATTAAGGAAATAAGAACTTTGACTCCAAATGACTCCCCCTCCCTCAGTGAGTGGAAAGCCCTTGGAATTCTCACTATTAAAGCCTCCTGGCACATTTGAGGATGGCCACGATAATCAAGCATCTAGCATAGGGAGTGGACCAGAAACTGTAGATGTTCCAAAACAGGAATCCTAGTAATCATTTCTAATGATCTGTGGAGATATTGAAAGGCATTCTTAAGCAGATCACTTTATACCTATAGAATTTAACCATAGGTCCCAGAAAAATTATTCTCTTATTCTCCATAGCAGCGAAGTCTGACTTTTAGTGGGGAGTGTTAGGAGGTGAAGCAGGACAAATGAGTAGTAGACAGGAGATTATAATGAAACTTGAAGACTATATTATGGAGTTAATATTTTATCAGGAACCACTAAAGAGTTTTGAACAAAGTATATCACAGTCACATTTCCAGGCTAGGAGTCTGACACTGTATGCAGGATGAATGCGCGGTGTAAATAGAGGTGTGGGGATAGCGAGAGCATTTAGGACTCTAGGACAATATTCAAGGTGAGAAACGTCAGTGTTTAGAATCAACAGAAGGGTGGATGGGGAGACATGTGCCTATAGAAGGAGATAATTCTAAAGTAAATTAAGACATCTAATGTTATCTAAGTGATATATTACATGATGAACTCCAATTTCCCCTTCCGTGTGCTAACTCAATGGCATATCCCTAGCCCGTCAAGATTTCTAAGGCCAATAGAACCCCAGAGCCACTGTGATAAATGCAGTTGGCTGCCCAACCAAATGACCATTTTCCTCCCCACCATTCCTACAACAGAGCCCATAACTCACTGTAGAAGCTGAAAACCTGCTTTCCCAGCAGACTTTGCAGTGAAGGATGGGCATCACACATGACTGCAGTCAGTGGAAACTAAGGGGAAGCTTGCTGCCAGAAATATTTTAGCAAAGGCCTTTTTTCCCTATAAAAAGAATAACAAGAGGAGCAACATCCCTCTTCCTCTACTGATCATACCCTTTGTCATGCCTATGTGTGATGCCTAGAACTGTGGCAGCCATCTTGAGACTGTAAGAGAAAAGGGTGAAGACAGAAGCCATTATGCAGAGGATCGGAGAAAAAGAATGCAAAGAACCTCTTTCCTTATTGATGTCATTGGAGCTTTTTAAACTCACCCTGAAACCACATACCCCCCAAATTCTGTTATATGAAATAATACAAAGCCTAGTTTTAAAAGTTCTTGCTACTCAAAGGGTGGTCAGTGGACCAAGTCTATCAATGTAAACTGGAACTTGTTATAACTACAGAATCTTGGGCACCATTCCAGAAAAATTGTTCAGAATCTGCATTTTAACAAGATCTCCAGGGTCAGTTTAAGCTACTTTTAATTGAGTACTGTGGTACTTTCCTTGAAGCATCCTAATTAATATATCACTACATACAGCTCCCCTTATAACTAGAAATAATTGTACTTTTTCCTGTTATTCTACAATATTGGACCACCTTTCCATCACAGCATGCATTTTATTTTGTCATATATACGTAGTAGAGTTAGAACTATCTGTGGCAGTCTGACCGATACTTCATAAATTCCTTAAGAGTAGGCCCTATGTCCTACTGGCCTTTCTATACCCCTTTCTGCCCAGCATTAAACTCCATGAAAATAAATATTCAAATATATTGAATGAAAGAATAAAAGGAGTAATCATTTCTTTTTTTTTTTTAATTTTTTATCCATTTATTTATTTTTGAGAGACAGAGAGAGACAGAGTGTGAACAGGGGAGGGGTAGAGAGAGAAAGAGACACAGAATCTGAAGCAGGCTCCAGACTCTGAGCTGGCAGTCAGCATAGAGCCTGATGCGGGGCTTGAACCCAGGAACCGTGAGATCATGACCTGAGCTGAAGTTGGACAGCTCAACCGACGGAGCCACCTAGGTGCCCCAAAAGGAATAATCATTTCTTTGTAATTCTTCTGGCCAATGAGAATTTTAGAACCTCCAATAGGTAGACAAAATGGACTCAGAGGTATGCTCATGATCTACCTTGGGCTATAAATGTATTTTGTTTTCTTATTTGACCATTTTTCCAGGTAGAGCCTTGCTCAACAGAACTCTTCAGAGGCAAAATGCTCAATAAATCCTGGTTTTCCCTCATGGTGGGCCAACATCCTTACCATCTGTCTAACGCTTAATTGCCTTATTGTCCTTGGAATAATGAACATCACCCCATGGTTGGCCCTGTCAATGTCACTGGATCTAGCCCTCTTGGGACCACTCTTTCCATTTACCAATTAACTTAACATAATCAATGCCATAAATCAATCCATCATTTAGCACCAAGCATCGACCACTGAATATGTCCAGGAAGGAAATTCCTGGCCATCTAGAAATCAGGAAAAGCCAAAAAGAGAGGCACATTCAGCTGACTCTGCTTTCCTTAAAGGGCTCTGGCAGTGGCCAAGCTTAGAGAAGCTAGAAGGCAGGGATAAATATAGAAAATTGATTTATCTTTTTCATTTAATAAAAAGCATCCATAGATTCCATAAAGTAGAAACTCTGCATATAGGTCACCCAAATAGAGGGCGCACACAGGGAATAGATTTTAGCCCTTCTCACAACACATATACAAATATAGAACCATGCGCCTTGACTTTCTGTTTTACCCGTGATTTTGTAAACACACCCTCCCAGCCCACCGCATATCGCCATGCTGGCCTACTCCCTCAATATCTGGCAAAGCAGCAGTCACTGTAGGTATAGTGAGCAAAACTCAAGACCGAAGATGAAGAGGCTTAGGATCTGGTCCCAACTCCACACTGGCTAAAGGTAAGAGGTGTTTGTTCAAAGCCTGTTTGTTCAAATGAGTGCCATCATTTGATTATGGACGCTCCTCGATCCCAAATTTTAGGTGGATAAGAAAAACCCTATACTCACTTAGGGGAAACAGTTTCACAAAATTCACGGAGGTTGCATGAGATAATTTAGAAGAGGTCATACTACATTTTTCCATCCGTTTCAACAATTTCATTTATTTACTGACAACCCTAATTGGGCAAAGGAGAAGACGCGATGTGGCAAAACAGTCCCTGGCAGCGCCTGCCATAATTCAACATTGTCCACTGAAAGCTAAACTTTATTGGACCAAATTGTCCAATAAGGCCCACAGAAAGCCACACATGGACAGCTGTGGTTTTAAGTCCTCAATTGACTTTGCAAATAGGAAAATTGCAGAAGCTATTTCAGAATCTGGGAATGCTTATTAGCAAATTTTGCCTGTTTAAATTACGGCCTAGATTGAGAAAATCAGTCTTATAATTGTTGGGGGCATTTTTTTCACTCCCAGAAGAAAAACTAATTTTATGTTTATATTAATAAGATTTTTTGAGACACTATTCATTTGAAATTGAGTGGAAGTTAATTCCCCAGAAAGGAGTTGGTTAACCAATTTATAGACTTTCCAATTTGGGTTAACAGACATCTTACTCGTATTTCTGCTAAATGCACAGCAAGAAACAGAGCCCCCGAGCAGTTAGGGGCTTGCCCAAGGTCACTCAATTAGAGGCAGAGCTAGTGCCACAGCCTCATTGCCCCCCTAAGAGACACTGAATAAGGTCTGGATACATTTTAGGTTTCACACTAGAAAGAAAGTACTACTGATGTCTAGTGAATCGGGGCCAGGAATCCTGGTATACATCCTATAACACACAAAATGACTCCGTGGCATAGTAGTGAAGAGGCTAAGAAACCCAGGGGTGAAAGTATCATTTAAATAATAAGGGTTGCATACACCCAGACACACATACACACAGACACACACACACACACACAGGCATACACACGTGCAAACACAAAAATGACCAGATGGTAAGAGAGCTACATTACGTCTAATACTTGTTCATAAGCAAAATGGCAACAGTAATGACAACAGAAAACCTTCGAGTTTCCATAACGCTTCTCCTCTTTCACCCATCTTAACTTCCAACACCAGCACAGCCTGCTCTTTCAAATAATATTCCCCAAAGCAACTGCTTTGGGGCACCTCCACTGATCCCTCCCAGACCTGCCATCATTCTCTTTCCCAGGCAACAGCATTCTCAGTGGCTTATCTTCAACCTTGCACCTGTTCTATCAGTTTTCTGCTCAGCAGCCACAGTGGCCTTAACAAAGCAAACCGGATGGTGTCACTTCTTGTAAAGCTTAGTCTCCACTGGGACTAATTCCATACGTAGCCCCGTGTGCTACTGGAAATACGTAGGACGTATGTTGGGTTGTCCTAGTAAGTGGGGAGCTACTAGCCTTTAGTACCTGGGGGGGAGGAAACGCATTGCCCTGTAACAGGAGGGCTGTGAAGAACGGACTTACCCAAACTGTTAGCGCCTCTGGTAAGATGCTGTGGCCTCACTGCCTTGCCCGCTCTGCAGCTCGCTCTCACCGCTCTAGCCAGTGCACTCGCTGTTCCTGGAAACTGCCAGGCATGTCCCATGCTCAGGGATCTGTCACTAGCTGCCTCGGCCTGGAAAACACTGCCCAACATATGCATATGCCTTGTTCCCTTGCTTCATTCATGTCTCCACTACATTGTCATCTGATCAGAGAAACATCACATCACAATCTTATCTAAATTAGCATCCTCTTCATTAAGGCGAGGTGTTATTCTAATCGGTGTTTTTTCCTTTCATTTACCAACATCTGACACCATTGTATAATGTATATTTTTCAGTCTAGTCTGTTTCCTATCGGTCTCCCCTTTAGCAAGTGAGGTCCATGAGGGCAGAGGATTTTGCTCCTCTTTGTCTCTTTAGGGCCTAGAACAGTACCTGGCACACAGAAGGTATTAGACAATATCTGAGAAATGAATAAATGAATGTATGTCCTTACTTAGCCAAAAACTATCCCTCTAGAAATGTGTGATCAGAATAGAGAGAAAAATCATACATTTTCTTTTAATTTGATGGCTGTGTACTTTTTTAAAAACCTATCATTACTGGGGGGAAAAAACTCTGCGTTCATTAAGGACTGCTTGGAAAATTATACTTAGGAGCAGTCTTAATTGTTATTTTAATTATTTGGTCACCATAATCTGTCTTTGTGGACTGAGTAGTATAAATAGATCAAGCTATTTCTCAAGAACTTCAGGAATCACGGAAGAAAAAAGACCTATTCACATAAGAGATAATTGATAGCCTTATTAAGGGATGCAAAGTTTCATGGGCTATTTTGTGCTGATCATCTTAAACAGTTATGAATTCAACAGGAATGGTGAAGTCGGAATTCCTCCCCATTAACTTTGATGGGAGCTGGTGTCGGGCAAAACTGCGATTGCCCTGAAGCCTAGTTTCTGGCCAAGAAACAAACTGCTCCACTCAGGGAAAAGTAGGAGTTTGGAGAGACAGTCCTTTGATCAGTAGGCAGAACTCGGCTTCCTCTCTGATCACAGTTTCTGAGCTCTGACGAGCCCCCCTGCGTCTCTGTCAGTGCCCTGGCTAAAGAACAACAGGGATGCAGGGATGTAGCAAAGCAAGGAAGATGTTGTAGAAGAGAAGGAAGTACCTATAATACTCATCACCATTTGAATTTGTTGACCCCGCGTGTTTTGGGTCATGTTCCATAGACCCAGAGCCCCAGTGGGTATTTCTGTGTAAGTGATTTATTGGGTGCTCCTCTCAGGAGAAGGGAAACACAGGAACCCAGACAAATGAGGGGAAGAAATCTAAGCAAGGTTGTCATTTTTGGCTGGAATAAACTTCAGTCTGATCCCATGGGCAGATCCGGAATACAAAGTGCACCAAGGAGTTGGTCCTTCTTAGGCAAGGAGACCCAATTTTCATAACCCTTTGTCAGTCACTCTTGGGCCTTTGAGTGCTCAACAGGGTGGGGCATGAGCCCCCTGGGAATAGCTGTGCACCCTGACCAGCCAACAATCACAGAGGCTGTGAGTGGGGTGCCCATATCCCATGAGGGAGATTTAGATGAGACACCAACAGCATTTGCTTTATGTCTGCCAGAGTCCAAAAGAGACATGAATCACAGTTAAAAAAAATATACCCAAAAGCACTTTCTCTAAGTATCACTGCTTGGCACAGCATAATTCATAGTGGCCTTGAGAATCACGTCTGGCATCTTGAGTTTCTTCTGAGGGAGCTCTGCTAATGTAGGGCAACGTGGACATGGTATTTGCAATGCCGAATAACAAACATCTCCTTTTCTCCTTGAAATGTTCCAAGCATCTTACCAACAGCCATGTTATGAATAAGTCTCAGACAACAGTAGAAGAGGTTAAGAATAGATGTTAAAACGTCTAACTTAAAGATTTAAAAAAGGAATTCATTTTATCAGCAATGTTGTGTAATAATCAACTGGAAAAAAATACCCACTGTGGTAAGTCCTTTAGCAATGTTATTTGCATATGTTTTCTTTTCACTTATTTTCTTTAAACCAACAAAAATATCTCTGAAGCAGCATGGTCTAGTCCAGGGTTCTCAATCTTAGCACTTAGCACATGTGGGGACAGATCATTTGGGGCTGTTCTGGGCATTTTAGGATGTTTACCAGCATCCTGGCCTCTACCTGCTAGAAGTCAGTGGCATCACGGATCCACCTCCACCCGTCACGTGGCCAAATGTCCCCTAGCGGCAAAATTGTCCCCCCCCAACCATTGTTAAAGCCAAAGAGACTCAGGATAATAATCTTTGGAATCACAGCAGGATCACAGACTATGTGTCTTGAGCTGGCTGTTTAAAAAGTTATTGTAAATCTTGGTTTAATCATACGCGAAAGGAGAAAAATACCTGGCTTAGGGACTGCTATAATGATTTCAAAGAAGCATAGCAATGTGGCCTAAGACCCGCCACACTGGTGAGTATGTGTGTTTAATTCTCTTCCTCTCCTTCTGGACTAAAACATTTTCAAACGTGCTTTGCATTCTCATGTAAAACGTGATGGAAGGAACCCTTTGTACAAATTAGGACACAGAGTATGGTTGCGCTCCAAAGATCGAGGTTGATAGAGGAAAAAGTAATTGGAAAAGAGGTCGTTGCCACTTGTCCCTTTCAGTTTTTACTGAATATTCTTTGGGTTAAGTATATTGGAGATTTAAATAGGCACTTACAATAACTAACTTTTTCTGGGGGCTCCTGGGTGGCTCATTGGGTTAAGCATCTAACTTCGGCTCAGGTCATAATCTTGCAGTTGCGAGTTCAAGCCCCGCCTCGGGCTCTGTGCTGACAGCTCAGAGCCTGGAGCCTGCTTCAGATTCTGTGTCTCCCTCTCTCTCTGCGCCTCTCCCACTCACGCTCTGTCTCTCTCTCCTTCAAAATAAATAAACACACACACACACACACACACACACACTAACCTTTTCTGGGTGCTTGAATGTGTACCAGATATTAGTCTAAGAACGTTATATGGATTCTCTTCTGAATAGATCCTAGCATATCTGCTCAATTTATAAATGAGAAGCAGGAGAAGAGAAAGATGAAGGGATTTCCCCCAAATAACAGAAAACGGTGGCGCTGGAATTTACGTTGAAGAGGTCTGTTGGAAAGTAGAAGAGCAGGGTCAGCATCTACAAGGACAGTTGGTGGTTTGAGAAGGGGATACAGCAAGAAGTACAGCCACAATAGGTTGCCAACGCTCTGCTGACCTGTTTCTGAAGTCCAGTTCTGGACGCACACTTCTTCCTTAAATTAAGAACTTCGAGGCCCTAAGTATGGAAGGGTTGCTGCCACACACCATATGCAATTCAATTAAAATGATAAAAAATATGAAATTAGGAAGCCCCAAGAAAGTACGAATTTTTCCAATGATGAATACCTTGATCTTTTTTTTTTTGGAACATCTAATATCACATTTTTTTTGGAAAACTATTTTCCCCATGTTTACCTTGTCTCTTGTGGATCTAGTACTGATCACTCTGAGTTTCTTCATCTTCCTGCAAATGTTTCACTATCAAATCAGTGGTCTTGACCTTGACCTTGGATTGGAACACTTCACTTTACTCTCCTAACCTTGGTTAGACCCTCTCATTGGTACCCTCCATGTTCCTTTTGATCTAGGGCAGACACCAGTAGAATTTTTTTTTAAATGGCCAGATAGTAAATGTATTAGGCTCTATGGGCCATGGGGTGGGTCTCAGTCACGGATAGTCAGTCATGCCACTGTAGTTCATAAGCAGCCATGGGGCACCTGGGTAGCTCAGTCGGTTAAGCGTCCGACTTCGGCTCAGGTCACGATCTTGTGGTTCCTGAGTTCGAGCCCTGCGTCAGTCTCTGTGCTGACAGCTCAGAGCCTGGAGCCTGCTTCGGATTGTGTCTCCCTCTCTCTCTGCCCCTCCCCTGCTCAAACTTTGTCTCTCTGTCTTTCAAAAATAAATAAACATTAAAAAATTAACAAAATAAAAGCAGCCATAGATAGTACATAAATTGACACGACGCTGTTCCAATAATGTTATATTTACCAAAAAAAAAAAAAAGGCGATGGTCCAGATTTGGCTCATGCACCATAGTTTGCCAATCTCTGATCAAGGATCCCGTTTTGCAACATTATGCAAAATTATACCATAAAAATAACAAGGCTTATTGGAAAAAAATGGAATTAGGAGAACAATAGTCAAAAACTTCATCGGTGACACACAGAAAATGATGCAAACCTAATTAATGCAGTGTCACAACTTATACATGTTAAATGGGTAAGCGATACACAAATGCTACAATAAATATTGAAAAATACCTGAAGTTCGTCCGTAGAAAGGTGCTTCAGAACCATTATACTCTGTGAGTGATCGCGAAGTGATAGAAAGAGGGTGATGAGATCATTCAGAAAGTTGTAACACTAGGTGTGGATAGACGTGACTCAGGACACATGCAGTTTAACCCAAGGCATGTGGTAGATGTGTGAGGCACGTGTGTGTGGGGCGGTGGTGATGTCCTCGTGTGGCTTGGCTCAGCTGGCTACAGTTTTCTGCGTTCACCGAGTGCATCTCGTGGATGAAATCACACAGGAGCAAACACAAAATTCTTCTTAGGCTCACATTGCTTCTTAATATATTACTATCGCTGGAACAAAGTCAAGGTTTCAAAATGAGTGTTTACAGCAGATGCCTCACAGGCACCTCAGTGCTAGAACGTCACACCCCAATACGTCCAACAGTTGTTCTTCCCCAAGTCTTGCTTTCTCCATAAAGCCTACTGACGCCATCCGCAGCTATCCAACTGCCTTCAACGAAAACTTCAACATGATCTTCAGTTACTTCTGTCTCACTCACTACCTTCAATTAGTCATCAACTGCCATCAGTGTTAGCGGATAAATGTCTCAAATTCATCTTCTCTTCTCCATTGTGTACTCGTTCACACTTACCATCTTTTCCTCTCTTGCTGGAACTCTCACAAGAGTGGTGTTTTTTTCCTTCCATCCCCGTCTCCCTACACCTGATCTTCTGTGTATTCTGTGTAACCATCATAGTGATTGTCCCTGGAGTAAGGCTTTCTAAGAGTAAGGACCTCGAGTTTAAGTCCTTACTTTGTCCCACTATCTGTACGATCTTGAGTGACTTACTTAACCTTTCTACCCCTCAGCTTCCTCATCTAGAAAATGGGAATGATAATAAATCTTGTGGCATGGGACTGAGGTGAGGATGAAATGTGTAGCAGAGTGTCTGCTATACCATTATTATTATAATAATATAATGATTATAATATAATATAATATAATATAATATATTATATTCACTCAGTGAATGGCACTAATGATCAAAACCATTATTCTAGTCATTAACGTCACTGGTATCATCATCACTATCACCACCATCAGGATAGCATCATTCTGGGAGCAACTCCCCAAGCTATAAAACTGGGCTTTTACCCTTTATGTCATTTATTTGAATTCAGTGCAAAGGAAGTGACATTGATTTAGTGCCTACTGCATCCAAAGCAGCATCAGGGTGGATACTCAGTTGAATGTTACCACCTAGGCTGAAAGAACAGTGTATTAATACCTCTAATTTAAAGCACATTGTCATGATGACTGAATAAAATACAAAGGGAATATAGGCAAAGAGAAGTTCTAATGGAGGATTTGGGAGGCCACTGGGGGGAGAAGATAGGATTTGACTGGTCCTGAAGGATGGGAAGGGTCTTGAGAGGCAGTTATGAGGGATATGTTCTACTTTAGAACCACCCAGGGTTGGGCGTGCCTGAGAGAGGGAGGGTTTTGAAAGGGAAGGTCATCTATTGTGGTTGCCCTGTGTATGAGGAGGAAGGAATTGGGATAGAACACGGATTGCTGATGGACTGGGTTGCAGGGAGGGGTCAGCAGGTACTGATCAGTCTACTTCCAAATGAAATCCAGGTCCACTCATTCAGTTTCGTTTCTACCATTAGGAAGTAGACTGAGGTGTAACATTCTCTGGGGATAAGGCATTCCTGGTGGAGGAAGGCACAGGCCAAGGCTCAGTGGTGGGGATGTGTGTGACCCTCTGTGAGTTGCCTCTAAACTGGAGTGTCTTGAGCACAAGGTCCAGGTGTAGAAAAAGAGTATCTAGGAATAAGAATTATTATTATTTTTGTAATGTATTAGACTTTTTAGAAGGAGGAGTAAGTGCTGAGAAGATGATGTCACGCCTAGCTCTCTCCAAGCCAGTTGAGCCAGGACGATCCTATGATGATGAGTTTCCAGAGGACAACGGTATTGGGCTGAGCTTGTGAGCTGCACACGCCCATCCCCGTGAGTGTGCCCCAGCGTGAGAGCAGCCCCTATATCTTCCTTCTACCAGTTTTATGCTGAGCTCACCAGAAATGTCAGCCCCAGTTTTCACTCACTGAAGTCACTCTCAGTGAGACTCAACTCCAAGCATTCCTGAAAATTTGTTTGACATCAGCAACTGGACTTCTAGTCTCTGAGGTGTGCTTGCCCCATGGACGTTGCTTCCAACAGCACCTAGGAAAGACCTACTGAGGACAGGTTGTTCATCCCGAGAGCCTGACGGACACTCTGTGTGGGTCACACAAGGTGTCAGTGTAGGGTCAGACAGGGTCCTGCAAACAAGTCTCTGGTAGTCCGGCCTGGAGACTTTTCCAGAACTTGCTCAAATTACTTTCTGAAACAACTGGAACTATGTGAATACTGACCGAATTCATCATCCTCAGGGCACCCAAGTGGCTCAGTAGGTTAAGTGTCTGACTCTTGATTTCACCTCAGGTCATGATCTCACCATCCTGGGATCCAGCGTCCAATTGGGCCTCAAGCTGAGCATGAAGCCTGCCTAGGATTCCCTCTCTCCCTCTCTCTCTCTCTCTCCCTCTCTCTCTCTCTCTCTCTCTGCCCCTGCCGCACTTGTGCACCCGCTCATGCTCTGTCTCTCAAAATAAATAAATAAAACTTAAAAAAATTATTATCCTCTAATTCCTAACTTGGGTAAACCAGAGCTATAATCATTAGTAACCAGACACTGAAACGTGACAGCAAAGAGAGATATTGGCAATTTTGCTTCCTCACACTGGAGACAGAAGCAGACACTGCGCCTGACAGGGGTTTGGTAGATAAACACCCAGCATCCGAGCCCCTGCGCAGAGATGATTCTGAGGGGCCCTGCCCTGCCTCCAGAGTTCCCAGAAGGGCAAGTCTTTCACAGCCGGGCCCTGAGTGACAAAGCGCCCTCTACTGGCTGCCTCACTTCCCCACTTGGCCCGTCTTGCTTTCTGGTGTCATCTACCAAATAAACGGCTTGCCCTCAAGCTCTTCTCCCGTCTTCCAAGGGAATCATCTAGGACCGCCAGATAGAACCTCGGCATGGGAACTTGTTAAGGAAGGGTAGAGGGAGGCTTTTATTGTAAACTTAATAAGCCTGGTTCTCTGCCTTGCCACTTGCCTTGTTGTGTTCACACTCTTTACCCCCTCAGCACTCCTAGAGATTGCTCACCACAAATTCCTTCCACCCTCTGCCCAACACTGGACGTTTCCAGCCGCAGGAGTGCTCTCTGCTCAAACTGGACTCAACTCAGGGCGGAGACGGAATTAATGTTCCTGAAACAGCGCTCAGCCACTGAAAGATGGCGGCCAGTCCCACACGCTGAGGGTGACACAGCTTTCAGGTATGTCTCAGCCTGTTTCCCCAAGGTCCCCGCAGGCTTGAGTCTCCAATGGCCATGGCAGTGACTCAACCACTAACATGAACTTTGAGAGCTCCCTTCCCTCCCCTCTCCCACTTCCTGGGCCCCTACAGTACCCCCCAAGACCACCTCCCCGACAAACCCTTCTCAGAGAATCTGCTCTGGGGGAGGCCGGCACAAGACAACACACAACTGAGTTTGCCAATTTACTATTAGTAATGATCATTCATTTTTCTAAGTGCTTTCCACATATTAACTCATATCATTCTCACATCACTACAACGATCTGGGTGCTAATATCATCCCCATTTATAGATGAGGAAAGCAAGGCATAAAAGATTGATTATCACGAGGGAAACAAAGGCAAGAAAAATGTAGTTTAAATTAAATCCCCTTAGAGCCTGCAGCCCACTGATAGATGCCAGAGACCTGCATTGTGTAACACTCAACACGAAGTTTATGGCTGCCTTAATGCCTTAATGTTTACAGTTCCTTAAAAACTAAAAGCAGCCTTATCTTGACAACAGCTAAATCTTCAGGGTCCTGTGAGACCCTGCTTTCGGCATCCAGAAATTCCTTGGATATCTCCGTTATCTATACCTTCCCTCCCTGCACAAACTTAAAGGTATATAATCAGTCACTCCTCACAATCCCAGGGCAGCTCTTCCTGCCCATGGGTCCTGCCCCTGCGCTTTAATAAAATCACCTTTTTGTACCAAAGACATCTCAATAATTCTTAGCCGTCTGCTCACGAACCCCACTTCAAAGTTCACCAGTTATCTTGCCCGAGGTCACATGACTGGTTGGTAGAGGACCAGGTCAGGCAGCCTGGCACAAGGATCAATGCCATATTATCATATAAGGAATCTAGGCTCAGAGAGGTTAGTTCACTTGCCAAAGGTCACACAGATGGCAAATGACAAGGCTGAGATCAGAACCCGTGTCTGTCTGGGGCCAATGCACTTTACTGACCAATTGACAAAACTCCTCCTGGAGGTCCCTGCATGCATTCAGCCTCCCACTTGATTTTCTGGAGGAAGAGGCCTGGACGAGTCACCTGGAGCCCGACCCGGTGGTCCTTTGCCTCACTCCCCTCCACAATCCTGTGCTGAGAAATCCTGTACCCTAATGAGGTACGGGAGGAAGGAACCCCCAAGCCACCACGTAGCGTGGAGCTATCCCAGCTTTCGCCTGGATGTTTTCCAAAATGTGAAATTGCTTAACAAGAATTTGCTTCTTACATGTTTCTGATCCTTGATCCTAGCACAGCAGCTGGTGTGTGATGAACGTATTGTCTTTCCAAAACAAGGGGGAAAAGAATAAGGTTTGGGCTTTGGCAGAACATCAAAGGCTCCGGCTTTCAGAATTCATCGCTAAGTCGTCCCTAAATCAGTAGCCACATCAGTAAGAAGACAGCACTGACGAATCAAAGCACAGTGTAGTGGGATGCCTGGTTCAAGTCGGGGCGATGGCACTTCTCAGCTCTGTGAATTTATGGAAATCGCTTTATCACTCTGAGCCTGACCTTTCACAAAATGAGGATGATAGTGCTGGCTCTGTCGGCCTAACGTGAGGATCATACTGGGGCGAGGCAGAGGAAAGATTTTGCAAATATTAAAATGCTATAACATACTAGGGATATTGCATTATTGCAAAGCAGGGTGTGTGTCTCTTCTTTTAATTTTGCCAATATTAACTAATGTCATAAATATTTATGGAGTCCATATGAGGTGCCACACTGTATTGTAGGCTCTTAGGACACAGAGTAAATGAAACAAATGGAACTTATTGCCACACATCCTAATGTAAACAAAATAAGTAAATACTTAGTTTGCTAGAGGCTGGTTAAGTCCTAAGGGGAAAAAGCAAGCAAGGAAGGGTAGAGGAAGTATTGGGTGAATTGTTGCATTTTTAGATATTGTGGCTAGGAAAGATCTCTCTGAGAAGGTTACATCTGGGTCAAGCCTTGCAGAAATAAGAGTTCAGGCCATGAAGGAATAACTCAGGACAATAGGGACATGCTGGGGTTCCAAGGAATACACTTCGGTAAACACTGCCCTGGTGGCCAGCCCAACCTCACTACATAGTCTTGCACTCCATGACTGTGGCCCTTTGGAAGAAGCAGAGTGTGGCCTCAGTCCAGCAAAAAGAAAACTGACCTTAGTTGGCCTCGATTCTGAACATGCGGTTATATATAATGGGGTTCAGGACATGCTCCCCCAAATAAGGCACCTCAGCATATTAAGTAGTAAGCTGAAGGATTTTCTTCTTTAAAAAATGACAGGAGCAAAAAAGATCACTGTGACCCCAAACTCGTCATCCTTCATCTCTGAAAGCCTGAGATAAATCCCCCAGGTGAAGGGCACCCCACCTTCAGTGGAGGGAGGGAGACACTCTTACCACCAGAGATGAAGAACTGAAGGCTGGGAAATCTGCGAAAACCTTGTTAGCGTCACTCTCATCTTTCTGGTTACTTCTTCACTATTTACTGCCCCTCGCCCAAACGCCTCTGTCTTGCCAATCCTCTACAAACTCCTTTCCTGCTCGTCTAAAAAATATAAAAGCTGGTTGCTTTGGGTCTTCATTCTCTCGTGAAGTTTCTCGCGTGCACATAAAATTCAAGGAAATGGATGTGCTTTTTTTGCTAATTGATCTTTGTCACTTTAATTTTCAGATCCAACCAGGGACCCTAAGAGAACCGAGGAAATCATTTCCATCAGCTACACAAGCTATTGCCGTCTCACAGTTTCTCTTATCTGGAATCCCAATTCAGGAAACCTGAGAAAATAGCCCAGAAAGCTGCCATACACCCGGCGGCTGGCTACAATCATTCCGCACAGCCTGCTAATTTTGCAGACCCTCAAGTCCCATTAGGGCTGTAATCATGAGGGAACATTTGCCGGGCAGAGGGGGAGTGCCCGGCTGGGAAGTCCTGCCCAGTCCGGCTCTCTCCTGCTATCCGAAAGTAGAACGGACCTATGAACCCTTTCAGAAGCCGAAATGGTGCAAAGCTAAACAATTACCATTAATTTATATGGAACAGTTTGCGAGCATTCCCAGATCCCCCCCCAAAATAACCTCTCTCGGGCTCTTCTGATACCTGAGGACACATCCTGCTAATGGATGCACAAGATACATGGAGAAAAAGCACAGATGCTCAGAGACACACAGTTCAAAGCTACGGTGGCCTGATGCTGAGGTGCTGAGTGTCCTTCCCCCGGGAAGGAATTGGCGGGGCCACTGCCGCTGTTTGGGGCGCAGGCCGCGTCCATCACGGCTCACTGCCAAACAAATGCTGAGTGCGGCTTGCACTTTCTGCCTTTTTCTTGCAAAAGCACAAATCCTTTCCAGATTTCCTTTGGTTGGCAAAAACAGGTACTAATGTTGGTCTTTTCTAAAAGCGAAGTGGCATAACGCGAACTTTCGAGAAAAGTGGGGGCTGCCGCACCGACTGCATAGGGAAGCCATGCTTTCCAGCCAGCTGCTTCCGACAGGAGAGAGTCAGCAGCGTCCCCAGTGCTGTGGAACCGGGACACGTTCAGCAGCTTCCTCTGCATCACAGAGCGACGCAGGAGGTCCGCAGTGTCCCCGGAGGCGCGGAGGCGGCGGGAGGTCAGTAGCGAGCCCGGAATGATGCAGCTGGCCTCAAGTTGGCCAAAGACTGCATTTGGACCACCTGAGGGTCAGTTAGATTTAGGGTGCTTGTCGCGGCTAGAGCTGGGCATACACAGCCTTGCTGGTGGAGAGGAAGAAGCCGAGGCCTGGGCAGAGTTCCCAGGCGGCACGTTCGGCCTGCATTTTACTTACCAAGTATTGGGTTTAAACTGCTATGCTCAGCTCCATAGTCTCACTCCTTCCAGTTTAGCAACAATAAGGGATTGGATGTGTCTCAGCTGCCCTGGGATGTGTTCTTGGCGCTCAGGGATGAGGTAAGAGACTCAGAGGTAGAGAGCAAGGCATGCTTCTGATCCCCAGCACGTCTAGCCAGGGACCTGCGTGTGGCAAGCGGGTAACGGCTCTGAGTTTCAGTATTTCTACCTGTAAAGTGGGAAACCATTTCTTCATCGCTAATAGGAATTTCCCTGAGGACACACCATCTTATTGTGAATAATGAGTACGTTACTTAAAATAGGGTTTTTGATGCTTAGTCGGGTGCAGACATAAAATAACACCAGAGAGGTGTATGGAAGTGAAAGAGATCTGTTATACTCAGGAGCCTGGAAGAGACAGGCATGACAGACCATGCGGGGGCCACCCGGGAGGAGGGTCCAGGGAACAGGCTCTGCCCAGCAGGTGGGGAAACAAGAGAGGGTGGGGACCTCTGGGCAAGTGTCTTTACTGGAGATCAGGGTGCAGTGCACAAGCAAGAGGTGTGAGGAATTTCACTGGTGTGTTCACTGGCCACAATCAGGAGAAGGCAAAAGGGGGAGCTTGTGACAGGGACTAGCCTTATCACACTGGTGCACCTGGTCACGTGGGTAAAAATGCTCCCTGCCTGTTTGTCTGTGGATCTGTTGAGCAGGAAAATAGGAAGTTTTATTTTATTTTATTTTATTTTTAAAAATTTTTAAGGTTTTATTCATTTTTGAGAGAGAGAGAGAGACAACGTGAGCAAGGGAGGGTCAGAGAGAGAGGGAGACACAGAATCTGAAGACAGGCTCCAGGCTCCGGACTAGCTGTCAGCACAGAGCCTGACACAGGGCTCGAACCCACGAACCGTGAGATCATGACCTGAGCCAAAGCCGGACGCTCATCTGACTGAGCCACCCAGGCGCCCCATGGAAGTTTTAAAATTTTGTAATACAACATCTTCAAAGGAGAGAAGATGCTGTTCGAGTCTACCTATGCGGGACATCCCACCAACGTATAAACCATCATGCAAAGCATTTCCAGGTCCTTCCGGCAAGCCAAAAATCTCTCTGTGGGGATTTATATTAATGTGCACATTTGCAACAACATGGGTGGAGCTAGAGAGTAAGGTGTTTAGTGGAATAAGTCAGGCAGAGAAGGACAAATCCATATGATCTCACTCATATGTGGACTTTAAGAAACAAAACAAGTGAGTAAAGAAAAGGTGCGGGGGGGGGAGACAAGCCAAGAAACAGACTCTTAACTATAGAGAACAAACCGATGGTCACCGGAGGGGAGGTGGGTGGGGGATGAGTGAAATAGGTGACGGGGATCAGAAGTACACTTATGATGATGAGCACCGAGTAATGTATAGAATTGTTGACTTACCATGTTGTACTATACATTGCACTGAAACTAATAAAACACCGTATGGCAACTGTACTGGAATTAAAATGAAACTTAATAAAATATGCAAATGAGACAGACCATGGGCCCCTTCTGGACCATCAGACAGCCAACAGTTCCCCCCCCCTCCTCATCCATCTTATCTGTACTGCTCATTGGATTCTCACTGGTAAATATGTTTTCTCCCAGCGCTTTCATTAGAAACTAGTTGTACACCAAATGTAGATGAAAGGTGTGTTTTTTTAAAAAATTAGATTTATATTAGATGTGTCTTTAAGTAAGAATTTTTTGCCATTGAATCCTACCTCTATGAGATAGGAATCATGAAATGAAGCAGACATTTTGAGAGGAGAAACTGGGGTCTCAGAAGGGTAAGGAACCCACAGAGGTCACACAGCTGGAAAGTGGCAAAGCCAGCCCCGGGCGGTTTGATTTCAGTTCCCTGATCTAACTGATCTAACCCCAAACCTTAGCAGTTTAAAATAACAAACACTGATGATCTCACTCAGCTTCTGAGTGGCAGGAACCAGGGAACATCTCAGATGAGTGGTTCTGGTTGAGGTCTGTCCTAACGTTGCAGTCAAGATGTTGCCGGGGGCCACAGTCATCCTAGCGATTTGTGGGATTAGAAGATCCAAACCTGCTCCCATGGATGGCGTCAAGAAGCATCAGTTCCCTACCATGTGGGCCTGTACACAGGGCTGCTTACAATGTGACAGCTGGCATCCCCAGAGAGAATGACCGAGAGAGAACGATACCCAGATACATGTCCTAGGAGGTATGTAACCTAATCTCAGAAGTGACATGTCATTACTTTTCTCCTAAAACGCAACTGGTCACAGACACCAACCCTAGGAGAACGTCGAGGGCACTGTACCAATGTGTATCTTCCAGGAGACAGGGACTGATATGGGCCACCTTGGAGGCTGGACATAATAGCCTAGCAGAGTTTGATGTTCCCACTCAAAAAGGACTCCACGGTCCCCTTGGCCCGTGGTCTCCCTCCCACTACACTTCAGCATGGAGGATGTAGGGGAAGGTCTTTCTAGGCATCTTCTCCTTAATACAGAGACCCGGAAAAAGGGAAAGAGAAGGACTACATTTAAAAAATCCTTATTTTTTCATCTTTCATCAGTGCCTTGAAAACATCGGACATGATATGTTGAGGGTAGTTAACCCTTGTCAGGACATGCACACACTCGTTGCTGTTGTTTTTTTAAATTTTTAATGTTTATTTATTTTTGAGGTAGAGACAGACCATGAATGGGGGAAGAACAGAGAGAGAGACACACAGACAGAATCTGAAGCAGGCTCCAGGCTCTGAGCTGTCAGCACAGAGCCCAACATG
The DNA here is from genome assembly GCA_028646485.1 of Cryptoprocta ferox. Taxonomy (NCBI): domain Eukaryota; kingdom Metazoa; phylum Chordata; class Mammalia; order Carnivora; family Eupleridae; genus Cryptoprocta; species Cryptoprocta ferox. The sequence continues at coordinate 134,524,103 of CM053573.1, read as the reverse complement.
GTGCTCGAACCCACAAGCTGGGAGATCATGACCTGAGCCGAAATCAGACGCTCAATTGACCACACAGATGCCCCACATTCATTGTTTTGTAATAAGAAACAGAAACAAAGAGGGGGGGAAGGGGAAGGGGCTTACTTTTCCCAGTCTTTCTGGACACAGAGCCCCCACCAGATTTAGTGCTGTTTTTCTCATAACATGGCAGGACATAATCTAGCTCAGAAACTAAGAAAACCTGATGGGGAGAGAAAGGGAGAAATGAGCCACAGACGTTGGCTATATTCCACGGCACCGACAGATGATAAACTCCCGCTGCTCCTTGCATAGATCTGTAACCACAGTTGCACTTGCCCCCTTTAAAAATAGCAGTTGGAGTGGAGAGTGTTTCTAAGATAGTAGAGTGTCACCTTCATTTTTAAACATGAATAAGCTACACAGATTAAGCCATTCGGGGGCTAAAGCATCAGCCGAGAGAGACTGAGAGCAGCGGTAGGAGCAGGCTTTGTCGGGGGGTTCTAGAAAAGAGTTGGTCATTCATTCACTCTTTCAACTAGCATGTAGGTAGCCTTTGTGATGAGATGGCTACAAAGCATTTGGGGAAATATTAAGATATATGGAGTCCAGGCCCCGCTTTCCAGAAGTAGAATGTTCTCGATTGATTCCCACAGACTCAGTGGATGGACATATCCTCAATCACTTATTCATTCACTGACCAAATACTGCTGTGACAGACATGCGCCAGATACCGGGGGCGGAGCGGGGGCAAAGATAAGTGAAGTAAGTTTTCTGTTCTCCAGAGCCCACAGTCTCCTGGAGGGTCAGGATTAAGGTGGATCCAGAGTTAATAAGGAAAGACAGAAGAAAGGAGGCACCTCCCTCAGTTTGGGAGAGACGATGGAGAAGTTTCCAAGGGGAAGTGTTACTGCGGATGAGCCTCAAAGAGTTTAAATCATTCTTTAGATGCGTATAATGTAATATGCATATAATGCATAACTGACTTGTATAACGGTCTTTCCATCTGTCTGCCCATTAAGGGGGTGTGGCGTAGAGGTGACAATATTGGGCTTTGGTTTGGATCCCACTTCTGCCACTTACTAGTTGTGGAACCTTAGGTAAGTGACTCTCTTGGTGCCTTGGCTTCCTCATCTGTAACACGGGGATAATATTAGAGATTACTCCCTATGATCACTATGAGAATTAAATAGATGTATTAATGTCTGCAACGTGTTCAAAAGGGTACCAAGCACAAATAAGTACCAAGAGTACCAAGCACAGATAAATATCAAGTTCTATGTAGGCATTGCTTATTTCTTTATTTTAATGTTTTTTTTTATTTGTTTTTATTTTTGAGAGAGAGAGAGAGACAGAGCGTGAGCAGGGGAGGGGCAGGGAGAGAGGGAGACACAGAATCTGAAGCAGGCTCCAGGCCATGAGCTGTTAGCACAGAGCCTGACGCGGGGCTTGAACTCACGGACTGTGAGATCATGACCTGAGCCGAAGTCAGACGCTTAGCCGACTGAGCCACCCGGGCGCCCCGAATTACTTATTTCTCTGCACAGAGAGAGGCAGTAGTACTTTTCCACTAGAATGCTTCCCAGTGGTCCTCCTGGGTCATGGGAATCAAATTCAAGGCCCGTGAAAGGGAAAGGCCAGGATGCTGGTTTTGAGAGCGTTCCTGGAGAGGAGGTGAGGCGTCTTTACGGCTATCCCCCAGAAAAAGCCAGAGTTGCAACCTTTCTGGCAGGAAGCAGGGGCAAGAACCAGGCACCTCAGCTCTTCACAGGATCAGAGGCCTTGAGGTGGAATCCATCGTCCTGATCCCTGCCCCGCGATGTTCTGGCTTAACGGACTCCAAGGCGGAGGAGTGTGTGCTTGGGTGTGTCTGTAGCAGCCTCTCCTGCAGGTGGACGATGGCACATAAAAACCTGTGCTGCCTTCAGTCCCCATGTCCTCATTGTTTCTCCCCTCCCCCCCTCTCTCCCGTTGGGTGGCCCAGAGACTGAACCCACGGGGGAAGCGAAGGCTGCAAACAGTGTACGGCTTGTATCCTGGTACCTGCTCTAAAAGAATGGCGTGGGAACCCTTCTGTGTAGCACGAGAAAGAAAACTAACTGTTATGGTATCATGTCTCCATTGTAGAAACATGTTATATACGTATCATTCCGTGTTTAGCTTCAAGCCAGTCTCCCGAGGAAGCTGGTGTTACCACTCCCATTTTAAAACGAATAAAGACATATGCAGAGCAATCAACAACTTTCCCAATGTTGTTATTAGTAATTGGAAGAACTGGGTTGTGAGCGGAGATCTGTATGACTCTAAAGCAAGTGCTTGTAACTTCTGTGCTACGCCGTATCAGAACTAAGGAGTTCTAGAATTTCAGAGAAGAGTAGAGGTGGACATAGTGAGGATTTCCCCAGAGACTATTTGGTTTGAGTATCAAAAATGGGTAGGATTTCACATGTGACAAAGATACAGTAGGTCATTCTAAGCCAAGAAATGCGAAGGTTACGAGGGGATGAGGGTTATGAACTTCCTGGGGATATGGGGAAGAGTCCGGTGTGGCTAACACATGGGCATGTGGTGGCGCACAACACTGGCTAGGGTCAAGTTCAAAGAAGATCATTTGTTCCCTCAACCTGATAGAAATGCAAGCTCTTCTTTAGAGTGAGGTTGTGAGTGAGGGAAATGGAGGGAGAGGCTATGCGTCCTACCAAGCACCACGTGCGGGCAACATTCTGTCCCAGCAGCCTTTGGCCCGTGGTTGATGCTCAGTTTCTGCATCACTGTCTGAAGACAGTGGCATGACTTCTAGACACTGCAAGGGACCCAGCTGTCTGGATTGGACTCGATGATGTGAATTGAGAAGAAGAGAAACCTGTAAGAAGCTGAACCTTAGACCCCAGCCTGATGGATCATGAAGCCGAGGACTATGCCAGGAAGTAATCCCTTCTGGCTCCTGTGGGCAATACTGACGATTCCCACAGTGATGCCAGTTTGGACACGACCATTCCACAAAGAGCCCATGTTTTTCCAAATTGTGGCTCACGGAGATAACGAGGCTAGGACTTGCTTTTAAGGATCCTGCTCTTACCCCAAATGCTCCTTGACTAGAAATCATCCCCAGGCAGCTAGCATGTCATCTTCAGAGGTACTGTGAACCCAAAACAACAAAATTCTGACCTATTCACTATGAGAGTTGATATGGTATCAGTAAAAAAAAACAATCAGTTCAGATTCATACCCCAGCTCTTAGCACTAAGCTGTTCTGTGACCTTGGACAAAGTACTCAACTTGCCCAAGCCTCAGTTTGCTTAACTGTAAAATAGGGCTAAGGGAGTGTACCTTGCAGGGTAGATATGAGCAGAAGTGAAATAATGTGCATGAAAACACACTGCTATTTTAAAGCCTTGAGCTTTTGAACCGCAGGAGAGCTAACAGAGTCATTTTAAACATCTGAGGGAAATGCAATCTTCTAACATCAGGGCCCCTAAGATGTCCCCTTGGACACTATTCTGTGCCCTGCTCTGTTAGGTCCCCCGCAAGTACAGTGGGGCCTTCCTCCCAGGGGCCAGGCAGAAGAAAGAAGAGTTTTGGGCACTGTTGGTCCTGCTTTAGGTAAGGTCTCTAATCACCATCACGCCCCTCTGTGTCCAAATGTTAGACATGGGGACAACCAGGTGCATTTACGTGTAGATGTGTCTCAAACAAGAGCACAGATCCAAAATGTATCCCTCTCACTGCCCCCTGGCATGGCCAGTTACTGTCTGTGGTTCTGTGCTCTTGAGAAAGTTATTTAATCTCTTAAAGCTTCAGCTTTCTCGTCTGTAAAATGATGATATTAATAGTACTTCCTTTGTCATACTATTATGGTGAACGATACTTATGATACTATATATAAGTGGAATGTCTGGCCCATAAAAAGCACTCTGAATATTAGCTACTGCAGACACTGTAATTACTGCACCACATCGCAATCACCTCTTCCCTTTATGTGGGGGTCTTAGCCCCACTGGACTGCATGTCTCCTGGGAGTGGGGCAGGGGTAGAGGGTCTGCCCTACAGGAGATGATGAATAAATGAATCCAGAAAGACCAGCCATCCCAGTGGACAGGAGTGAGCAGAGAGCAGGATAGGAGAACTAATTCAAGGGGAAGAAAACTGAGCTGAGACCCAAAGCTTTCCACTTGGTGACTAGGTGGGATAGAGAAAGTTAGAGGCGGGGCGCCTGGGTGGCTCAGGCGATTAAGTGTCCTACTCTTGGTTTCTGCCCAGGTCATAATCTCACAGTTTGTGAGATTGAGCCCCATGTCGGGCTCAAAGGAGTGGAAGTCATTGCCAGGTAGGGAAAGATGGCCAGCGCACTCATTCCAGTGAGGGCCCAGTGATTGACAGGAGGGCAGGACTCCAGGCATCCCACAGGATGACAGCGAGGTCAGGACACACTGGTACTCAAGGCAACTGGAACGTGAGATGGGAACAGATAGCGGAAGCCTTGAGCGGCATGTTAAGCAGCCGGGATTATGTCCCTTGGGGTCCGTGTTTTCCAAACTTGAGTCAGTGTCACCTGTACAATTTTTGCCTGATCTAAGTAATGCAGTATCTCTTACTTGACCTCTTAATATTTTCCTTAATTTCCCCTTTTTTACCTTAACTAAACCTGCCATCTAAGGAAACTCTATTACTCTTCTAAATAATAACCCATGTCTTTTGCTGTAAACATAATGGTGAAATAAGTGAAGTAAAAACAAATTACTTTCATAAACCCTTGCTAGATACGTTTGCCTGCAAAGGCTCTGAGCCTACTGTCTCTTGGCTAAAAAGGGAAATCAGTAGGTTTTCGAGGAGTGTGAAAACCATCAAGCACATATGGCAAACTTTTCACTTAGAAAGATGGAGAGGAAGCTGGGAACGCGCTTGGTGCTGTGGAATTTGATATCAGGTAATGCTGTCACCATGAGCTTCTAAAAGCATCCTCAGAGCTGCCAGTGGCAAAGGTCCCACAATTAGGGGAGCCGTCTTGGGGTGAGGGGAACATCTCTTAATGGTTTTAGGGAAGAAAAGTTACCCTTTTGGAACGTCCTTTTGGCTGTATTGAGGGGTGTGGACTTATGGGGACTGAGACTGGTGACCAGGAGAAGGAAACCACCACAGCCCAGGTGAGAGTAGTGAAGGTCTGAGAGAGAAATGTGGGGCTGGGGAGGAAAGAAGCCATTGATAAAATATACAAGGAGCCTGAACCGTGCTTGCTAATTAATTGACTAGGCAAAGAACATCTAAGATGTTCCCCAAGGGGTCAGCTTGGGCAACAGGGAATTTGATAGCATCACAGTGAAAGAAACTTCTGCAGATGATGTTCCCACATCTCTTTTCTGAACTTGTCCATCATCTCCTTCCAGGCTCCCAGATTCTCCCAGCTGACTTCTAGGTACTCAGAACTTCAGGAAGCCCCCAGTCAGAAGAGTTCATTCTCCAAACCCATGACACTCCCTAGGACTATCCCAAGGTAGGGGTCAGGCTGACGACAAACCACTCTACACGTTGCTTTCCCCATTCCACTACTATTATACCGTCGAGAACTAGTTACAAGAAAAATCAAGCACAGGGGCCAAAAGACCTTCAGAAATCACCCAGAGAATCCCCCAAATCCAGATATGGTTTCCAGGATTTCACAAATTTTCTTTTTCCACTTGGTGACGAGGTGGAGTAGAGAAAGTTAGAGGCGGGGCACCTGGGTGGCTCAGGCGATTAAGTGTCCTACTCTTGGTTTCTGCCCAGGTCATAATCTCACAGTTTGTGAGACTGAGCCCCATGTCGGGCTCTATGCCGACAGCATGGAGCCTGCTTGGGACTATCTCTTTCCTTTCTCTCCCCTCCCCCCCCAAAGTAAATAAAATGTAAAAAAAAGAAGAAAGTTAGAAGCTAAGTGTATGCATTTGTGTCCCAGATCATTTCTTCAAGCTGTTGGAGGGACAATTTCCTTGACCCCAGACTTCCCTACTTCACTGCTCAGACAGACATCTTTAATTCCAACAGAGGAATTCCTGCCCTTTCCTTGAGGGGCCAGTGGTCTTCACATCAATTTGTGAAGTGGAAATGAGACTATCCATCTTATTCTCCCTGATTCAAATGAAAATACCAGCTGGCAGTCACAGCAGAAAGTGGCTAATGAACCAGCCCACCCTATGGTATAAATGACTGTGAATAAGTTAACTGTCTAACATTTAGCAACAAATTAATCCAGAGGAATAAATATCTTCTGTGGAGTTTCAGATCCATGGAGCTTTATTTTGAAGTACCAAATATATCTTTTCCCTCCTATGAGGCTACCTTAAAGCAACAGATATTGAGGCACTAAAGTTCCATTGATTGGGTAAGAGTGGTCTATAAAAGATACTCCCAAGAGTGTCACTGCCTGTCTACTTTCAAGTCCAGCCATAGAGTCAATTAAGTTCTGAAACAAACACCTTCTCCTATTTCTAAGAATGATCACATCTATTTCAAAACAAAACTTCAATGCTTTACATTGAAAACACACTAAAGGTAGTGGCAGAATGCATAAAGGCTGGCTGTGGAGGATCAAAATATTTCCATGTAACTTTGTGTTAGTGAGTGGACTAGCGATGTAATCTGACATTTCACAGGCAATTCAAACATAGTATCTGAATAGGAAAATGGAAGGAAGAACAGGAGGAAGTGATAAACATTCCAGGAAATATATAGGCAAACTATGGAGTTCATTATTTTAAGAAAGTAGTGATTTCTCCTTCTCTCATTATAAATATGTCAATTTCCTTTGAGTGGATATCCTTTCAATTTGTCCTTGTTGACAAATTTCCATTTTGAAGCTACTTGAAGAGATTGAAGAAGTTGTTCTTAATTTAATTTAAAATACTTCTTGACTTTGAGATGGGAGGCAATAGGCTTTGCAAATTGTGGCCATTCAGAATCCATAAGGTCAATGTCAGCCAGCAGGTCTATTTCCTTTAACTTTTAGATGGAGAGTAGCTTTTAAATATATAGCTGTATTATGGTCTGCTATGTCAGACAATCAAAATTAGTGATATGAGCTATAGAACATATTCTTTCTCCACCAACATGTTTTTCTAACCCAGAAGTACCTTCTTTGACATAGTACATGATTATTCACCCAAATCATAGATTCTTAAGACAGAAAGAAACCGAAACGTACACATAACCCCATAGTGTTACATCTAAAATAATGGTTTCCAACCCCGGATATTCATCAGAATTCCCTGGGGAGATTTTTTTTTTTTTTTTAATGCACATGGCTGAGCCCCACTCCTCAGCTACAAATCATTATCTGTGGTAGTTTGGGCCCAGGCATTGGTATTTGTGAAAGTAACTCCATGACCATGATGAATAGCCAGGGTTGGGAATGACTGACTTGGCAATCAAACTCACCCCTAGTGCTGAGATTTTGCTTCTAAGTGGTCAAATTCAAAGGACATTCCATTCCCTGGAGAAAACAGTGAGTTTACCTCTCTTCTTCAAGGTTCTACTAGCAAAATCTGATAAAGACAACTGGAGTGTGAGCAAAGACCGGGGAACTAACCCAGTAGATCTTGTGTCTACCCAGACCAGCCTGGACTTTGTGCCCTATGGTTGCCATACCCTTGGCTTGGGTGATGTATTTCTGCCTGGGGAGTGAGCTATAAGGATCCTTCTTAGCCTATGTGCTCTGAGGCATGTGTTATTTTCAAAAATTATGATCTAACCTTTATTTAATTGATTGATTGATTGATTTTGAGAGAGAGAGAGAGAGAGAGAGAGAGAGAGAGAGAGAGGGAGAGAGAGAATCTTAACCAGGCTCCAAACCCAGGGCAGAGCCTGACACGGGGCAGGATCTCATGACTGTGAGATCATAACCTGAGCCAAAATCAAGAGTTGGATGTTTAATTCAGAGCCACCCAGGCATACCGATCTATTAAATCTAATAAGTCAGTGAATAACTGTAGAACTTCTACTGTGCTTAACACGGTACCAGGCACTTTCATGAACAGAGAGTAGGAGCTAAACCCTGTCTTCAGAGAACATCTATTTTGTGCACCTATAAACTAGTGAAAAACAAATTGTGAGTTGAAAGAGAAGTGATCTCTCAGATTTTTGACACTGACCAAAATAGAAAGTACATAGAGCAGAATAACAAAGAATAGATTTGGACCCAAATGGGAAGATGTTCGAAAGCCATCGTGGGAATCCAACAGACGGAATTACACTTGGCAAAGAGAGCCATGGGGGGATTTGGTTCTGAGGAATACCCCAATGGCACAGTGAGCTGTGGTGCTAGCAGAGATAGGGGATGAGCTGGCAGTATGGAGGCGGGCTGGTGGGACACTCAAGCAGGTATCGTTACAGGACTTTGTGGCCACGGGATCCCATTTTAAATGAAAAAATGATTAAAATTAGTCTTTGGGAATGGAGAACAATGAAGAAGAATGAACCAAAGATGCAAGATTTCTAAGGTAAACGTGGGTATGGATACAAACAGTGATGCTGGAAAGGAACCAAAAAGTTTGCTTGTAAAGACATTGGGTTTGAAGCCATTCTAGGACATCTAAATAAAAACTCCCAGTTGGTAGTTGAGGATAAGAGGTTAGAGTCTGAATAAGAGAGATGGGAATGATGGATTCTTTAAGATTGAGGACATAAGGAAAAAAGGAGCACAGAGCTACAGTGTCTGAGGAACAGCCTCGAGAGGAGAAGAGATAGATACATCAGTGAGGTCTGTGCATGAGAAATATGCTTGTGTAGTTATTTATATGTGTAAATGCCTCCTACGTGCTTTTATTGAGATTGAAATCTCAGACTTTTGCCCAAAACAACTCCGTCTTAAGCCATCAGTTCAAAATCTTCCACACAGCATGAAGTTCCTTTTGTATATTTGCCTATGTTGACCAATTAGCTCTAACAGAACATTTTGTCAGACAGAAAAAATATGTACAAAAAAAAGGGAGAGACAGTTGCCTTTTAAAACTGACCTTTCATTTTTCATATTTTATTCATCCCTTTTTGCAGATAAGGTTGAACTCATGGTTATTTAAACCATGTTACTAATTCAGTGAATTCACGGGAAAACACTGAAACTTAATAGTTAGGGAGGATTTTAAGCGTCTTATTTTTAATGAACCAATTATTCCTTTTTCTCCAATTATCCATCAATCATAGCTCCTTTTTGTCCCAGACTCTGAAATACGGAGCAATCTAAGAGTATTTAGCAGAGAATCTGTACGTAATGGGATTCAACAGGAAATCGTACAAAATAATCATTATTTCTCTTTGGGACTCTGAGTAATATAACTAACCCATCTGGGCTCATTTCACTTCATCTCTTAAATGGACCAAACGAGATCTGATTTGTTCATCCAGTAGGTTTTCTATGAAGGCTAACACTAAAAAAAAAAAAAAAAAAAAAAAAAGGAACAGCATAGGAAAGAACTTTCTAATCCATAAAGCCTTACAGGCACGAAAGTTATCGCTGTTGTAAATTGTATGATTACCATGAAGAACGTTCTCTGTTAGCATAATGCCAAGGCAGACAAAGAAACATTTGGCTGGGCCCTGAGGGACATCGAATGTGGGTGCATCTGAGATTGTCCTGGTTTGGGTAACCCACAAAAGGGTTTTTCTCCATGTGATTTATCTGGAAAGTGCTGTGAGGGAGTGGGGGAGGAACACGGGGAGGAAGAAGAGCAGATACAGGACGCACACATGGGCAGGACACTGTGGCCAATGTGGGCTCAGTCCCTTAGGGGATCCTCTGAAGGACCATGTGCAGCACTCCTCAGAATGATCCACTGGGGTGATGCAGCACAGGTACTTAGTGCTAAATACCTCCCATCCCACCCCGGAGGGTTGTTCCTGGGGCCTTAACTCCTGCATTTGCAGGCTATCACATGTAGGAGCTGAAGGAGACCGGAATACGTCACCCCGAAATATACTTCTTTGACGAAAATTATTTTGAGCTGAACGCAATGACCAAGCAGCAAAATCAGAAAAAAAAAAAAAAAAAAAAAAGCTCCCTCTACCTTCCTCCGTTTCTGCCCAAAGGCAGGATATAAATCCTGTTTTACAGGAGAGGTACCAGAGGAATCTACAAACAAACCTGACTCCATTCGTTTCTTTCCATATATTTACTTTCCCACAGTTTTGCCGTCCTTGGAAGCCAAAAAACCGCTTTCGTTTGTCCTGTCATTTTTCTACAAATTTATTGCTCTTTGTTGAAGTTGTTGTGTGACCCAGAGTTCTAAGCCACCTCTCTCTCATGTCTGGGTGCCCCCGCGTGTTCCGTGTGTGATACACATGCTGATACACTTGTTTTTCTCCTGTTCATCTGTCTTTTGTTACAGGAGCCCCACTTAAGACACTGAGTTGGATGGGGGGGGGGGAAATGTTTGCTCCCCTCCAGGGCTAAGCACACTCCCTCTGGCCAGAGAGCACCTTCAAGATAGAGTTACCGGAAGCCATGGGCATGCACACAACGTCTGTTGGTGACTTCCAGGAGAGAACAAGGCCATACAGGAGGGGCACCAGGCCTCTGCTTTGCAGCCAGACCTGGCTTTGAATCCTGGGTCCACTCCCCATAAATCATCCTGCTTTGGCACATCACTCAGCTCTCCTAGCGTCAATTTCTCCAGCTGCGAACAGGGGACAATACTACCTTGCAGGAGTGTTGAGTAAGTTATTATGCATTCTTTTGATGGTGTATACAGTAACCAATATTATTCAAAGATATTAAATGTCCTGGGACAAAGCTCATGCTATAGAATTAAATGAATACAGGAAGTCACATTTATTTGCACAAGGAGTCCCTTTTGTAAAGTACATCCATTTTATGTGTAAGGATAAACAATTGGGACAAAGCATACTAAAAGATTAAGAGTGCTTATTCTGGGTGGTAGGAAAATAGATAATTTCTTATGTATACTTGTCTTCATTTTTAAAGTTGTCTACAAAGAGTATATATTGCTCTATAATCAGAAAAAGGCAAACTTCACAGAAACTATTCTTCCGGGCTCTTCAGGGAATAATAGAAAATTGTAGAAAAAAGTATTTATTACAGTACATGACACAGAATATGTGCTCAATATATGGTCATTACAAAGGCAAGAAAATGCTACTAATAAACATAACTGAGAGCTTACTGTGCATCAGACACTGTGCACAGCACTTTGCATTTATTTCCTCTTTAAATTCTCAAATTAGTCTTATGCAGTAGGTACTGGCCTCACCACAACTGAACAGATGTAGAATACTGAGAATTATGAAGAATACTGAACCTTATTAAAGAAATATCTATGTATCAAAACCCCTCAGAATGGCTTTGACATTTTATTGTATTTTTTTAATGTTTTTTTTTTTTAATTTATTTTTCAGAGAACGATAGAGTATGAGCAGGGGAGGGGCAGAGAGAGAGACACACACACATACAAGCAGGCTCCAGGCTCTAAGCTGTCAGCACAGAGCCGAACGTGGGGCTCGAACTCCCACCACAAGATCATGACCTGAGCCGAAGTAGGATGTTTAACCAATTGAGCCACCCAGGTGCCCCTGGCTTTGACATTTTAAAATAATCGTTCAGGGGCACCTAGGTGACTCAGTCTGTTGAGCCCCTAACTCTTGGTTTCGGCTCACGGTTTCGTGGGTTCAAGCCCCGCATTGGGCCCCACGCTGGCAGCGAGGAGTCTGCTTGGGACTCTCTGTCTCCCCGCCCCCCCACCCCTCCCCTGCTTACTCTGTCTCTCTCAAAATAAATAAACTTAAAACTTTTTTAAATAAAATAAATTGTTCAGAAAAAAATCGCTTCCTTACTTTTTTTTTTTAACTTCAAAGATTGAATATAGTTTTAATAACTGCTACTTGACCAGAACAGTGGTCAAGGGTAACTGTCACAGAGTACTTCCTAGGTGACTCCATTCCATGCGCAGACTGTGTGGCAGAAATCAGATGGACCCAGGAAGTTTTCCGCTTGTCCTGCAGGGTGAGTTCTATGCATCTCTGACACGCAGTTCTCTTTTCTAACAACAAAGGCGAGCTGGAGACAGCATTTCCGCCTGCAAAGACCTCACACCCCAGAGATTAGAAGAGGTGGCTTCTTGAACAGTTCTGTTGCAGGTCACAGAACCAAAAAAACAAAAAACAAAAAAAAACAAAAAAAACCCATGGATGTGCCCATTATGAGCACAGCCTGAGAAATAAAGAAAGGAAGATCTGTATTGGGCAGAATGCTGTTACACCCTTGTATCTGTTTTGCTGAGAGTAAAGCCAAGGCCCTTTTCTTGTTTCTTTGTTTCTGTTGCTGGTGTGGTGTGTTGTGTTCTGTAGGGTTCAGGGGTTAATTAAAATAGTTTCAGTGGCCCTACTCTGTCAGGCTTCCAATTCCCCCTTGAAAACCTCTCTGTTCTCCTCCTGAGTGAATTTCATGATAAGAAAATCAAAGAGAAAAACCTGGACATTGTCAAAAATAACTGGGGCAGGGGTGGTGGGAAGAGAAGGAGGTGCGAGTGCCTGCCTGAGTTTGAATAACTGCAAAGCCATTCGTAATTTTCAGCTTAATTCTTTTCAAATGGCATAGCGCTTCCGTTACTGTTTGTCAGAGGCGGAGGCCTTTGAAAATACACAGGAGAGCCCTAAGTCTATGTTCCCTGCACCTCTCTGCCTCTGTTTCTTGCTGGCAGGAGGGAGCTGGGGAAGGCGAGGAAAACAGCTTTGCCTACTGCTGTTTTGATTCGAGGTGGCACAAAAGTTTGCAAGCCCTTTGAATGTGTGCTCCGATTAATGTGATGGAGGCTCTTGCGTGGATGAGCAAAAGACCTTGTGTCCCAGATAGAGGACCAGCACGGGTGTCCTACTGGGGTTCCCACTAGGGAGCTCGGGTTTGTAGACTTAATCCCTTGCGGGATTACGAAAACTCAGAATTAAAATGGCCTGTTATATTGACTTTAATCTCATTCCTAACTTGGTTTTGCGACACTTTCCTAGATTTTCCCTAGGCTTTCATCACCTTTTTGAAAAATTTATATTCTCATGTGTTATTTGATGCATTATTGTGAGCTGCCTTAAGTTGTTTTTAGCAGAGAGTAAAGTATAAAGAACGTTAAAAGAATTGTTTGTGTGGGGCGCCTGGGTGGCTCAGTCTGTTGAGTGTCTCACTCTTGATTTCAGCTCAGGTCAGGATCCCAGGGTCATGGAATCAAGCCCCAAGGTGGGTGCTGAGCTAAACATGGAGTCGGCATAAGATTCTCTCTCTCTCCCTCTGCCCCTCTCCCCAGCTCATGGTCTCTCTATCTCTCTAAAATAAAATTTAAAAAAATTAAAAATAAGAGAAAATTTAAAAAAGAATTGTTTGTGGACAATAGTGAGGGGTCCACTTAGTACTTGGAAAGAAGATTGTCCTCTAGGACTGAAAACAAAGGGGACGCTGTCCCAGGGAGCATGGCTGTAGACTGCTTGTTCTATCCGGAGAAGGAATGTTTTAGCTGAAAGGGGTAACGTGGATAGAAAACTGGGTTCAAATGTGCTAACTTGACAGTCCACCATTGTTTCAAAGAGAGTTCCTAAACCTGGGAGTGACAGGAATTCTGGCCGTCAGCCAAGGGTACCTCTAGTGTGAGGTAGAGGGGGTTTATCAGGCCTCACCATGACCTGGATAGATAGTTCTGCGAACATTCATTTCCTTTTGCCTTATATCAGTGCCAACCTGATATATTTCTGATTATTTTATTGAGCTTCAGGCACCCCAGCGCGGGTACAGTTGACAGAAAGGAAAAGCATACTAATTCCTGGAACAAACTCTTACTATAAAGTTCCTCAGTGAACTTCTGATATTGAATCATTAGTCAAGTGTACTTAATTAAGAGAAACTGAACACTAAAACACTGATCACACCAGTGAACCGAGAAAGTCTAGTTTCTACATTTGTATGGTTGAGCTCCCAACTGAGTTTATGAATTCACCTAGGAAATCGAACCCTATTATGCTTTGAAGTGGTCAGGCCTCAGCATTCCCTTGGTTATAGCCTCGTGCTAGGATCTGTCTGTCTTTGATTGGGTTCCCACAATATCCTGAGATAAGGATTTGTATTTGGAAGTTGGTCCTTAGGAGTGCTGGAAAGGCAAAGGAGGAATGAGGCAGAGATGGGAAGAAACCACCATGGTCCACTGAGACTCTGTCCTCTTGGGAGGCTTTGGAAGATGATGTTGAATATTTCAACTGCATAGGAGAGGTTATTTATCCTTGATCACATCCCTCACCGCTGAGGATTGTTCCAGGGGATTTAACTCCTGGGGATACTGCTTAGGCTGAGTAAACTTCTTCGGCCAGAGAAAGCCTCCACCATAGATATATAGAGTTGCAGGCAATGGCGGTAGGAAGTCCTTGGGGTATATGAAATGGTGGGCTCTGCCAAGATGAGGGTGGCCTTTGCCAGCATCTACTAGAGCACCCTTCAGTAATGACAGCAAATGAGACTGCACGCTTGCATTTCCTGCACCTGCCTACTGCTGCCGGCCTGATTTATTTGCTGTGTTCATTGATTTTGATTCTGAATTCTATAGTAAACTTCGTAAGAGTGGTCCATGTTGGATCACTAAAGAACACTAATTGAGGGCTTAGGCCACTAGCAATGCTTTAAAAAAAACACAATTTTAAGGGAAAAAAAGTATTGCATCTACGATCAAGGGAAATAACAGGATTTTATTGACTTCTTTTCATTGATATCATGGTTAGAATTGTTTTCATTTTGAATCCTATGTGGTGATTGGAGAGCCATGGTAACCAGAGCTCAGAACTTCTAATGTTGTTAATACAGCCCTGAGGCTAAAGATGAATACAATCAGGGCATAATTAATTTCCTAGCCCTACGTGTGCTGGAGCCATCTTTCCAAAAGCCAAGAAGCTGCCTTTTCTAAGAATGGCTTCAGCATGTAGGAGTGAAATTGCGGTAGCAATGCATTTACTAGATGGTCCTGCCCTTTTGTCATTGTGACTGGACATCTGATGCAAGTTGTATCAACCAGAGTTTCTCTCTAAGGAATCTGAAGTCTGGAATGAAGAGATACAGAGTAAGAGTGATTGGACCTGAGTAACCTTAAGATGGTGGAACTCTGGAAGGAAAGTCCATGTGCCCTTCTGGAATGAGATCCTGATTTTTCCTTTCCATTCTAAAGCCAAGGTCATTAACTAAGACTCCAAAGATAAGAGGATGGTGGACGTTTATTTGTTGCCTGTTTAATGTCTATCCCCCAATTCCCATTTTCTAACAGGGCACTAGTTGACATTCAGGTGTCTGTCTTGTGGATAAGGTGATCCCACACTCAATCAGATATGGACACTAGTAAGACTAACCCAATCAGTTAACCCCATTTCCTTTATCACAGTGACTAGTTCAGGTAACCCAGATCAGGTCATTCGTCAGGCTACAGGGATTACTTAATTGTTGGACACATCACCCAATTTAGACTCTTATCCTGCAAGTAAAACTGTATTGGTTCCTTGTATTGGCCACGTACTGAAGGGTAGAATATCATGGTGATAATGAGCCATAGTGTTTTGTTTTGTTTTTTTACAAAGTTCAAGGAGTACTTTTATGTTAATGCTACAATAGCTAGGGAAATACTCTGAAGAATCCAAAAAGAATGATGTGGTCATCTGACTCCAGGGTAGCCTCCAAGGATTCTCCCCTTATGCTATTTTGTGTCTTTTTATAGTCTGTAAAACACCAAATAGAGCTGCCCTAGGCAGCAAATAAGACATTGCAGAAAGGATGGAATGCCACTTATAAGCCTAGGTCATAAAAATCACTGTAGCTTCTATCTTGTTCTCTTGGTCACTCAACTCTTGGAGAAACCAGATGCCATGTCATAAGGAACTCATGAAGCTGAATGGAGGGGCCAACATGGTGAGGAACTGAGGCCTCCTTTTAATAACTAGAATTATTCACGTCAATGTGAGTGAGCTATTTTGGAAGTGGATCCTTAAGTCCCAGCTTTAAAGATGACAGCTCTGGCTGACATCTTGCATACATATTTGATAACCATCCCCAAGCCATACAATTCGCTTATGCCATTATTGAATTCTTGACCCACAGAAACTGTGTGAGGTAATGTTGTTTTAAACTGCTAAGTTTGAGGGTACATTTTTATGCAGCAATAGGGGGCGCCTGGGTGGCTCAGTCGATTAAGCGTCCGACTTCGGCTCGGGTCATGATCTCACAGTTCGTGGGTTTGAGCCCCGCGTCGGGCTCTGTGCTGACAGTTAGCTCAGAGCCTGGAGCCTGTCTTTGGATTCTGTATCTCCTTCTCTCTCTGACCCTCCCCTGCTCACGCTGTCTCTCTCTGTCTCTCAAAAATAAATAAAAAACAAAAAAAATTTTTTTAATGCAGCAATAGATAACTAATACATATGGTAAACCACCTGTATATATACACACTAATATAATTAAAATAATATAATATAATATAATATAATATAAATGTATATTATATTATACATATATCTCCCAAGTTGAAATATACTTTTCTGAAGAATCAATATATTTTCTTATTTCTTTTGCTCATCTATCCATCCATTCATTTATTCACTCATTCATGGAGTGTTCACCATGAACCAGTAAACGAGCTAGACACCAGAGCTACATTGTCCCAGCATTCCAGGTCCTCTGTCTATAGCTACAAATTTCCTAAAAATCCTTGGGTTTGCCTCAGGTTTATCAGCTACTAGTCTCAATATTCATAGAAAACCCAAAGCTGATTGGAAAAACAATTTGGACATTGAGCTAAAAGCCTGAGTGAAAAAGAAAAATGTTAAAGTGAAGACAGGCTTTCTAACCAAATGCACATAAACACATCATTTTGTCAAAAGCTAGTGAAACTGTCTCAAAACTGATGTCCTACACTAACCTAATGGCGCCAGGAAAAAGAAAAGTCACTGCCACAGTGGCTGAGTGGTGTTTTTTGTTTGCTTGTTTGTTTGTTTGTTTTTTACAAAACTGCTCAGTCTTGACTGTACATGTTCTCAGAAACAGTAAATCCATAGAGGATGGAGATAATCAGGTGCAGCACTCAACATGCTCTCTGTTCAGTATCTATTCACACACACAGGCACTTAATGCCTTTTATTTGGATGAGAATGATGATCATAGTCATCAGACCCAAGTGCAATACTCCAAAAACTCAAGAGCATAGTCAGATCAGAGGATCTGGAGGCTCTGATGTTAATTTTCCCAGACAAATTTTTCCTGTCTGAATACAGAGTTAATGGTGAAGCCATAAAGAAAACTAGTCTGTCTAGAAAACTAATCTTCCCCCCAAACGCAATTTATATACTTCTTTCATTCCCTACTTCAGGGAATGTAATACTAGAATTGAGCTCAAGTATCCTGCCTTTTTTGGTCTAACTACTGATTTGTTTTAGATGATATAAATGGCAAAATGGCATGTAGCCACTTATGTAACATGCGTGGTTTTAGGTGGTATGTATCATTTGATAAACATCAACAAGTACCACCTAAACAGACATTTTAACGGTTTGCTAATATACTAATATTTTTATGCATAATTTTTCACAGCTTTCTAAAGGCATATTTGACACGGACTACCTGAAAATATTTAAAGTGTACCATTTGCTATTTTGACATACACGTACGCTTGGGAAAACATCACCCCAAGGAATATAATGAACATGTCTTTCTCCCTCAAAGTCTTCTTTTGTAATTCTTCCTCCTGCCCCTCCCCACCAACCCATTCCCTAGTCATAGATAACCACTGCGCTACTTTTAGCATTATGGATTAGTTTACATTTTCCAGAATATTACATAAATAGAATCATATACTATATATGCTCATGGCCTGGCTTCTTTCACTTAACACAGTTATTTTGTGATTCATCTTTTTTTTCCTTTTCTTTTCTCACAAAGGAAATAGCTTTTTGGTTTTTATTTTGTTTTGCTTTGTTTTTGTTTTTGTTTTTGTTTCTTGCACAGTAGCGTTCCATTCTATGTATATACCGTAATTTTTTTTTTTCCTTTCAGCTGTTCTGGGGTTGTCTTCAATTTTTTACTATTACAAATAAGACTCCTATGAACATTTGTGAACAAGGCTTTGTGTAAATGTGCCATCAGTTCCCTGGGCAAAATCCCAGAAGAATGGCCAGCTCACATGACGGGTGTACATTTAACATGTTAAGAAATCACCAAACTGTCATCCAAGGTTGTTGCACCATTTTACCTTTTCATCAGGAATATATGGAAGTTCCAGGTGCTCCATATTTTTATGAAGACTTAAAAACTCTGGACCATATTAAGTCTTGATAAAAATATGGAGCATATTAATAGGTGTTAGTGGTACCACACTGCTGTTTTAATTTCCATCTAACAACTAATGATGGCGAACCCCTTTCAGGAGCTTATTTCCATCTGATGCTTTTAAATTTTTGCTCATTTTTTTGATTGGGTGTTTTGTTTTCTTATTGCTCTGTTTTGAGGGTCTTTATATATTCTGGTTAAAAGTCCTTTAATAGATATGTGATTTGCAGATATGTACCTTTTCATTTCCTAAGAATGTCTTGCAGAGAGAGATTTATTAAATTTGATAAAGTATACTTCATAAATTATTTATCTTATGGATTGTAATTTAGATGATATAAGAAATCTTTGCCTAACAAAGTCACAGAGATGTTTCCAGTGTTTTTTTTTTTAAATAAGTTCTATAGTTCGAAGTTTTACATTTAGTCTATCATTTATTTGAATTATTTTTGGGGCATGTTTTTTTGAATATGAAACTGTTCAGGCACCATTTCTTGAACAACATATTTTTCTCCTCCTTTGAATTCCCTTTGCACATTTGTCAAAAATCAATAGACCATACATATGTGTAAGTCTACTTCGGGGCTCTATATTTTGTTCTATTGATTTGTCAAAATTTATGCCAATATTATACTGTCTTGATTGTGGTAGCTATGTCATACATTTTGAAATCATGTAAGGCAGACTCTCTTTGTTTCTCTCTCTCTTTTTTTTTCAAAGTTGTTTTAGCTAATCTAGGTCCTTTGTATTTTCAACTGAATACTGAATGAGGCAGCTTGTCAATTCCTATGAGAAATTCTACCGGAGTTGTGTTTGGTATTGCAGTGAATCTCTACATAAATTTGAGGAGAAATGACATCTTAGTCTACCAAGTCTCCCAATCCATGAACAAGATCTATCTCTCCATTTATTTCGACCCTTCTCTATCTTCTTCCAGTAAGGTTGTGTAGTGTTCAACACTGCATGTGTTTTATCAAATTTATCCCAAAGTATTTTACATGGTGCTGCTATTGCAAATGGTATTTTAAAATTTCAACTCCAGCTTGCTCATTGCTAGTATATATTAATTTTAGTATATTTTTCTTGATCCTGCAAACTTGCTAAACTCACATACTGCTTCTCATAACTTATTTTTTGTGAATCTTTTAAGATTTTCTTCAAAATCAGTCATGTCAATCTGTGACTAAAGATAGTCTTTTTATCTTCCTTTTCAAGCTGGATACATCTACATTTTTTTCTAAAACAGTTTTAGATTCACAGAAGAGTTGCAAAGATTATATTAAGTATTACTCTTTATTCTTCACCTATTTTCCTTTTTTTTAACTTTATAGTTTATTGTCAGGTTGGTTTCCATATAACACCCAGTGCTCTTCCCCACTATTGACCTCCACCATGACCATCACCTCCCTTCCCCTTTCCTCCTCCCCTTTCCGCCCTCAGTTTGTTTTCAGTATTACTATTTTCCTTTAATGCTAACAACTAACATCTGGGATATATTTATCAAAAGAAATTAATCTTGGCACAATACTATCAACCAACCTAGATATTAGTATAAAATGTACCTCTTTAGTCTCTGATAATATTCCTTATCTAGGAGCCTAGTTTCTGTGATACTAATACAGCCATTCCAGCTTTCTTATACTTTGTGCTTAGAAGATATATACTTTCTACTCTCAATTTTTACTTGTGTGAATATATTTAAAATGCATTTTATATAGAAACTATATAGTTGGGTTTTGTTTCCTAACACAGTATGATAATCTCTGCTTTTATTTGGACTGTTTAAATAATTTGCATTGATAGCTATGTAAATATGAAGACAAAGAGTAGACAATTAGGGTTTATATCTACCATTTTACTATCTTCTCCACTTGTCCACACCCCCCCTCATCTTTTTCTGACAGTGTCGATTCCTACACCCCCCCGCCCCCCAACCCCCACTCCTGCCACTTAGGAAATAAAGTTACTTAGAGAGCAGTCTGATTCTTTGATGCTTATTTTTAAAGATTTCTTAGGGAAACCTCTCTCTAGGGCTATTTTACCCCTGTCATGAACATAGGATGCTATTGGCATCTCTACCAAATGCCCTGAGCCTTCACTGAGATCTCATCTCTCCGGCTGGCCAGCCCTGGAAATTGCTCAGTTTGCAGTTGCCTGGTAACTGTTCTTTGCTTGAAATTTGTTCTTTTTCTAGTAGTTGTTCTGGCGCATGAAAATTGCCCCTACACGTTCACCATTCTGTCTTCAGCCAGTGACTTGAGGGGACCCTACTGCAGTTTTGAGGAGTTCTTTCCCTACACAGTTCTTTTCCCTTCCCTCTGGTACTCTCCTCAGGCAAATTCTATCCATCTCAAATCCCCTGAACTTTGATCACTATCTCCTGAACTTAGACCACTGAGCTCTGCTTGTGTTTCTCCTTCCTCTACTGCATTACCTATTTCTGCCTCTGGGCAGGAAGCCAGGGTGACAAACGGGGCTCAGCGCTTCTATCCCCCCTTTCCTCAAGGATCACTTTCTTTTGCTTCCTGCTGTCCAATGCAACCATTCCATTTATTTGGCTCGTTTTACATTTGCCTTGTAGTCACCGAGCAGTGTTTTCATTTGCTCAGCCCACTACCACAAAATAACACTGACTAGGGGCCTTAGCAACAGAAATGTATTTTCTCTCAGGTCTGGTGGCTAGAAGTCTAAGATCAAGGTTTAGAAGGGTTGGTTTCTTCCGAGGCCTCTCTCCTTGTTGGCAGATAACTACTTTCTCCCTGTGCCTTCACATGGTTTTCTCCCGGTGTCCATGTCCTAATCCCTTACAAAAACATCAGTCTTTTGGCGCTACAGCTCACTCTAATGACATCTTTTTAATTTTATTACCTCTTTAAAGAGCCCATCTCCAAATGCATTCACACTCTGAGGTACGGGAGGTGAGGGCTTCAGGACATGAATTTGGGGGGTTGGGAGAAGGGCAGAACACAATTCACCTACAACAGGCAGTCTACAAACGGCTCCTCTGTTATGCCAGCAGCTGAATTTTTGAATTTCACTATTTGCCAGTTATTTTTTAAGAATGTTGCAGAATTTGGGATGCCTGGGGGGCTCAGCTGGTTAAGCATCTGACTTCGGCTCCGGTCAGGATCTCATGGCTCGTGGGTTCGAGCCCCGCGTCAGGCTCTGTGCTGACAGCTCGGAGCCTGGAGCTGCTTTGGATTCTGTGTCTCCCTCTCTCTCTGCCCCTCCCCTGCTCTATCTCACATACACACACACACACACTCTCTCTCTGTCTTCTCAAAAATAAATAAATTTTAAAAAGAAAACAGAGGGGCGCCTGGGTGGCCCAGTCAGTTGAGCATCCAGCTTCGGCTCAGGTCATGATCTCACAGTTCGTGGGTTTGAGCCCCGCATCGGGCTCTGTGCTGACAGCCCAGAGCCTGGAGCCTGTCTTCGAATTGACTCTCCCTTGCTCATGCTGTCTCTCTCTCTCTCTCTCTCTCTCTCTCTCTCTCTCTCTCTCTCTCTCTCTTTCTCTCTCTCTCTCTCAAAAATAAATAAAACATTAAAAATTAAAAAAAGAAAAAAGAAAAAGAAAAAAGAATGTTGCAGACTTTAATCCACTTAATTGTCCCACTGTCAGAGAGGCATTAGAAATCCTATTTTAGATCGAAAAACATTGAGGCTCAGACACTTAAGTAATTTGCCTAAGATTCTATAGCTCATAAGTGGAATAGCCTGGAGTTGAATCCATGCGTTACTCCAAAACTCTGCCTCTTCACCACTGCGCTTTGCTTTCTTTTAGGACACACGTGAAAGGCAGGACTAATGTCTCAGGGTCACGCTCTCAGAAACATGGGCAGATATTCCTGAAATACCTAGCCTTGACACTTGACTGGATTCAGAGCTTTACTTCTTAGCAAGCAGGTCACAAATTTTCCCATGTCACCAAACAGAGATATTCTAGAGTATACGCCAGGACTCAGATGACATAAGCACTTTTCACTTTGTTCAACTTTCCCACTTGAAGACTTATTTCGTGTATGTTCATGTAACTTTCCTTAGGATATGTTTTAAATAAGAAAAATCTTTGAATTTTATATAAATCAAATGTCATAAACCATAAGGATCTAGCTATGCTGTGTGAAGTTTACTTTACATCTGAATTATCAAGTTAGGTATGGAGAGCTGACAAAGGTAACTCTCATCTTGTTGAGGGAGAACAATTTTTTCATCAGTCAAGTGAAAGAGTTCATTTAGGCACCGAGAGAAGTAGACATTGTTTAATGGCCTTCTACGGGCCCATTTCTGTCAAGGATAATTAATGATCATCATAAATGTATTATGACAGCAATGTTTTCTATCCTGAATAATAGATTAGACTAACACTTGGCATCTACGTTTTAGTATTTGAGCTGGATCTGATGACAGCAAGAATGTTCTGAGCAAAATAGTCTATGCATGAGGCAGAAACAGACATAGTAGTATGTAGTGAGGATTCTAACGTCAATATGCCATTTGGGGGCACTGCAATGTGATGCTAAGCAGATAATGCTGCCATGTGTATCTACGCCATTGATTGTCAAATGATAATGAGCCCAAGGTCCCAATTTGGTTGGAGTTCCTCTTATAGAACTGATCCTGATTTTAAATATAAATATTTCCTCATTCTCCTTGCTCAAGTAATGCTATTTTTAACCTGTGACTCGAATGTCATAATTTTACTTATGAAGGATTGGGAAATTCAAGGAAAAAATATCAACAAAATTTTAGGCATCAAGGTTTTGACCGAATACTCCACCTTCCTACCAAAACTCTTTGCTCAACTTGCTTTATAGACCAACCTACAAGCTAGACATTGAACTTGTGCACTGAAAATGCAGATGCTGATGTGGTAATGATGAGAACCAGAACTTGAGACAAGGTCTAAGATGAAGTTACCTCTATTTGGGAGGTAATTCCTGGAAGCAAGATTGAGGAACTGGGAAGAGGGAAAAGAGAACTTATCAGAAGCAGGCAGAAGGCATAACTTATTTGTTCCCCACTGCGTAATGGGATTCACGCCCAGGTTACCTCTGAGGCATTGCCTAGAATGTGCCTCTCAGAAGGACTACAGAGTGTAGGTAGCATGTGCTCCTATTTCGTTAATTGAGGGTTGCCCGCAGGGCATTAAATCCTGCTCGATTCTTGCCTGTGTGCCTGGTCACTGGCTGAGAGGGCAGGATCTAGAGAAAACCCAGAGACAGAAAAACAAGCGAGCTAGAAGGGGGGATGGTATCAGTGGCCAGTGATGGGCACTTTCCACCATGGCTACTCTGGAGTCATGGTGGGATATGATATGGGGCCACGGAAAACTTCTGCCACAAATTGGGTGTTTATTTTAAAAATGCAGATTCCTTTTTAAGACTGAACTTCCTGATGAGCGTGCTTCTTTCCAGTGAGGCACAGAGCACCTCTGACTAGAGGCATTTGTCCAGTTTTCTAAAGACAGATGAAGATGAAATTTAATCTCCCTCCAGACACACTGCCATCTGGACCTGGGATTAATGACCGCAAAGATGAGACCTTTAGAGCAGTAATCCCAATGCAATGGCGAATGCACAAATATAAACACTTGTACAAATTCAGAGCTAAAGAGTCTTGAATGACATTGCTTTTATAAGAAAGCTCGCGAGAACATATTAACCATGACCTTGTGAACAGATAAAATAGGTGGCCAAGTATAACTTGCGTTTCGAGAGCTGCCATGCCTGGGGGAGAGAGGCTGCCTTGGCAATTTTCCCATCCTTCATCAGGGGAGTTTTCATCATAATAATATTTGTAATGGCTTTCATTGACACACAATAAACTGCATATATTTAGATTGTACTGTTTGATCAATTTTCATGGATGGACGCACCTGTGAAGCCACCATCACAATCAAGATAGTGAACAGATCCTTCACCCCCGAAAGTTTCCCCAAGCCCTTCTGACATCCCTTCCCCACCCCTCCACTCCCGGGCTGTCACTGGTCTGTTTTCTATTGCTGTAGGTTACTTTGCATTTTAGGTAATTGTATATAAATATAGATAATTGTGTACAAATAGATTCATATAGCGTGTGCTCTTGTTTGGTCTGGCTTTTTAAACTCAGTATAATTATGTTCAGGGAAATTCATGCTGTTGCGTGTGTCAATAATTTATCCTTTTTTAGGGCCGAGTGTTTTCCAATGCATTAATAGAACACAAATTGTTTATCTGTTCATCTACTGGTGGACGTCTCAATTTCTGGCAGTTGCAAATAAAGCTGTTCTGAACATTGATATATAAGTCTTTGGATGGATGTATCATTTCATTTATCTTGCATAAAAGAGGAATGACTGGGACATATGGTATGTGTATATTTAACTTCTTAAGACACTGCCAAAATGTTTTCCAAAGCAGTTGTATCATTTTTCATTCTCATCAGCAGCGTCTGAGAGTTCCAGATGTTCCACATCATTACTAACACTTGGTGCGGTCAGTGGTTTCACTGTAAGTGGGTTACAGTGCAGTATCTCTTTGCGGGTTTAATTCACACGTTCTTAAGGTTTAAGATGTTAAGTGTGTTTTCATGTGCTTATTTGCCGTCTATGCATCTTCTTTGGTACAGCGTCTACTCAAATCTTTTGCCTATTGTCTTATTGGCTGTTTTCTTATCACAACATTTTGAGTTCCTTACGTATTTTGAATACAAGTCCTTTGTAAGTATCTGAGTGGCATATATTTCTACCCTGATGTGGTTTGTCTTCTCATTCTTTTCATAGTGAGTTATGAAAAGCAGAACATCTTCCATTCGATAATTCTCAGTTTCTCCTATGTTTTCATCTGACTATTAGAGTTTGGGGTTTTATATTTAGGTTTATAATGAAATTTGAATTTTTATATGGCATGAGTTATAGATTGAAGCTCTTTTTTTTTAATTGTTTAATCACAATGTAATCAATAGTGCGGGCACGTGGGTGGCTCAGTCAGTTGAGCATCTGACTCTCGGTTTCAGCTCAGGTCATGACCTCATGGTTCGTGGGTTTGAGCCCCGTGTTGGGCTCTGAGCTAAGATCTTGGAGCCTGCTTGCAATTCTCTCTCCCTCTCTCTCTGCCCCTCCCCTGCACTCTCTCTCTCAAAATAAATAAATAAATATTAAAAAAAAAAAACAATGTAATCAATAGTGGTAGTAGAAGAGGCAGTTGCAGTGACAGGCTAATTAACATTGGTTTCTTTGAGAATGGAAGGGTGTAGCCTTTATCTACTATAGTTAGACTCTCTGCCAGATGCTTGGAGATATCATCTCAATTCTTAATAAAATCTGAAAATGGGTAGCTCAGTCAGTTGGGCGACTGACTTCAGCTCAGGTCATGATCTCATGGTTCGTGGGTTCAAGCCCCGCATCGGGCTCTGTGCTGACAGTTCAGGGCCTGGAGCCTGCTTCAGATTGGATTTTGTGTCTCCCTCTGTCTCTGCCCCTTCCCCGTTCATGCTTTCTCTCTCTCTCAAAAATAAATAAACATTAAAAAATTAAAAAAAAAATCTGGCAAACAGGTGTAGCTGATTGGTCCCCAGTGGCATATCTCCTTGACTTACCTCCTATTTAAGTTACTGCTGCAATGGGCATTGTGGGCCCAGGGCAGATTCATTTCCATTGCCGTCTCCTACCCCGGCACACTCTGCATTCCACCTCAGGGTCTTCTCTGAGGCCAAGGAGCCTGCTCTCACCCAGCATTGCGAGAGAGGTCTCACAGGGCAGGGAAGGTAATGCTGCAGGGCAGCCTCGGCCAAAACAGACCAAGATCCGAAAGATACAGGCTCTAGTCCCATGTCCTTCGGGTGAGCACTTCTGAGAGGCCTGCTGTAGTGTTCTCAGGTGGTCATGGAAGAATCAGGCTCTCACGGACCCCAGTACAAACTTAACAGCGTATCCTGCTGCCTTTCCCTCCTTCTTTGTTTTAGGCACCCCACTCCCTCGTTGCTGCTTCCTGAATTATCTTCCAAATAAAACACCTACACTCAAGTCCTTATCTGGGCTCTGCTTTCAAGGGAACTCAAATTAAGGGAGTGGTTATTTTTATCTCAATACTAGGGACAATTAAATACCACAGAGATAAAATCATTGTCCTACGCCACCATGCTCATAAAGCAGTGAAGCTGGGATTTGAACACAGATCTGGTCCCAGAACCTGCATTCATTCCTCATTAGGATCAACCTGTCCATTCATCAGCACCTTGGGAAAGGCAATAATGTCTAGTAGTTAGGAGTAGGGTTCCTGGCTCTGTCACCACTGGCTGTGAGGCCTTGAGCAAGTCATGTAACATCTCTGTGCCTCAGTTTTGTCAGATGTAAAATGCTTAGAACAGTGTTGGCATATAACATGCATTACATGTATTATGACTTGCTATTATTATCATGTTGTTGCTGTTGCTATAACCAAGCCATACCATATTCAAGATACCTTCCCCGACATAGAACCTGCATGTAGTAATCTTCCCAGTGGGTATATTCCCAGTACAGTAGCTATATTCCAGAGAAGCGGAGGGGAAGAAAAGTTTAGGAGTCTCTACTGTAGCCAATAGAATCAGAGGATGAAGACTTTCAATAATATTTTACCTTAGCAACGCAATTGCTATGAAACGAATCCTGCGCCCACTTCTGAATTTATGTGTCGAAGCCCTAACCCCCAATGTGATGGTAATTGGAGATGGTACTTTTGAGAGGCAATCAGGGTGAGATGAAGTCATGAGGATGGGACTCTCATGATGAGATTAATGCCCTTCTAGGGAGAGATGCCAGAAAGCTTATCCTTACACTTACTCTCTCTCTCTTTCCCTCTCTCTCCCTCCCTCTTTCTCAGTCTCTTCACCATGTGAGAGCACAATAAGATGCCTGTCTATAAGCCAGGAAGAGAGCCCACACCAGACCCAACCATGCAGGCCCACTGATCTTGGACTTCTAGGTTCCAAAACTGTGAGAAACAAATTTCTGTTGTTTAAGGCACCCCGTCTCTTGTATTTTGTTATGGCAGCCCAAGCTGTCTAAGACAGAAATCATGCAACTTGAGTTAGATAAAGTCAAATGGTTTTGCAAAGTGTTTACATCAATTTTCACTCCCAGGAGGAGTATGTGATAATGAAGATGGTCTGGGAAAACACATCGATGATAATAGAAGCCGTGTCCTTTGAGAAGCCAACACCGACTGCTTAGTGCAAAGACCACTCCCCCCTACAAAGTCATTCTGTTCCATTGTGAACGCAGATAACAGCTCACAGTTGTATTAGCAGTACCTGTAACGGTCACAATGGAAAACGCACATTTTCACAGTTTCAAATCAGAGTTTTTACAAATATCATGAGCTATTGTTTATGTTCATCATCGCTTTGAAATTATAGGAATTATCAGACCCACGGCTAGATCTTATTATTTAATTCATTAATAAAGAAGAAAACATATAATTTCATCACAATTTTTAAAAGTTGTGGTGAGTATCTTTCAATATAATTAATTTCCTTGGTGATTCTATAAAATCATAAAATTTCTATATTTTGATTCTATAAATTCATAAAATTTACCTATAAAATAAATCTTATGAATTTACAAACATTCCAAGAAGAGATCCACTGATTTGACCCAATGATGAGAGGTCTGTATCTCAAAAATGATTAAAAACCCGTGTCTTAGCTCCTAAACTAGGCTGCTTCTGTTAGACTTCCTGGTACGAATTTTGCTGGTTGATGTGGAAATATATTTTTACTTCCCCAAGAGGTTCTGCTTAGATAATATTAAATCTAGTAAACCTCTAAGACCCCAAATCAGGAACAGATTCCTGCAATCTGTCATTCATTTGGTGGGTTCGGTCAAACCCACCAAGTGTTTCTTATGCATAGTTGAGTATTTCTGCATCAAAATTGGGATTAAATGGGTATTCTATTTATTCTGAAGTTGGTCCAGACATCAACACTCTTCAGAAAGTGCATCTATTATGTTTAATCTACTTAAATAGTGGACATATTGGCAAATTAGCCTGTCATCAGTATTGTAGTGCTGGATGAATCCACACCTTACAAGGATTTCTGGGCCTCTTTGTGAATTATTTCTCCAAAATAAGTTTAAAATTGATTTCTTTATCTACTTCTTTGTTTTTAAGGGGTGGTACAGCAGAGAGCAATCTTTTGGAATAACCTTCGCTCTTTAAAATTGAAGGTAGAGGAATACAAAGTTTGAATACAGTCCCTGGACAGCAGTGGTATTTGTCCATCAAACGTGAGCTTGTCACATGGTTGCATAGACAGATCAACAAAACTTCATGGCTAAACTGTTGTTTATTGGCTATACATTGTTTAAATGCATGCTAAAGAAATACATCAAACTGTGTTATTGTATAAGAACTTTCAGATAAAAATCAAAAAATATTTTATATGTGGTTAAGAAAACATTTGTGTTTTACTCCATGTGAAGAGAAAATTGTCAGTTCTTTAACCATAAAGCAGACGATGACTCAGGACTGTCACTATCGCCAACTGTGTAGGATAATGTTGTTGTATGGTGTTTGTAACCTACTCACAACTTTATATTCCCGAGCTGCCTGTAAACACGTCTTCCTTGTCACAACTTTGTGTGTTCATGCTGTAACGGAGGGTTGAGTAGACAACAGTATACTTTCAGTGGTCCAAACCAGCAGGTGAGACAAAGGAAGATCGCAGGGTGTGTTAGTTAGAATGGTTGGGGTTACAACTAACAACAACAACAACAACAACAACAACAACAACAAAAACCAGTATCTAAACTGATAGAAGAGAGTTACTTTGTCTATTTTGCTTTAGTGTTTCTCATCACTGGAAATGGTAAAAAGGGCTTTAAGCCTACCCTCATCCAACACTTAAGCAATGGAACAAGCACCTAGATTCTCTTTTCCTTAAAGGCTTCTTCATCAATGATAACTTTCCTCCTGTGGTCATGCAGTGGCTGTGGGCATTCGGGAGGCTACAGGTTTCTTTGATTTGATGCCATCGAAAAGAGAAAGAGTTGTCCCCCATTGGCCTGGCATGGATCATGTGCTCATCCTTGAACCAACACCTGCAGGAGGTGATGGATTAGGAGGATTAGGTAAAATCAATTATGGTCCATACCTGGAAAAGAGGATGAAGTCATTCCCTCCCAAACCTGTGAGCTTGAGAAATTCAAAGCCTACTGTAAAGGGGAAAGAAAGAGACTGGTAAGCTTCTGAGAAGCATCACTTATGCAAGGGAAGAGTATTCTTAGGCAAAGCACAAGTCATAGGACTCATGGGTTTTCCAGTTTGATGGAGCCTACTTTGGTTTCCTGCATTGAAACTGGACTGGGAGTGAAGAGGTGAGGGATAGAAGCTTGGGCATGGAGGAACAGAGGCTGGGCTTGGGTTGGGGGATAGAGAATGAGTTTGTGGGGGTTGAGAGCAGGGAGCTGTTATTGACAGAATTGCTCTTCGTGTCCTTAGGGAAGAACAGGATGAGAACGTTTTCTTGATGATGAGACAGATGCTATGCCTCTGATTCCATTCCCCTGGATTCGAAAAGGATTAGTTCCAGTTCAGCCCTGTTATGGTGGAATCCATCCTCAAGCCCAAGTCGGGTGCGTGAAGGATGACCCAAACACTCACCAAGGGGTAAGTGCACAGCACTTCATGCAAGCAGGCCTGTGTTAGAGCTGGGGAAGTCTAGTCCATGGAGAAGACTGATGACCATGCTCTTTGGCCTCATCCTTTGTTTCCTGTGCCCATCTGGCAATTCTCAGATGGTGGTGGGTGTTTCCTTTCCTATGGAGATGTTGTCTCCTACCAACATGAATTAGTCTATAGCTATTGATAAAGGCATTCTAGCCAATCTCCCACTCAATCTGCCCATTCACCTCACATCATTCATAAAGTCACAATTACTTATATTTTCTTGCTCAAAATCACAAGAGTAATGTTAGTCAACCTTTATTGTGAACTTAGTATGTGTCAGGTACTATTATAACTTATTATTTATTCACTCATTTAAAAAATAGGATCTTTCAATGTCTCTTCATTGTCTGAAAAATAAAAAATATCCCATTTAGTAGAGCATCCCAAACTCCCTATGATCTGAAACATGTTCACTTTCCTGGTCTGTTTCTACATATCCTATGTTTCACACACATAGAAGTTCTCTTCTTCTAATGTTTTGCATTTTCTAGCAATTTCCTCACTCTGCCAATTCCACTTGAAAAATCTGCCCGGCCCCCTCCTGTCACCACCAAAACCACCATCAAATATCAAACTTTCCATAGAGCCTTTGTCAATAACCCCAAGTGAAAACATGTCTGTCTCCTCTGGGAATCTAACATTTGCTTGACCTTTTGACTGCCATACAATTGGAAGGGCACTCATGTATCCTACTGTACACAGACTCATTTAATTTAGCAGTTAGCTACCTAGGTGCAGGTTCATTGCCGGGACTACAAAGATAAACAAGGCCGTGGACCCTGACCTCAAGAAATATGCGGTCTAACCTGAGTAAAAATATAGGTTGCAGTGTGAAAGAGTTGTGCACATTGGGATGACATACAGTTTCAGAAGTATAAAACTAGGAGTGACTGACTGAAATATTGTCAGGGTACACTTGACATTGGAGGGAGGGCTGTGACAAAGAAGAGAAGGTTACCAGCACATAGACATAAGAGAGAGGATGTTTAAGGCGAGGCCCACCAAGCAAAGGCAAGGGCATGTCAAATTTCATACGATGCCTGGAAAATTTTGAGCAATGTGAGAATGTTTTGAGAAGAAGGCATACTTATGCTTAAGAGCATGGCTGGTGGAATAAATAAAACCTGACTCAAATTCCAGCTTTGTGACATAGGAACCATTTGACATTGAATGAGTTAATTTCTTTGATCCTAGCTCTACCTCTGCTATAACATGAGGAAACAGTAATATTCATGCTTAGGTAGAGATGCAATAGGATAAAATATGTCAGTACTTAGAACAGTGCCTCACACACAGTTGAGGGGGGGGAGGCTTAACAAATTGAAGTTCTGGAGTTTTTGTGTCTTTTGTACCTTGTGCTTGACGCTTTAAGGAGGACTGTGTCTGTGTTCCGAGGATCTGTAGATCCTCTCAGATAAGTATTTGACATGGTTGCGTGCCCTCTCTGGCTTTTGTGGACTTTCCGTGGCCAGAACTTGTGGCTATTCCTCACAGAACTGGTTTCAGGCAGCTGGATCTACATGTCCAGCAGGTGCAGAGAGCAGCAAGCGCCCCACTTGGGTGGCGGCTAATCAATGACTGGCAAAAGTGCTGCCAGCTGGCACTACTGCCTCCCCAGCTTCCCCAAGGGGACCAGGCTGGAGCTCCCCTTGATACATGTTGCCTGAGACCACGCCTCTGCTCGGTTTACTCTCTTCCCTTCCCTGCCTCACCCCTCCTTTAGTGGTCTCTCTGGCACACTTCCTTAATGAACTGCTTTCACATGAAGCCTCACTGAAAGGTTTAATACCAGGAGCCCAACATAAGCTGTGTGTCCCTCACCTCACCTCCCGTTTTCACGTCCACCTTCCAGCAACCTCAATCAGGCTGTGAGTGGCAGCACTAGATCTAAGAGAGGCGGAATGGACAATATGTGGTGCCAGGCATTGTGAGGAGCACTGAGGAAGGGAGATTGGGGGCCAGCGCAGAGTTTAGGAGATTCTAGTGCGGAGACGGTCTTCTGGTCTTTCTAATGGAAAGTAATTGATGCTTTAGGGCAAATCCATTCCCCAATCTTAGCACCATTAAGACATCATTTGCCCGGAAGCACTGAGCTGTGTAAACTTGATGTTCTCTCTGAAGGGCCAGTTTACTTGGTTCAGAGCAGACAGTGGGCTGGCTGTTCTGAGCTGTGCATTGGACAGACACCCACCACAGCCAGGACTACATAGCTCTGACTCATGGGTGCTTGGGACAATACGCCAGCCTGACTGCTCACAGCACCTCTTCCCTCTTTTCTCCACGGGGCTCCAGTGCCCATCAGTTTAACTTAATTCTGCTGTTAGTTCATCAGGTCATAATCAGCCTCATCCCCAGGAACTCTACCAATCAATTGGAGATCTGAAGCCGTGTTGCTTTCCGAGAAAATCCCTGTGAATCCAGGATAAACACCGGTGCGGGTTAAATTTGCACAACTTCAGCCATTCTTATCAAGATAACTACAGCAAAGGGGGCAGTTCTCACATTCCAGATATCTGTGCCTAAACGTGTTGCTGGCTGATATGAAAATCCCAAATCCAGCCAACTCTTCCAGTCCCTGGATGGTGAAATCCTCTAAAAAAATGGGGGATTTTATGCTAAGCGAAATAAGTCAGTCAGAGAAAGACAAACAGATGACTTCATTCATATGTGGAATTTAAGAAACAAAACAGATGAACATAGGGGAAGGGAAGGAAACATAAGATAAAAACAGAGAGGGAGACAAACCACAGGAGCCTCTTAAATATAGAGAAAAAAAACTGAGGGAAGGCTAAATGGGTGATGGAGGGCATTAAGGAGGGCACTTGCTGGGTTGAGCACTGGGTGTTAATATGTAAGTGATGAATCACTGGGTTCTACTCCTGAAACCAATACTACACTGTATGTTAACTAACTTGAACTTAAATAAATAAATTTTTTTAAATGGGAATTTCTTTAAAGGTTAGCTAGCAGGAAGGGCTTCTTAAATTTAACTAATTAGATTAATTTTCAAGTTTCCACACACCATCTCAGACACAAATATCATCGATGAATCAGCATGAGGGCCTATGCTCTATATTTGACAGTACACTTTCTCAAAATAAAACAGAAGTTCTCTGTTTTTTAAACAAACTATCACTTGATTTTTAAAGAATCATAAAAGTACATTCTGGTTGGAAAAAAATATGTTTTCTTTGGCTAAGCCTGGGTCAGTTTTAATTAAATAAGCATATTTATAAATTCTGTAAATGAAACCATAAAATATATCAACCAGCTAGCCAGACTCCCCCGGTGCTTTTGACTGGCACCAGTTAGCCTTGAACCATCAATTTCAGTGCTTAATATATCACCATTACTGTCTGGGTAGTGGGGCTCGCATCCTATTTCTGCTGGGTTATAGCAAAAGGAACAAGAAAGGTCATCAGAAGTACCACATTCAGAGGAAGCATGGATTATTTAACAGTGACTATTTTTACGGCTGTTACAGCTTATTCATTTTGTCAAGGCCAATGCCCTCGTCTTGAACCACTGGGTATTAAGAGACAAGGGAAACCAGAACCATTTCTAGGAAATAATCATAGCTCATAGATGGGAGCACAGGGAACCTGTGGTTTATAATCTTTGTTTAACCAGGTTTCCCGAGGGAATTTAGAGACTTCCTGTGTCCTTTTTGGTTTTACAGACATTAATTAACTATGTGATAGACTCTAATTTTTGAGCTTGGGTGAGAGAAGGGGAGGGTCTACAAATATAGCCACATATACAGCTGAGTTCACCTGCTGCATTCATCAAATGGAGAAATTAGTTCTACTGAAATACGGTATGTTACCAAGCCCCATGCCCAGTGGGGCAGGAATGTCTACCTTAACCTTGTGCTCATCTTGAGGAAACTAGAGAGCTCCTGTTCTCCTGCCGTAGTGCTGAAGATGTGGGGATATTTGAAGACTGAAAAGAGCTCTGACGGCAAATGAAGTGGTGTGTTGCCTTTACGTTTCAAAGCCTGTAGTTAGGATCTGTGTTATCGATCTCCTCCTCCCTCCCGGATCAGTATTTTAAGCACACAGTCATACTCTAAACAGAGGAGTTGGCAAACTCTAGCCCATGAACTGAATCTGGCCCATCCCCTCTTTGGTAAATAAAGATTTTTTGAACCTCAGCCATGCTCATCCATTTACATATTGTCTGTAGTCACTTTCATGCACAACAGGAGAGTTTAATAGTTCCAGTTGAGACCAAATGACCCACACAGCCTAAAATATCTGGTGCTTTCACACAAAAAGTTTGCAATTTTTGTCATGAAAGGAAAAGAAAAATAATTAATCTTTTATAGCACTAAGCCAAGAGAAAATGTATCCATGCATTGAGAAATAGTAATACAAATGCATTATTTAGAATTTTAAGGCAACAACAAGAAGACACAACCAAAAGAGTTCAAAGTGGCTGCCTCATGGGGAGGATCAGGGCACTACTGGGTTTTGTAAAAAGTTAAGTTTATCGATACTATTAAAATTTTCAAAATAAGAACATAATTACTTTGATAAACAAGCAAACATGTACTACCAGGAACAACCACAATATTCTCCCTTTACCCCACATTTCTCTGTAGTCCTCACCCCCTTTGTCTCCTTTCATATCGCAATTTCTTGAATTCAGTAAAATCTGTCTTCTGTCCCCTCAGTCTAAGGAAACTGTTCTTGTCAATACTATCGACATCCTCCACATTGCCAAATCAAATGAACGTCTTCTCCATCTTCCTATCTGATTCTCAGTAGCACCCAACACAGTCCATTCTTCCTTCGGTCTTGAAATACTCTACATTTAGCCTCCTAATTTTCCTCTCCCTCAGAAGCTGTCCCTTCCCGCTGTTCTATGCCTGCTCTTCTGTGTCACCTCAATCTTTTTGAGTCAACTTGTTGCAGGGGTTAGCCTAGCACCCTATTATCATATCAATACTCTCCCCCATGAGGTCTTATCCAATCCC
This sequence comes from Cryptoprocta ferox, assembly GCA_028646485.1. Taxonomy (NCBI): domain Eukaryota; kingdom Metazoa; phylum Chordata; class Mammalia; order Carnivora; family Eupleridae; genus Cryptoprocta; species Cryptoprocta ferox. Next base: position 134,489,116 of record CM053573.1, on the reverse strand, counting down.
AAGAATCCAGTCCAAATCTTTACTTTCACCACTTACTTGACATTCTACCAGGTTTTGTAATACTTGTTTGAAATTTATTAGGACTAAAACCAGATCCCTTAATAATTTCCTACAGCCTTCGCCCCAAGCCTCCTTCCACCCTGGGTTGCTTCATTTATTAAATGGCACTCCCTGGTAGCTCAGACCCCAAATTCAGGAGTTATTCTTGATTCCTTCTTTTTTTTTTTCATCACTATGTCCTTGAATGAATCACGAAATTCTAACCATTTTTCCTTCAAAATGTATCTCTAATCTGTTCACTTCTCTCCAAGACCACAGCCAGCATCTTAGTTCAATTAACCATCATGTCTTACCTGGTCCCCTGCAATGCTTCCTAAGTGCTCTGTCAGCCTCCATGCCTGCCCCACCACTGCTCACTCACCACACAGTGGCCAGAAAAATCTGTTTAAAATAAACCAGATCATCTTTGACACACATTCCAATCAATGACTTCCAACTGCTCACACAATAAACTCCAAACCCTTTATCACAGCCGACTAGGCCCCGTGGGATCCACCTCCTGCTTCCTACTCCCACTTCATCTCAACCTTCTTCTCACTCATTGTGCTCCAGTCTCCAGTCCTGTGAACACTTCAAACCTTGTTCTGCCTCCAAGATTTATGCTCGCCCTTCCTGGAATGCTTTTTCCCCAGCACTCTACAAGGAGGCTCCTCCGTCTGGCCCCAAGCAAGAGTGTGCTCAGAGACTAATGGGGCAAGAGTGGGGACTGTGTAGCAAATCAATCCAAAGCTTAGGGGCTTAATCAATTTATTGGTTTTCATAATTTTGTGGGTCAGGATTGCAGGCAGGTCCCAGTTGGGTGACTTTTCTGCTCCATGTGATGTTAATTGGAGCCACCTCCTCAGCCTCATTCAGCTGGCTGTGCTGAAAGACGCAAGAGGACTTCACTCTCACATCAATCCCAGGTCATCTCTGAAGTGGGGTCTGGGGCAAGACGTGTTTGCTCAGAAGAGTTTTAGGCCAGAGAAGTTCCTAAAACCACATGACTTGCACTTCACACAGATAGGGAACTAGAAAAAAGTCAGTTTAAGTGGATTAAAATAATATCTTTTTCCAAATAAATATGAATGTTCATACATGCACATACTAAGAAATACATTTCTGAATAAATAAATATGTCAGATTTAGAGACAGGCAAATTATTATTATATTATATAATACATAATATATATTATATATAATATAAATATTATATTATATATATACTTATTATATATTATATATTATTATAATAAAAATATTATATTATTATTAACCAGCTCCAGGTGCTCTTTCTCTACAGCACCTCTAGCTCTCTCTTGGAAAGAGAGTTGATTAAAAATGGTTATGCAAGGTAGAGATGCCAGGCACCTTAGAGACTCTATCAGTGGACACATCTCCAACTTCTTCTGCCAAATGTTCCCATCAATTGTTCAGATTATCTATGTACGTTAGCTCATGGCCTTTCTGCCTGGAAACTGGCCTAGGTCCCAACTGTCCACTTTGTGATGTTCAACACTTACCTCTAGACATGTGTTCTGATTTCAGGTTCCCCTAGCACTAAGCACTGCCATCACAAATGTTCCCAACTTTAGAAGTTGAGATGAGTCTCATTTGGCTTATGTCCCCAGCATGTGTCAAAATACTTAGCATATGGTAGGTGTTCAACACATGTTGAGTGAAAGAGATACTTGAAAGAACTCGGCCAAGGAAAGGTGAACTGTGCTTTTATTTCAATTCATATCTCTTTCATACAACTTTTCATGATGGACATTCAGTCCTCCTCACAATTTCCCTCTCTCTTGATATTTAATTTGGGCTTGCTCTGCTCGGGTCTTTGGAAGTGGACACATGTAGTTTGTTTTGGTTCTTAGAACCTCACTGTGATGTTCATAAGCCAAGATTATGTTTATTTTGGGATAACATGTTTTTCTTGAAAACCTATCATTTATTCTATTCACTGTATTTTCAGTTGCCTTAATTATGCTTCATTAAGGACAATGACTCATCAAGATCTGGCCCCATGTACAATCTATCTTACTTCCCTTTATTATAGTTGGTCTCCAAAATCAATTAGTGTTCTAGTTCAGTACTTCTCAAACTTGTGTCAGAATCACTCAGGGATGTGGGGAAAACCTAGAATGCAGGGTGCCACTTCCAGAGATTTTCATCCAGGCAGTCTGGATTAGGATCTGATAATTAGCATTTCTATTAAGTTCCCAGATGTTGATGCTGATGTTGCTGGTCCACGGACTACACTTTGACTAGAACTATTCTTGCTCTATGGTATTATCCAACTTTCCCCCAACACATAAGCATATTTACAGTGCCAAATCTGTGATTTTTCTCTTCTATCTGCCTAGAATATCCTTCCCTGGTCTTTTCTTTCAGGAAACTTCTACTCATCTTTCAGAACCAAATTTAGTATTATCTCCTTGGCAATACTTTATCTGTTCCATCTTTTATCTCAAGAGAATCAGTCCCTCTTCTTTAGCTTTATCCCTAGTCCCTTTCATCTAAACATAATTGAGCATCTTTCCTCATTGTGTTACGGTTTGCTTTTATGCCTCTGCTTTTCCCACTAGACTGTGAGTTCACTGAGGTCAGAGACTATATTTTGCTAGACCCACATGTCCTTTTCACCGGCAGAGTTTTGTGTACAAAGACATTTATTACATATTCATTCTTGATTGAATTATCACTCCTCTTCCTTCCTTAGGTTAAACTGTAATTACATTGCAGCTTCATACCAGAGGTTTTGTTCATTTTTTTCCTTTTAAATATATTATACACCAGATGGTACCGGGAAGCTTTAGTTTAATTCTCTAGGGGCTTTGGGGGTATTAGGTAACTGCTGTACACAGCAAGGATCACAAGATCACAAGGAGCACTGGCACAGTCTAACAATTACAACCCCCTTTAAAAGCCATTGTTGTCCTCCGAGACTCCAGGCAGGCCAGTCATTAGTGACAAAACATCATCAACACACTTTTGAAATACAAGGATGTAGCCTGCATGTAATGGAAGGAAATTGGACCAGTGAGACTACTCACCTGACCTACCTGAGCTTCATTTAAAGTCAGAACCAATCAAAGCTTGTAAATTAGCTTGAGATTCATGGCTAGTTAAAAAACTATGTCTCGGTGGTGATAAAAGCATCTGATTTACTACTTCTGATTCCTTGAGCTATGACATTAAGGAAATCTCAGCATACCACCATAAAGAAAAAGGATGTTGCCCTCGATGAGTTTCATTTGCTTGGTTTAAATTTCTCATTTAAGCATTAGCATTTCTAGACAGAAGCAAGGAAGGGTTATAGGGAGCTGGGGGGAAATCATGCATATTAGTTTTACATAATCATGTACCCTTGCTTTCAAAGGGCGAGCCATAATAGGCTGGAAGCCTGTGCTTCTGTTCGAACACCTGTTCAAGACTGATGGCAACATATACCAGCAAGGATCCACTGGACTAGATCCTGTCACATAATTATCTCCCACATCTGGGAAGTGTAGCACCAATGGCTTAGCCAGCTTCTAGAATGGTTGGCTAACAGATTAGTTAGTCTCTGGAGGACCCATATCTACCGAATAGAGACTGTAAAGATAGAAGTTCAACCTGAGGGCAAACTGTCTATCAAACTCAGCCCTACAATGACCATACTTGATTTTGCAAGTCTAATGAAAGCATGGATATTTATTTCATACTGTACATTATGATCAAATACAGCTTTATGTATTTGCTCTAACTGTTCCAGGTTTGGCCATTGAAACTTCTTTCAGTTGGCTCCTGTGCCCTTTGACAAACCTCTAGAGTTGGAGGTTTTGATTGCTGGTGTTTTAGCACCTCCTTGCTTGCTGACACTACACGATTCTCTAGGCCATGTTGTATATCACCTGTCTCAGTCCTGGAATCGGCCATTTTCCAAGGAGCCCTGGTTGCCTTTATTGGTCAATGGCATTGGCCTTGTTGCTTCAGGTCTTTTCAGCTGACAAAGCAAGAAAATATAGGTGTATATGCCAATCTGCATAGACATGTATTTGTAAATATTTCTATATGAAAATTTCTATATCTGTATTAAACTAAACATGCATTCATACTGATGCCTGCAATACTAATTAATTACTACTTGGATCATTTTGACATTGTTCCCTTGCTTATCTGTAAACTGCCACTCCAATAGTGAGAAACCTGGCTCCTACTATCTGATATTAACTTATTTAGTCAGTTCTAGCATACATGTATAGCAGTTTCATAATTTTTAGCCCATACACCCATGGGAAACAACTTCATCAACTAGAGGACAGTTTTTATATATCTTAACAGTCTCTACTCATTTCCAGAGTCACTTAGTTCAGCACCTTTTCCCCTTACCTGCTTCATACAGATTCTTTGGTAAACTTTCTGCATTCCATAATTGGTTCCCTCAACCTCCTAAATAATCACTTTTAATTTCATATATCGATGTTCCCTCTTTGTGCCATAAAGTTCTATGGATATTGGCAAAAGCATGGTGGCAAGTATCTGCAATTGTAACATGATAAAAATAGTTTTACTTGCCTAAAAATATTACCTTGTGCTTCACATATTCAATTCTTTTCCACTCAGAACCCTGGCCATTACTGATATGTTTACTTTGTCTTAGTTTTGCCTTTTCTAAAATGTCATATTATTATAACAATATAACAAGTGAAATATAGTATTTGACTTTTTTTCAGACTGGTTTCTTTACCTTAGTAACACATTTAACATTATCCATGCATTGTGTGGTTTTGATAGATCATTGAGCTTTACTGTTGAATAGTTTTCCCTTGTAAAGATATTCCAGAGTTTCTTAATACATTCACATATTGAAGAACACATTGGTTGCTTCTCGTTTCTAGTAATTATAAATAAAGTTGCTATAAACATTGCATACACATTGTATATGTGTATGCATTTTCAAATTATCAAATACTTAGGAGGGTGACTGCTGGGTCATACAGTAAGATAATGCTTAGCATTATACTAAACTGCTAAACTATCTTCCAAATTGGCTGTACCATCAAAAATAAATGAGAGCTCCTACCTCATCAAGATAAAAAGCTTCTGCACTGCAAAGGAAACAATCAAGAAAACTAATAGGCAACCGACAGAATGGGAAAAGACAGTTGCAAATGACATATCAGATAAAGGGCTAGTATCCAAAAACTATAAGGAACTCACCAAACTCCA
>CM053573.1:134441062-134483366 GCA_028646485.1 Cryptoprocta ferox | reverse complement strand
GGAGGGAGGCAAATGATGAGAGACTCTTGAATGCTGAGAACAAACTGAGGGCTGATGGGCGAGTGGGAGAGGGGAAGGGGGGTGATGGGCATGGAGGAGGGCACTTGTGGGGATGAGCACTGGGTGTTATATGGAGACCAACTTGACAATAAACTATAAAAGATAAAAAATGAGTGCTCCTATTCCTCCACATCCTTTCCAGTAATTGGAATTGTCAGTTTTTAATTTAAAAAAATTAGCCGAAAATAATAAGTGCATAGTGGTAAACTTGATATATTTTTAAAAGTAGATAAATGCTTTATGGTTAGATTTTTTTAAAAATAATGTTCAAAGGTACATTGAAGTTTCTTTAAATACGAATTCTCCTAAGTGTATATATCTTTACTTATATAAAGAAATGATTAGTTTCTCAATGGGAGATGGAGCATTGAAGTTATTTAGTAGAGCTTTGGTTCATGCGCCAATATCATTATCATCACCTGGGAACTTGTTAGAAATGCAGTATCTTGGGTCTTAACCCAGACCTACTAGATCAGGATCCACATGACAGGACCTCCAAGTAAATTATGTACAAGAAAGTTTAGGAATCATTGTTCAAACATCATAATAGCACAGATTTACAAAGGTGGAAGGGATCTGCCATTTGGCAGGTAAGGAAACTCTCCTAGAGCTTTGTGTTCTGTGTGTGCTTATAAGAATGCAGTACTGTGTTGCTAATCCTCTTGAGTACATATTTTCTCAAGGAAGGTTAACAGCTTGCTCAATTACTCAAAAAGAGAAAAAATAAGCTCAGGCTCATTACTCAGTCATACAAAACAATATACACTTAATCTGAAGTCATGGTGAAAATCACTGGGAAAATGATACTTACTTACATTACACAAATTCAGTGCAAAGATAACTCACAAAGCCCATCAGTTGTGTAAGTGAGGCAAGGCAGCGTCATTCCTCGCTGAGTGTTCACTGAGCAGAACGCTGCTGTCACTCACATTAAGGTAAAGCACCTGGTCTCCATCTGGCCTCCAGGAAAAGCTAAAAATAATAATAAGGAATCTTTTATTTACCAATACTAGCCTTGCAGCTGTGAACTCTTAATCTTACAATAGCACTTAATCACCAGCTCACTAGAACATAAATAACCCCCGTGGCCAGGGATTGATGTAAACATTCTAATATGAGCTCAGAACAGCAAAGTAGTTCAAACCTAGAGCTGCCCCAGGAGGGTGGGGAGAGTTAAATCTCCTCCCTCCTCAGCTGGGGACAAGTACCTGCAGAGAATGCTGTCTTCTCAGCCCCAACTCCATGTCTTGATGAGGTCTGAGGTGCAACATCGGAGGACCCAGCCAGCCAGCCAGCTAAGGCAGGGATGCCTTCAGGGACACCCAGAATTCGTTCAACACTGTAAGTTTGAATCTGGGAAGCAAAATCTGAGATCCTTGCTACGTACAACATGACCCCTATACCAGCCACTCGGGAGCTTATTAGAAATGCAGACTCTCAGGCTGGACCGCAAATCTACTGAATCAGAACCTGCATTTCAACAAAATACCCATGTGATTTATACGCACATGAAGTTTGCAGAGCCTTGGTATGGAAGGAAACACAGCAAGGGACAAGTATCCGGGTGAGGAGAAGGAAAAGTTCTTCCTCTACCCTTCAAGGTCTTCCAGTTGGACTAAGAATTAAATTAAACAGGAAAACAAGTTTTACCATGTGTGCAAGGAGGCCCAACAATGAAATTAAAACCGAAAAAATGACCAAGGCAGGCAGTTTTTATACTTCTCAGATAAAGAGACAATACATTTGTGAACAACTGACGGGACAAAGAAAACTTGTGTTTCGGAGGTTTAATTAGTAAGCAATTCTAAACCAAATTTGGGCTCTGATAGTACATTAACAAAAAGTTACAGCGTTGTTTATATAGCCTCCTTGGTTCTGAATTTCCTACCTCTGGTGATAAGGATGTTTCTTTACATCCTAGTACAGCGAGGGTGGCTTTCACATGGGAGATTTATTCCTTGATCTTAGGGGACAGAGGAGGGTCTGAGGTCCTTCTTACACAGGCTGTCTCTTTAGTAACTTTTATTTAAAATAGCCAATATGTCAAAGTGGCACATTTTGGGACAGCCTGACCTTGGCCCCTACACAGGCTATGCTTTGATGGTGAGTAACTTACATTTCTACATTACATTTAGATAAGCCTTATATCTGAGAGCCATCAATATAGACATATATAGCAACATCTAAAGAACAACTTCCAAGACTAAAGGAGATACAAATTATTACTAGGAATACAGCTTAAGTGCTAATACAAAGATGGCTATTAGAATTGCTCATTACGGGTAAGGTCATCAAAGACCACAGCGAGAAATTCAAATCAATTGCTCCCAGCTTGTTCATTTTTCAACTTTAGGAGTCCTTGAGAACTGCCCCGTTCCTGGGAAGCCCACCAAAGTTACTCCAGGGAGCAGATGTCTGGGAACGAAGAAAATTGCAAAGTTCCTGGGAAACTGCAGAGGTAAACAAATGCCTTTTAGGTCATGCTTAAATGATTACACAGGTTTTGCTCAGTTCCTGTGACTGCTTCCAACTGTAAGAATAACTGACCCAAAGGTTGCTGGCTGCCAGCGTAAAGCGGCTCTGAGGTTTGTGTTAGTTCTCAAAGCACTGAGAATGATCTTCCTGTCTCCTTACTTGCCACAAGTAATAAAAAGCCATTTGCTTAAAGCAAAACACTTGGTCTGGTCTCTTGGCTGATGTATCCCAAGCGGCAAGCCTTTCGCGTTCAGTAACAGCATCAGATTTGGCTCCATCACTAAACTTCCACAAATTTCAGCTTCTCAGGCTCAGCAGTAACGTCATCAGGTTTACAAAGGAATATATGACATAGTCTAAAGCACTTGGCACAGTCCCTCACATGGAAGTACTGAATAAATATTATTTATCAGAAGTATTGTGTGAGGTCTCTCTTCTCCAAGAATGGAACAATGATCTCTATGTTCAAAATTTTTGTATATCTTAGGAAATTTTATTTATATAAATAAAAAATATATATAATGGCATAAGAAACTCCCACTTTGTTTTTCTTTGATTGTTGCTGAAGTGGAATTTTGGGATTTGAGAGTATGTTGAATTCTGTTCACGGTTAATGAAGATCGAGAGTTTTAAGCCAAGATGAATTGTGACGAGGCTCAAAGGAAGATGGAGACCATCTAGAACTCATTAGAAGGAGCTGTCCACACATCTCCTATGCCCTCTCGTGGGTTTTCTTGGGAAGAGAGGGCTGCTTTGCCCTAGTGGGTTACACTGAGGCTTATTAAGTCCCAAACGGCGTCCCTAAGCCTTCTGTCCCAGGCTCGGCTGCAAGGACACTTTAAAACCGCTACAAGAGCTGTGCAGGGGTGGGGTGGGGATTATTTATGGGTTCTCCCTCCTATCCTCCACTTTCATTTGTCACCAAATTCTCTATTTGTGCTCAGCTCTTTCAATACGGTTTGGAAGGTCTACTGAATATCCATTTTTTGTTTTGTTGTTTGTTATATTATCATTATGATGCAGTTCAATGCTTTGGGATTAGACATAACTGGATTTAAAGCACAGTTCCTCTACTCGTTAGCTCTCTTATGGAGAATAAGTGTCTTAGACTCAGTAAGCCTCAGTGTCTTTGTCTGTTGAGTGGGGATGGCACCGTTCTCTGAAATTGTAAAGATGAACTAAAATTATGTATGCAAAGTGCATGACAGAATGGCTCCTAGAAAATGTTCAATAAAGGGGAGCTTTGTTAGGAGGATTTGTTTCCTCCCCGAGGAAGCTGCCTTCTGGGCCAGCCTCTAAAAACTCATTACATGACAGTGCTCAGCCACTGATGCCCTACCCTAGTCTGAGATTGGCCACTAGGACATAGCACCTGGCCCTGACCTCAGGGCTTCGGGGACACACTTCTGGGGACAGTTGGTTTGAAGTATGCCTACGGGGTTCCTTACAAAAGTATTGACCTTGGGGACAAAAATAGCAAGTGAGGACTATATAGTTGAAAAGATTTAAGATTTTCAAATAGCACTTTTAGCACTAAGCCTTAAGAGACACTGTCCATGTTTATGGACAAATGTCAAGTTGAGGAAATCTTCGGTTATCAGCCTATTTCCAAAGGAAAAGTGAGGCAGTTGAGCAAGGAGGCATACCCTTCATGTAATGGAGCAATCTGAGGAGTAATTAATCCAAACAGAAGTAAGCCCCAGCTTTTGATGGAGCAGGTTTAGGGTTGATGGACTATTGAGAGGATAGTTAATTAGAAATATATATTTGTTCTCTGCATCCCACCTTTTCTGGCAAATAGCTCCTAAAACTCTTGGGATTTTCAAAGTGATAAGTATCTCCTTGTACACAAATGAGATGATTGATGGCTAAGGGCTCCTGGTCAACCTCAGGTAATCCTGGGGGCTAGATTAGCAGGGGAACCAACCAAGTAATTCGAGGGTTGGAATTTTCAACCCTTCCCCCTCCAAACACCATTCCTTTACCCCCAGACCTGCACTCCAGACCTCCAGGCTCAGGGAGAAGGGCTGGAGACTGGGGTCAATCACCAACACCCAATGATTTAATCAAACATGCCTATGTAATGAATCCTCCGAAAAATCCCACCAAAAGTATTTGGTGCTTCCTGGTTGGTGAAGATGAGGAAGGGTTGGGAAGGTGGCGAAATTGGAGAAAGCATGTAGCTCATACCCTTTCCCACATATCTTTCTGTTGGCATCTCTTTCATCTGAATGTTCCTGAGTTGTATCTTTTTATAATAAGCCAGTAATCTAATCAGTAAACTGTTTCCCCCAGTTCTGGGAGCCACTCTGGCAAATTAATGAAACTGAGGAAGAGACTGTGGAAACTCCTGATGTGTAGTCAAGTCAGATGGAAATTGTAAATAACCTGTGGACCCACTACTTGAGATTGGTGTCTATGTGTGGGTGCAGGACAGTCTTGTAGAACTGAGCCCTCAACCTTAACCTGTGGGATCCGACTCTAACTCCAGGTGGATAGTGTCAGAATTGAATAGTAGGACCCAGCTGGTGTCTGTAGAGAATTGGAGAATTGCCTGGTATGGGGGAAAAAAAAAAGTCCCACACGTTAGAAGTACAGAAGCATTCTGTGGGTAGAGTTGAGAGACTAAAGGAAGAAATAGGGAGCTTTCTTTTAGTTGGTATCAGTGTGCAGAGGAAATAGAGAATGTTAACTTTTCTACACAAAGGGTCAATCTCAATTTTTGATGATGGGAGCCAGGGAAAAAGTACTATAAGACTGGTCCCTATCACACGCTGACCTGTAGTGGTCAGCTGAGTTTTCTTGTTCATTGGGTGATGTCCCGAAATCCAGTCTTACATCATGACCTTCCCTTATATGAGCTAGCTCATATAAGGGAAATACAGCAGCCGTCCAGGCTTGCTGTGAGAGGATCCCTGACCCTCCACGCATCTTTACTCACATCCCTTCACGCAGGACACATCTGAGTATCCTAGCTTGGTGGCAGGAGATTGTGAGCCAAAGAAAGCAATGGCACCCCTTTTGCCCATACATACCTGATTTAATCATACTTCTGTTTCAGAACCATAACTGTTTAACCAGTAATGATTTGGGAGGAGAGGAAGTATAATTATCTAATGTTGAAAGAACTGGGCTTTTCTGTTATGTCCATATGGTGTCCTAAGCCTAATTCCAAAGGAAGTGACTACAGTGGCATCCTGTGATGGCCCACTGGCTAATACTGACACATACGACACAGTGGCCAGCAATACCAGCACTCAGAATGACTGCTCAATTCTTTTGTGGTGCTTACTGAAAATCTCTTTGGATACTGTATCTCTTTGGCCTGTATCATTTGGCTGCTGTTTAAATCTCCTGACCATCAAGCTAAAAACCCCACTCTCTTATTCTTCTGGTCATTTGCTTTTTCAGTGGGAATAATTGGTCTGTTTGAAATAAAGTAAGATAAAGAATTCGAGTAATGGCTGCTTGATGACAAAACTAATATTCTGTGAACTAATATTACTCTGTATCTCAGCACATTTTAAGCTTATTTTCTTTCCAGCACATAGAAAAATTATAATACAGTGTAAACCCTTGAGAAACACTTCCTGTTCTGAATATAGATGAATAAAACACTACTGTCCATTCCTGGGAGCCAGGACATACATTATTTAAATGGAATCCTTCCCGGAAATGACATTGGCGATGATGGAGTTTCCCCATGCTGCTGTGCTGTTCAGAATCCAGGAATCAGGGGTCATGACCAACTGTTCTAAATCCTATAGGTTACCATCTTTTAAACACTGAAACAGTGCCCACGGTTGAGAGCAATGCTCTCTCTTTCCCTTCCAACACTATCAACCAGTAAAATATGGCAGATCTCTCTAAGTATCTAAATCCCTCCCCAGTTGGGCTATTCAAAATGGACTCTTCTCTTTAACTACAAAATATTTGTACCATTATCTATCACTTGAACTTGGACTTTCACAGCTGAGTCTTCGTTCTAGTTCTGCTTCATTACTGACTATGTAACATTAAACAAGTGGCCTAACTTCTTTTGTGGCTTCAGTTACTTTCTGTGTTAAATAAGCTACAGCGATTGTCTGTAGAGATAACTGCCAGTAATTTCACCCATCCTTGTGCATATACACACACTACCACCACCACCACCACCACCAAGAAATGGTGTCTCTTTGCTCCAAGAAATGGAGTCTCTTTCCTCTTGCCTTGAATCTGAACTTTGAGTAGCCTTTTCCAAAAGGATTCAATAGAATTGATGCCATGTCACTAAACACTTGTGAAAGAGCTACAGAAAAACATAGTCAACATTCAATATTGAAAAGAGCTTTGGCTTCAGATAAGTGGACAATTCTGACTCATCCACTTATTAGTTGCATGAAGCTCAGTGATGCACTCACTCTAGAGTCAATTCTCTCACTGTAAAATGGGGTCACTGTGGTCGACCTCCCTGGGCCCTTGGGAATTGACCAGCAGAGTGTCTGCCACTTAGCACATAGTCAAAAACTAATAGCTACTATTATAATTATTAAAGCAAGCACCTCATCTCCTTGCTTCCTTCTCCTTCCCTGCCCTCACTACTGTGCAGGGTGCCAGTATTTTATATAAAAATTTTTGACATCTTAAAGTAGTATAATGTAAAGTACTCGTTATAGTACTACTAATTCTCTTCCATTTAAAAACCACTTATAAGTTTCAAAGGGCTTCTAATATTTACTATTCGGTTTAATTTTTAAAAGGCCTTAGTAATTTGGGAAAATACCATTATCTTCATGTGTCAGCTTCTTCTGATAACAAATCATTCTGAGCTCAGTTGCCTAAGACAACACCATTTTATTGCTTATGATTCTGTGGTTTGAGAATGTGGGCTCAGAGCTTAGAGGAGAAGGTTCATCTCACTTAACCTGAGGATGCTTGAGACACAGGTCAATGATGTTGACTGGGCATCACTGAGGTTAGTAGAGCCAAGATGGACTCACTCACATGCCTTGGCTTTGGTCTTAGATGTCAATTAGGATTCTCCTTCACATGGTTATTCTCCCTCCAACAGGATAGCCTAGGATCCAGAAGAACAAAAGTAAAGCTCACGGGCTTCTTCAGGCTCAGGGTGGGGCTCCCTGCTTTCCTGTGTTTGTTTCTGAGGCTAGGAGGAGGCAAGCAAGAAGCAATGGCCCGAGTATGGCTCCCCCTAACACCTGTTTACTGCCTTGTTTGTGCTATTGCTGGGCAGGCCCTCACTTGCCCCTTTCAGGCACCATGGAGGGACAAGGGGCTGAGGAGGTCCAGACCCAGGTTCTGGGGAGCACAGACAGTGCAGCTTTTGACTGTGTACACAAGGTGCTTTATTCTCCACAAAGCGATCCATGCTAAACCTCCTCCACGGGTTCAGAAAGACAGATATTCAAGAATAAAAGTAGTAGAGTGAGTTAGTGGACAGAAGGAGAATAAACTTCAGGTTTTCTGACTATCCCCATGAAGAAAATTCATGCTGCTTCTCATTTACTTATGTCTTAAGCAGCCTGAGCTTAACCGCGGACTAGGATGGGAACCACTCGGAACATTCAAAGTATAATAAGGAACCAGCTGTGGTGCATTGCGGATGTGTGGACACTGATCTCCACAAGTGGATGCAGTGGGTCCCCTTCTGCTGGCCACGGAACTTGTGAACATCAGCAGATGATCTGGATATCATGTCTGTCTGAACATAGCCTATTTGGACAGCCTCTGAAAATAATTTGAAACAGAAAGACAAAGTGGAAAAAAAAACCCCAGCTATTATCCAGTACATGTGATCAATAACTACTCAGATGTTTTTGGAGATCCCAAATCTCTCCTTCCCTGAATAGTATGGTTTCTGTGTGAATTAGCTGGATACATTAGCTTCTTTATTTTTTGTTTGTTTTATTTTGCCTTCGTGACAAGCCAAATGTTTGTTATATTTTCTAAATATTATTAGTATAATATCCTTAGAAACATTAAAATTTGAAAATAATTTATGAAAAATCTTTACCAATACTTATATTCATGGTATTCATGCATTAGTAAATGTGAAAGAGGATACCATTTTCATGACTTAGTCTCCTTGGATTTGAATTTCATTACCTTGTAAAATTTGCACCTTTAGCCTTGCACTGTACGTTAATTCTTCCTTACTAAACGCCAGGGATCCGTTTTTAAAATCTCCTGCAGAGAAGTGTTCAGGTTTCTTTTTTAAATCCTTTATGTTCAATTTCAGTTATGGGGAAACATTCAGACACAAAACCAAAACAAGACATTTTCATTCACCGTGCAATTTAGAAAATCCATTTTGAACTCCTAGTCTCTATTGCCAGCATTTCCTGAGGTAAATTTATTCTGTATGCTCCTTGGTCTGAAATAGCTTATCCCATCCAAACATCTGCCAATATTCAAATTCATGCTGGGAGAGAATATTTTGGAAGCAGGTGTACAAGAGGGGAACTATTCCTTTCTTCCTTTTCAGGTTCTTCGGATGGTCTAATAATTAAATTGGCAGGAGACATTGACAAGAGGAAAATAAATTTAATTTTGTATTACAGGAGCTCATAGAAATAGAAGATTCAAAGGAATGACCCAAGAAGGCAGCTTTTATACCTTTTTGATAAAGAAATGACAAATTTGTGAAAGAAGTTTGGGCGTAAGGTGATAAATTAGTGAAGAAGTAAAGTTGTGTTTATACAGCCTTCTCATCCCTAAAATTCCCTCTCTCTGGTGATGAGGCTCTTTCTCCTGGTACAGGGAAGATAACTTTCACATGGAAAATCTATTTCCTGTTTTCAGGGGGACAAAGGAAAGTCAGTGTATCCTTGCACCTGCTGTTTCTTAAGTAAATTTAATTCAAAATAATCAATGTGCCCAAGGGGCATATTTGGGGATGGCCTGCCCTAAGCCCCAGAGCAGGTGATTTAACTAATGCTCATCTACTCTGCGAGGGTCTTCCTTGAAATTCCTTTAATTTTTTTCTTCGGCATCACTAAAACCCACAGAGAGATTCAGGATCCAGTTTCAGAAAGAATTGGGGAAGGTGCTAACTGCAGATAGGATCAGGTTGGTAAAAGGGAGGTTAGCTAGCACATTGCATAGATACGAGAGAACTAACAGTAACCCGGCTGCTAATTAGTGTTCAATGAAGCCACATCCAAATACGCACTTTCAGATCATTGCTTTCAGGAGTTTTCTAAACGCGCCCCTTAACAGCTGACTTCAAACTGCATGCTGCTCCGTGTTGTTGGGGGAGAGACCATAAAACTAAGAACAAAACACAAACCACAGAAAATAGACAAGAAATCCTTTGTAAAACTTCAGGTTCCATTTGACTTTATCGCTAGCTCCTTTTAAACCAATGTGCCAGGTCTCACTGTTAGCCTGTGTGGTTTCTTGTCTGAGTTCTCACAGCTGTTAAAATGAGAAGGACTATTTCCCCTTTTCAATTACTTTGTAATATGGTTGAGACAGCCAGTCAGTGCTCTTAGATGGAGAAACCAAAGTACCGAAGGATTACATAGCAGACAGGCTTGGAGGGCACGAGCCTCAGGGAAGAGAAAAAGGAAAAGGAAGGAAATGAGATTAAGCTAATCCTCCTTTATCTCCAATTTCACTAACGATTAGAGCTGAGTTGCAAACAGGAGGACACAGATGTATTTTCTTCGACCTACATAGTGCTTGAAAAAAAAATGCTGTACATTAAAAAACTGGAAGGTGTCTCCTCAAAATCTGGATTTGTTTTTCTAGCTTCTCTAAAAGAATCCAGAAGATTGGGAACAGTGGGCCGAGCTCCCCATTGGCATCAGGGAAACCAGAGCTGTGTGGAGTCGGCTCCTTGCGAGGGAGGACATGTTCCCTGGTTCAGAGGCCACACCTGATCTACTCTGTGCACCTGTGTCACCTGTCTGTGCTTTGTAGGTACTGCAGTGGAAACTCTTAGCTCTTTTGTTTGGTTTTGGTTTTGTTTTTTATAAAATGCTAAGGTTACCAAGATAAGATTACGATAATCCTGGGAGTCCTAGAAAATACTGGAATCATAGTGCCATCCCAGAATATTCCCCCAATTCTTTTCTTTGTCACCCAGGTTTCCCGTGCTACTTGAGGAGAGTTCTTGCAGTGTTGCTGCTGGTAAGGCTGGGACTCGGAGGAGCTACTTTTAGGAAGAGCTTCTGCCATGAAGGCTGCCCTAGCTACTGTCACCACACTTCCCATCCCTGCTGGCAGCAGCAGCATGACGGGGAGAAGTCATCCCTCCAGGGAACCCAGCCCTCCACCACAGGGCGATCTCCCTATGGCTCTCCCTGAACAAGGGAGATGGAAGATCAAGTCTCTCTGCTTCCCTGGGTGATACCAGTTTCTGCCCTGGAAGTGCTGGCCTGCTGTTGGTCAGCTGCCTCCCCGCCCCCCATAGCCTTTCATCCATGGAGCACGCTCTCTCCCAGGCCAGCCTCCCCCAGTCACTTCTGCCGCTCCTCAAATGCTGGCCTGAGGGACTTCTCTTGCGGCCACAATATAAACCTGTCTCCTCCAGACTCTTGAGGAGAGGAAGCCCTGCACACACACACACACTACACATACACATATATACATGATTATCATAAATAATCTAATTGGATTTAGTAAATGATTCATGGATCAGACGGCATGCCATCTAGCAAGTAGAGGAGACCCCCCACATATATGTATGTTTTTAATATTTACATTACAAGGAATTGGCTTCTGCCATTGTGGGGACTGGCTAAGGAAGTCTAAAAGTCCAAGCTGTACTCTGGGAGGTAGGCATTCAGGAAGAGGAGCTCACGGCCAGACTAGAACCCAAAGGCATGAGCCAAATATCCACAGGTGTCTCTCTCATTGTGTCTCATTCTCTCATTCTCTTTCTCCTGGAAAGGCTCAGCCGGACTTTTAAAGACTGCCAAGATTATCCAGGATCATCTCCCTTACTCACAGTCGACTGATTAGGGTCTCTAGTTACATTTGCAAACTCTCTTCAGAGGGACACCTAAATAATATTCAGTTGAATCGTTGGAAACTATCACCTGTGCAAGTTTACACATGGAAAAAGCCATCACAGTTGAGCCCTTAGCAACTTGGCACCTACAAAGCTTGTCCTTAAACCGTGCTTAAATCCCTAAGTAAAGACAATAAACAGTCACATTTCTGCCAGACCTGATACAAATGTTCTGCACACAGCCCAAATCCTGCAAACCATTCTCCCAGAAGAAAATGCAAACTTGTTGGGTGACATTCCATCTCATTCTCTTTTGGTATTCTGAAATTTAAATAACTGAGGGGCATACAGGTGACTATGATTAGTCTATGTTGCGGAGCCTATACGCAGCATACATTTCTGCCCCCAAGGCCACTTTGCTCATGAGCCCGTTGGACAACGACAGAGGTTGCTGGGGGGAAAGGGCTGACTGGTATCCATAGAATGGGTCATCTTCTCCACTTGATTATGAATATTCTCTTCTGCTGAGGTGACCCTCTCAGGAGCATTCAAATTGTACCCAAATATCTTCATGTCTTATGCCTACCTACACATTCTATCCATATATCTCTTCCTCAGACCTCCTTGTGACCAACTTTCTAATTGTGTTCGTTCTAAGTCCCTGGCCAACTAGCCAGACATTAAAGGCACAGCCTACGAACTGATACAGACTCATACATCTGGCCATTTCTCCTCCCAAGCAAGATGAATAATAACTGGGCACACTGCTCAAAAATCTGTATATAACAGAATTTTCTTTCAACACTACCCTTTTGGGCTGTCCCATCTATTTCTTTTCTAGGAACATCATGCTCAGTTGGCCAACAACAGGGGCATCTGTGACTCAGAATATTCTGATTATTACTTTGGCTCCACTGTCCATGATGATAACCACATCCACCTTGTCCTTAGTGATTAGTGCCTTTACTTTACCCTTGACATCCCAGGATTCCATCATTCCATTGCATTTCAGGATTCTGGTTAAATAGTAGTGATTCCTACTGTAATTTACAACCTACAGAGAAGAGTCACCATATAACTTTTCAAGGAAAACTCACAAATCTATTCCTCACAGTCATGTGAGAAAGTCATATGATCTCAGCCCTCCAAAAATGGGTGATCAGATCTTACATGACATATCCACTCTAACATTCCAATTACCATGTCTTTGGATACTTTCCTCTACAGCCTATCAAAGCAGTTCTGGCATTCTAACTTTATTTAGCGCAGACCACCGCTGGCTCCATATTTCAGAGAATCACTCCCCCAAAATGTTAGAGGCATGCCCAGCTTTTTTTTTTTTTGAGCCCAAATAATGAATCCAGAATCTTTGCTTAGTGAGTCTGTATTAATAAATTTAGCCTGATTCCATTTTATATCTCTTCTACTATAATCCTATTCCTACAAATATTCTCCAGATTTATGTCTATATCGATTTATAAAAACCCTGTAGTTCTTACGTGTGTATAGACTTCCTCACAGGTAACTTTTTGTACCTCATCCTTTGTACCTCATTCTTGCTGGGATATAAATCTAATTGTATGTCTGAAAGCAAAGAGGGTCATGAAAGTAGCTCTTGAGAAGAAACAGGAGTTGGGGCGCCTGGGTGGCTCAGTCGGTTAAGCATCCAACTTCAGCTCAGGTCATGATCTCATGTTCGTGGGTTCAAGCCCCGCATCGGGCTCCGTGCTGACAGCTAGCTCAGAGCCTGGAGCCTGTCAGCTTCTGCCTGTCTCCCTCTCTCTCTGACTCTCCCCTGCTCACACTGTCTCTCTCTCTCTCTCTCTCTCTCTCTCTCTCTCAAAAATAAATAAAATATTTAAAAAAAAAGAGAAGGAGCAGGAGTGCCTTACAAGGAGAGGCTATTATAGATTCTCAGACAAATGAGGGTTGAGCCCCTCAGATAAGATGGAAAGGCTACTTCTGCTGCCAAAAAAGACTCCGCAGAACTTAGGGGTTGAAGATCCCAAGCTTCATAAAGATCTTCCTATATGTTTCCATTCTAATTTTCAGGATCCCATTTCTTCCCAATGAATACCCTCACCTTTCTTTTCTCTTCTAACTTTATTGAGATATAATGGACGTAACACACTGTGTGAATTTAAGGTGTATGATGTGATTATTTGCTATGTGTATATGTTGTAAAATAATTACTACAATAAAGTTAGTTAACACGTCCTTCGCCTCACATAATTACCATTTTGTTGTTGTTATGGTGAGAACAGCTAAGATCTGCTCTCTCACCATTTTCCAGTATACAATAGAGTATTGTTAACTATATTTGCCATACTGTATCTTAGATTCCCAGAGGCTTAGTCCTCTTATAAATGGAAGTTTGTACCCTTAGACCAATATCTTCTCATTCCCCCCACCCCGCAGTCCTTAGCAACTACCAATCTATTCTCCATTTCTATGAGTTTGGCATTTTTAGATTTTACGTATGAGTGAAATCATTCAGCATTTTGTCTTTCCCTGCCTGACTTATCCCACTTACCATAATGTTCTCACGGTTTATCCTTGCTGTTGCATGTGGCGGGATCTGTGTGTGTGTGTGTGTGTGTGTGTGTGTGTGTGTGTTTACAGCCAAACAATACTCCACTGGACAATGCACTACATCTTATCCATCCAATCATCCATCAGTGTATATTTAGATTGTTTCCATGTCCTGTGGGAATCATCTCTATTCATTGCTGAATTTGGATCTAGTAATAAAGGGCTTGGACTTGTTTATATAACTGAATTTATGTCAGCTGGGCTCCATTTTGGACAGGGATTTGATTTAGTGCTATATTGTCTTTTTAAGTTAATGCATTGCCTTAATTAGGAATAGGAAATAGATTTTACAAGTCAATGCTATGTGCTCTGGTCAGCTCTAATCAATTGGCAGTGGCTGGTGGGGGGGCTGAATTGAGAAGTCTGAGGCTATGTCTGTGCTCAGTAAGGGAAAAAAGTAATCTGGTTAGCAACGTCCATGATGAATTCAGAGATGTGGAAACAGACGTACCACCGATCTGTCACTTCTGGCCTAATATATAGTGTTTGGCAACGTTGCGAATTCATTGTTATTGTCTGATTGTTACTATGCATTTATCAAGGAGAAAGCAAGTTTCTGGTGGTCATCAACAACTACTGACTGAAGCACCTATGTATACACATAGTCACATATATAATTGCATTTATACGGTTACAATAGTAAAGGGACTTTGCCTTCTCCCCTCCTCCAGTATAGACAAAGGTCACAGATTTAAAACATCATCTGAAATTAGGGGGCACTTTCAAGGATGTAGAAGTGAAATAGCCATTTAGTACTTAACAGAAGAGTTGGGTCAAGTTTAGGGGAAACTCCTGGCCTTTGATTTAGGGAAACTGGCAATCTCTCCACACAGAAATCATTTGCAATGTTATCCGGGGGACAAGAAATTTGTCTTTTGTACTGGGGAGGGGAAATAGCACCTGATTCATGACATCAGGCTCCTCCATCCACACTCTGGATACATGCGACTGACTGAATATTGTTCACCAATATGAATGGAACCTTCCCCCTCTAGGACTCTAAACAATTTGCCCGGACAAATGACAAACGTGCAGAGCAACCATTAAGCAAACACTTCTGTGTGTTTAGTCAGAGCACATTATTTGGAGGCACAGGACACCAAGGAGGAAATACAAACCCCAAACATTTAGGATATCTGCATGGTTCTGAGGGCACCTCCTTGCTCTCTGACGATTGCTTCATTAAAAATTGTGTGTTCATGCCGATTATGTTCAGAAATGATGAGAAAACTTAGAAAAGAAGATGCCCCTTTTCCTGGGCTAAGAGGAGGGAGGGTGAGGAGATAAGAAGAAAAGAGAAAAGAAAGCTACCGAGACATAGAGCTGGAGGGAGGAACAACTCTTCGAGGCCCCTTCCCAGTTTACAGATTTCAAAGGCAATATTTTGCATCAAGGAGAAAAGCGTCTTGCCTTTGCACCAGCAGTAACTTTTCTTTGTGATACAGTTGCCATGGGGATGATGTGCCGGGTTGTGCCACTTTATCATCTCTCTCTCACACATTCTATTATAAAGTAAGTACTTGGGATGCTAGACCATAAATATGCATCCACAAAATGTTAATCTGTAAACTAACCTGCCAACCAACTTCAGAGCAGTAATGGCTTCCCTGGCTGGCGGAAGTGCCTTTCCCCCTTGGAGAGCAACACAGGCAGCCGTGTGATGGGCACAGGCATCTCCAATTAGAGAGACTATTTCCTTTCTGGGCCACGTGGCCTTTTGTGCCCAAGGCAGAAAATGAAAAAGAATGTAAATCGCTCTTGCAAGGAATGGAATTTACTAATGATAGCTCATGTTTCCGGGTTACCTGAAGCATTTCCATCTAATCCTTTGACCATATGTTTTGAAGCCAGTCAGATTCTTTTTCAAATCTGTAGGTGAGAAATATCGTATGTAGATAAGTCCCCAAATAGTGGCTTGCTTCATGTACTGAAACACAGAGCACAGAATGCCTCAGCAAAGTTCAGGTCATTGCGTGTGACGTGCCTCAGAAGTCCCCACTTCTTCCGAAGCCCCTGACTGACCCATGGAATATTTCCCCAGGGCTTCCGTGGGCTTCGGTCACAGCTAAGCTGGAATCCCTAGAAACCAGAACTACACAAAGGCAACTGGAAAATAAAACCAACTTGTTTACACTCTGGTTGCAGACCTGTCCCTTCAAACCAGTTCAGCTTCAGGAAGTAGCTATCAAGGCCAGCCATGCTACTGACCTGACTGTAATACATATTTTCTATCTTCTATGCACTTCCACAAAAAGATTACCTTCAGGAAGAATTTAGCAACTTGGTGCTCTGCACCAAAGACAGCTCAACAGACTCATTTCGCTGGGGTTATGTGTTCCTTTTTCAAGGAAAATTAGTAATTCTTTTTAAAGAGCATCTGGAATAATATCATATCAAAACTATATGCTAATAACCCTTAAAAAAGATAATATTTCTGCAACCTTGTGATTGTTCAGAAAAAAAAAAGATAAAATCGATAATAATGTATTATTAGTACAGACATCTTTTTCATGATGGCTTATGTTATTACTTGAAATACTGTTTCTCCCCGTGGAAGATGTCAAGTATAGTCTCTGAACTGCCTCGGCCAATGAAATGTGAGGAGCAGTGATGCATATACATGCCATTTCCAGTTGAAGTGTGAAGAGCCATTGAGTTTCTGGCATATTCTCTTTCCCCTCTTCCACAAAATCCACCATGTCTAAAGAGTATCTGTTTCTTCAGTCTGGGTTTCAGAATGGTGACAACATAAAGTAGAGCTTTAAGGCACCCAAGGCAGATGGGATATAAGATTTAGAGTTGTTACAACACTGTAACTTAGCCTACACTGTTATGCCTTATTTACAAAATGTATTCATTCTCTCAATAGCCATTTATTAAATTCTTACAGTAGGCCAGACACAGTACTAGGTACTGGGTTTAAAGATGAGAAAGACCCAATTATTGCCCTTGAAGTTTCATCATATAGCTTGCATGAAATACAGCAATAAAACAATTTCTGTAATATGAGTTCTACTTTCTTTTTCCAAAATACTCAGATCTTTCATAAGACAGAATTTAACCATCGGTGTACTGGATTAAAGATGGCGGTACGTTCTTTTTCACTTCTCCCATCAGAATATGAAGTTAATTTCTCTCATCCCTTGAACTGGAATAGAATATAGGGAGATTGCTGCTGGATCACTTTGGGTCCTATTCCCTAAGTAGTAGTTTTGTCTCCTCTCACTCGGTGGCCCTCACCCCTGCTGGAGACAGTGATACCTGAAGAGGTCCCAGCTTGCCAGGCCATCCTGGCTGGGGGTCCAGTTATGTGTATGAGGGAACAATATTCGATATTCCAACCCCAGAATACATCACGTGGACAAGGATAAACCATTCCTGCTGTGCTCTGTCCCAATTTCTGCCCACAGAATCACGAGCATGCAAAATAGTTGTTGCTAAGCACTTAAGTTTGGGGGATTGTGTTATGCAGTGATAGATAACCAAGTGATGTAACCCAGAAAACCCAGAACCGATTTCTGGGTCTGCTTTGAAACTCTTTCCTACTGATTCACTTCTAATCTCACGAACTTCCTTCGTTTTTAGAATTCCCTGATGCCTGGTAGTTTCTGTAGTTTCCAATAACTTTTTTTTTCTTTTGCAAACTATCCTTTGTTTGGAATTTATAAAATATATCTATCAGCCTACACTTTTCCAGGGCACCACTGTTAAATTTTAGTATAATATATTCTATTCTAAAATCGAATAGATCCCACGATCTGAGCCATAATCAAGAGTCAGAGGCGCAACCGACTGAGCCACCCAGGCGCCCCTAAAATGAAAATTTTAAAATGGCAAATATAATGAGAAATTTCCACTAAGAAACACACAAGAAATTGCTGTTTGGGATGGTTCTATAAATTTAGGTAGTTTGATGATTGGCATTACTCCAACTCAGAGGTTTTCAACTTTAGTTTATAAATTTAAATTGCCTGGAGGACTTATAAAAAGATTGCTGGGCTCCACCTCCCTACAGTTGCTGGTTCAGTATGCCTGGGTAGGACTTGATAATTTATATTTCTAGAAAATCTCCAGGTGCTGTTGCTGCTCCAGAGACCACGCTTTGAGAATCTCTGGGCGAATCTGTCTCTGCACACGTGTTTCCACTTTGTCATCTGTACCCGTGACAGACATTACTAATTAATCATTGGACTTTTTCTTGCTGAGCCTTGGAACCAGTACAGCATTCAGGCAATATCAACTAATTTTAATTGAAAATCAAGAGAAAAGCTTTTTGCTATGTAAGATAACTCTAGAATGCAAGCAGCTTCTATACTAGACGATTAATGTTTATCTTATTCTTGTCTCATATTTATCTATCCCCCCCTTTTTTTAACTAATGTGACAAAATGTCCAATTTCCATAAATATTTTTGGTCAATTTCTGTTCAGTAGATAAGGGCATAAAATCTATGTCTGTCCTTCCCTATAGCCTTGCTTAAGAAATAATTAGGTGGTATATAAAAAGAAATTAGCACTTACGCTTGATGTAGTGATTGGCCAATTCAAAGAAATATCAACAGCCAGATATAAGTTGTTTGTTTGTTTTTGCCCCCAAACCATACTGAGTAAGAACCAGTAAATACTAGAGATGATCACCAAAAAAAAAAAAAAAAAAAAAAAGAAAGAAAAAGAAAAGAAAAGAAAAGAAAAGAAAAGAAAAGGGGGTGGGGCTGGGTGGCTCAGTCAGTTAAGCATTTGATTCTTGATTTTGGCTCAGGTCATGATCTCAGAGTTCGTGAGCTTGAGCCCCGAGTCTGTGCTGCGCTGTCAGCACAGAGCCTGCTTGGGATTCTCTATCTCCCTTTCTCCCTCAAAAATAAATAAATAAGCACTTAAAAAAATTTAAAGGGTGAAAAATAAAAGTGGCTTTTTTACAAAAACGAGTTTTACATCATCTATGTAAAATTGCAGTTTTGGGGGTGCCTTGGTGGCTCAGTCGGTTAAGCGTCTGACTTCGGCTCAGGTCATGATTTCACGGTGCGTGGGTTCCAGCCTGGAGCCTGCTTCAGATTCTGTGTCTTCCTCTATCTCTGACCCTCCCCTGCTCACGCTGTCTCTCTCTGTCTTTCAAAAAAGAATAAAAAAACATTAAAAAATTTTTTTAAAAATTGCAGTTTTGGGTTTATATTTGGGTTTCTGTAAAATATCTTCTTCGTGTAATGGCTTCTTCCACTGCAGCAATAATTCCAAAATTTAATTTTGGTATGACCATTCTTTTGAAAGCATCAATTTAAATGCGGTGATATTGTATCTAATGTTCAGTAATAACTAATTGTGTGCATTCTTATGGTGAAGTAGAAAAAATGCCTAAATTGCCATGATATATTTTCTTCAGAATTTGTTTCCTCATCTGAAGGGCAAGTTTCCACCTTTGAAATGTTTGAAGATTTGGGGGCATAATTTCATTCTTCTAGCCCTGAAAGCTTTGAAATATTCCCAATTTCTCTTGGGTGATAAACAATGAATTATGGCTTCTAGTTTTGAGGAAAATCTCTAGAGTGGAAATGAGACATCTGAAAATGTTTCTTGTTTTATTTTGAAATTCTTTGGAAAGAAATTCTATGACACGTAGTATGGGTTCAAGAAAAGCTATAAAGAGGTAAAGTTTAATTTATTAAATATCAGCATGAATATTTACAATAACATTTATCAAATTTTGTAATGTTTTGGTAAACTTCAGATCTCTTTAATTGCAGGTAATAGTGATCAATGAGGTGGACCAATGGTTTTTTTGACAAACTTTTTTTCATACTGTAGCTTTCTTCTATTTTTGTCAAATTTTTGCAAATGTAATACAATTTGAAAAGAACTGACATATAGAAGATATTTTCAGATTTAATTCATGTAGGAAAATCTAGTAACAGGCTCAATTTATTGAGCACTAGCTCTAAGCCAGGCATTGTACTGGGAACTTACACCCTTATTTAATTCTTAAAACAAATCTATAGATGTGTGTTACTAACTCCATCTTACAGATGAGGAAACTGTGGCTCAGAAAAGTTAAGTGACACCCATAGTCACAAAGCTAGTAAGAGATGGAGCCAAGATTTGAGTCCAGAACTCTCTAGTTACAAAACACTGTATTTTAACTGATAAACTGACATTCTAGAAAGATGATTGATGTCATCACCCTTCTTAATTTCAGCTCTGGTCATGATCTCACAGTTCATAGGATCGAGCCCAGCATTGGGTTCTGTGCTAATAGCTCAGAGCCTGCTTGATATTCTCTCTCTCCCTGTCTCTCTCTCTGCCCCTCCCCATTCATTCTCTGTCTCTCTGTCTCTGTCTCTCTCTCAAAATAAAAAAAAAAATCACTGCTTTAAGCTATACCCACTCCCACAGAATAACTTTATCACAAACCTTTAAGTCACAACACAAGCATGCACCTAGAAATAGAACTCTCCTAGCACCTGCAGCATAAAATTCTGTGACAACTCTATGACATCTCCTGCCCTTGTTAGAGGCACAATCATATTTAACTGACTTGCTCGGCAAGTTTTGTTGTTGTTGTTGTAAATTCTGTTTTGTTTACTCTGATTGCAAAGGTAATACATGACAGCTGCTAAGAGTAAAACCAATACAGAAATACATACTGTTGACCACAAAAACTTCCTGAAATCTGTTGTACGGCTTTGGTGTTTGCATCCTTCCACATCATGATATGGGGGTTGACATATATTTATATTTACATGAAATAGTGTTGTATCATACACACTTTTCTAAAACTTGTTTTTTCACTTAATATATCTGTCTTTCTAGAATCCTTTGTCTCATGTGCTATAGTTAATGCTCCACAATAACATCTTCTGTTTCTTCAATCCCTTCCCAAACAGCCCCTCCAATGCCTTACTTTCAAGGAAGTAGGGTAACCCCTGAAGACAGAGTTTCCTTTTGATCCTTCTCCTTTGAATCCCCCTTCCAAACTCATGTGTCAGTCATACTGGAGTCAGGGCTGCTCCCCTCCTCTTCCACAGAGATGCTTCCAGACCCTTCCTCCTCCATGCCCTTCGATAAGCCTGAGCCCCTCCCACTCCAACTTCCCCTTGCCCTCACTCCAGCCACCTCTGCTCAGAGCTGCCCTTTCCCTACCACTCACCACTCCCCATTTCATCAGGGCTACGGGGTATCACCCCAATGTATGTCATCATTTCTGACAACTCCATGTCCCTTCAGCCCACACTCCTGTGTGTTTTCTCCCACTCCAGTTTGTAGTCTAGACTCAATTATTTTAGTCCCATTTCTGGGACTATTTTAGTCCCAGTTCTCCAATCTCCTTCTTCTCTTCAGATCCACTAGCCCTTGGTGGGCACAGCCATTTTCCCTCTGTGAAAAACCACACGGTCCATCAGCTGATTCTATACGAGACTGTACATGGTCTCGGGGGTCACTGTTACAACTTTGGAATTCACTCTGTGTGAGATTTTGAGCAAATGAGTGACATGACTTGAGTGACATGGTTTAATAGAATCACTGGCTGCTTTGTGGAGAACAGAATTTAGGAGAACATGAATTGAAGTGGGGGCACTGGTTAGGAAGCATTTGCAAATTCAGACCAGGGAGGAAGTTGACTTCTACCAGGATGGTAGCAGTGGAGAAAGTGAGAAGAAGCTGGTCTTCCTTCAAGGTGGGAAAGTTCTATTTTGTCATAGTGCTAGAAGTTACCTGGGGGCAAAGCTCTGGCTTTGCTTTTTCAAATTTCCCTGGCTCTCTCCACAGGTAGATCTCCCTTTTTACATGGAGAATCTATCTATGTTATGGCTTTGAGCTGAAGTAAAAATACTCTGAGGGTTTGGATCTGTTGAGAGTCTCTTTCTCATTTTTTAGTGCTACTAATGACTGATTTATATTTTTATTTTTCTTTTATTATTTCAGAGAGACTTTGGGGAGGATGAGTGATAGAAGACATGTATTTTTTCATTTTATTCTATAAGCTTCTTCATGTTTTCCAGTTCTCAGTTTGATGGCAGCACCAATGTGGGCCTGCAGCTAAGAACATAATGCCAGCGTCCCTTCCTTGGACACTCCCAATGCCAAAGATGTATTTTCTTGGAATTCCAGACTTTATGGTGACCTAAACTCCTGGTCAATTCTTCCTGCACATGAGAGCTGGAGGGCCTTCAAGCATGAAGCCAAACTCAATAGCAAAACTAAAAGAAGTGTTGGAGACACAACCACACCCAAGAAAAACTGGCAGAGGGGTGGCTGGAGACCTAGAGTCTCAGCAACTAGGAAGTAGAGGTTTTAAAATGGAGATGAACAATGTTGACATCACCCTACCATGACATTAGGGCGCTGTTGCAGGGTACCTGATTAGATACAACAAAATGAATCTTAGCTCCCTATTCCAAAAACAAGAGCATAAGCCCACATTGCTACAAATGGTAGAACATGGATTTCCCACCTGGCCTTTCATACATGCCAAGAGTAGTCAGGGTAGAATACCCTACTAAAGTCCATGGGAGGATACTTCTCATTTTTTGTTATTTTTTTCCTGTTCAAATTATCCAAGGACTGTTACATCTGCTTTACTTAACTATGATATCAACAAAAGTTTATCAAGGCCAATAGATCATGGAAAATGAGGAATAAGAAGAAACAAGACTGACTAGAAGACGATTTGACTAGAACATTTGACTAGAAGGTGATTCTGGTGTCCTTCCAATGAGTAGTTTCTGCAGTGATGATAGTGGGTGGGTGAGTCAAGTAGGAAAGCAACAAGCAAACAGGGTAAATATGTTCAGAGTTTTCATTCCAAGACAAGGAATGTGTGTTTCTTATGTGGGGGAGAACTGTAGATGATTGAAGGCAAATGGGCAGGGACCACACAGAGAGAAGGTGCTGGAGAAAAATGGATTGAGTCAAAGCCTGATCCTTGAGGAGGTGGGATGGGGTGAAATTTGGATCACCAGAGGGATTAGTTTTACAAAAGTGAAAAAGCTAAACTTCCTCTTTCCAGAATCTGCGTGAGCTAAGAGGAGGGATGCAGAGATAGTTGAATGTAGGATGGAGAAAATTATGCTGGCTGGTTTTTGTCTTCTGTGTGAAATAGGGTCACTAACTGTAAGTTTTCTCAGAAACTCATAATCTCAAAAATAACATAAAAAGCCTTCTATTAGAATATCTGCCTAATATTTAAACTAAGGAAAGAGGATCTAGTGGCTTGGGCTTCAGGACAGTCCAGAGCAACTTTGGTGGAAGAGTGAGATGCAAAGATGGTACAGAGCAGTGGCCAGGGCCATTTGGACAATATTTTTATGCAGTATGACCTGTATGCCCAGTAATCGAATTGCAAGTAGCTTCTATTTGGGTTTGTTCCATGGCCCTTCTGTGGGTTGGGAACAAGTACAAGAAAATCTGATAGAGAAGGTGAGCCATGAACTGACTCACTAGAAGGAAATCTAAGTGACTGAAAAGAAGACTCCCTCTGAGATCAGGAAATAGAATAAAACTTTGGAAGCAGGTGATAACATAAAATAGCTGTTAATTAGTCAATTAATGAGTGGCTAACCCCTTGAGTATTATAACTGAAGAAAAAGTGAAGGGACAAAGTAAAAAAGAATTCCCCCACCTAACTCTAACTCTGGTTCCCAAGACACTGACCATTTACTCATCACGTCAAATCAAAAGCAGGTTAAGATCTTTCCCCATGTTGAATCACCTCCCCTGTTGCATAGATTTAATGCTCAATGTGTGGCTCTTTTCTCCGGGGGGGGGGGAGGCATTTAGGTGGACATTTATTATGATTGATCTAAGCCTAGACAAATGAGTATTTATCAATTCTCAAAAGATCCTTGGAACAGAGAGCCAAACCTTATCTTTGCTCACACATTAATCATGACAAGGACTGATACTGGAATAACTAAGGGCTCATAGGCTGGAGATGCACCCAAGTAGCACTCTGGGAGCTGTGGCTTACTCCATGAAGGTAAGGATAGTCATTTGAGCTGGCAGCCATAGTTGGTGGCCACAGCGAGTGCCTCAGTTCCTTGGGTCCACTCTTCAACATACATTCTTAAGGGACATAATTCAACCCATAAGAGCATTTATGAACATAATTTTCCCATCAAACTTTATGATAAAAATGACTAATATGCAATTTTTATCGATTTTCTATTGATAATCTCCTTAAACTCTTGCATTTACATTGAAAAGAAAATGTGTTTGCAAAAATAAGTGATAGGAAAATGAAAATATTTTCAACCATTCAAAGTTGATAACAGTTGACAGTATGTAATCAAACAGCTCATTTTCTTTCATTAAAAAATGTAATGTCAGGGTGCCTGGGTGGCTCAGTCAGTTCAGAGTCCAACTTCAACTCAGGTCATGATCTCACAGTTCAAGAGTTTGAGCCCTGCGTCGGGCTCTGTGCTGACAGCTCAGAGCCCGGAGCCTGCTTCGGATTCTGTGTCTCCCCCTCTCTGCCCCTCCCCCACTTGTGCTCTGTCTCTCTCTCAAAAATAAATAAAAACTTAAAAAAAATTTTTTTAATGTAATGTCATTTTGCTGTGATGATGCAACTGGTTTTAGACTCTGATCAAAACTGTTTTTTTATCAAGTATATGAAAATGATGTTCTAAATGCACACATTATTAAAGCAGTCGCTTGGCAGCTAGCTTGAACTCCACTAAGAGCATTCATCAAAACAAAGTGACAGAAGAATCAACGACAGAGATCCAGGGCTACTGCCTGGAGTGGAACCCATCAGAAGCCGTCATCCAGGCTTTCCTGCTCATCCCCACCACTTGCTCCCTACTCCCTGGCTTTGGAATGCCACCTGCTCTTCTTGAACACCTGAAAGAACTCATTTAGCCACACCACAGACCTCTTGTCCATGGAGAACGTCGTGCCTTGCTATTGGCAGACATCTCCTCGAAGGATTCTGTACATGATGGCAGAGCAGCAGGTGCCAGGAGTCACGCTCAGTGCTGCAGAACTGGGGGATCTGCCATTAGACACTGCTCAACCCCACAGCTCGGGATGTGAGATCATCAGCCTGAAGGGCCACACCTGGATGTCCCGATGAGGATGGAAAGAGCCTCCTTCACACACCTGAAACCAAATCTCAGCCAGCCTGGGAAGTTCTGCTGTAGAACATGCAACTGAATAATAAACCACCTCAGGTTTTCCCAAGTTCCATCTTTACCTTGATGTGCTAATCAGTGTGAAGGTTGTCTGTTTGAAATTTAGATAATATGATATGACAACTTAGCTGCGGGATTCAAAGATTCAATGAACTGCAGACGCATCAATTATTAATATTATTATTACTCTCAGCCTACCATTTCTAAGTGTACTTTTCACCTCACAGAATACCACTGGGAAACGAATTGCTATAATAATCCCTGGTTCAAGCAGGGATGCCAAAGCCTCTGCAGACCTTGAAACACTCAGCAGGGCACTTTGGGAGACCAGTTCTCCAGGGTTCAGTTGACATAGAAAAAGATGGATGTGCTCCAGTTTGTAATTACATCACTCCATGAGACTTCGAGCTGCGCTTTCAGAATACACAAAGAATTTGTGTGTCTGGGCTGGGCTGAAGTTCATGTTCATACTTCATCTAAAAATCAGTATTTGCTAACGATCAGGTTCATTGTATCTCTATCTAGTACATAAAGTGGCTTCTGCTTCCAAATAATAATAAATTTTGTCTTTCTCTTCCTTTTTTACCATCCTTGAAAACAAATGATAAATTTAATAGTTCTTGATTTAACCATTTTGATGCTCTCTTGAGTTTATTTAGGTTACTATAAAAGGGTCATCATTTTATCAATTACTGGCGGAGATGCAAGAAGCTTCTAGTCTGGAAGATATGAGTCCTTGAAAAATCAATGTAAAATCTTGCAAGTCAAACTTTTCTTTCATTTCAATGAATGGCATTATCATTAGCTTGAGGTTTCAGCCAGAAACATGAAAGTCATTTTTTATTGCCTTCCTTTTCATACTCCTCCATGACACTCTACATTTGATACTTATATATCAGCTTTGAAAACATACGTCAAATTAACCCACGCCTTGGCATCTCTGTTTCTATCTTCCTAACTCAAGTCACCACTATTTTTTACCTGTACTATGATTTTTAAAGTTTGCTTATTTTGAGAAAGAGAGAGAGAATGGGGAGAGGGGCAGAAGAGAGGGAGAGAAAGAATCCCAAGCAGAATCCCTGCTGTCAGCACAGAGCTCCACACGGGCCTTGAACTCACAAACCGTGAGATCATGACCTGAGCCGAGATCAAGAGTCAGACGCTCCACAGACTAAGCCACCCAGGTGCCCCTTTACCTGTACCATTATAGAAACTACCTACCTGTTCTCTCAATTTCCATTCTTGTTTCCTCTCCCACTCTATCTTCAACCTTGTCGCCAGAATGATCCTCTACAACTCAGGTGTGCCATATATATGGTCAGTTGATAAATGAAAAAGGTGACAGTGAAGTACAGTGAGTGGCATTGGGTCAATTAGATATCACAGGCAAAAAGTAAATTGGACCCCTACTTCACATCATTTTAAAAATCCACATGTATTGAAGATCTTAATGTGAAAAGTGAGACAATAAACGTTTAAAATGAAAACAGAAGAATGTCTTTATGAACCTGGGGTGAGCAAAGGTTTCTTAAGACACAAAAAGTATTAACTATGAAGCCAACTGATAAATTTGGCTATATTTAAATTATGAACTTCTATTTATCAAAAGGCACCATTATAAATGTAAAAGAACAAGACACAGAATGAGGTAAGATACCTGCAATACATATATCTAAAAGACTTGTTTCTGGAACATATAAAAAGCCCCAACAAATCAGTAAGAAAAAGTTAGATACTTAAAAAAAATCAAAAGATTTCAATAGCCATATGACAAAAGATTTCTAAACATCCAGTAAACATATAAAATGGTGAACAATTTCATTAATCATTAAGAAAGTACAAATTAAAATCACAGTACAATATTAGGGTGCCTGGGTGGCTCAGTTGGTTAAGCATCTGCCTTTGGCTCAGGTCATGATCTCATGGTTCGTGAGTTCAAGCCCCACGTAGGGCTCTGGACTGACACCTCAGAGCCTGGAGCCTGCTTCAGATTCTGTGTCTCCCTCTCTCTCTCTGCCCCTCCCTTGCTCACACTCTGTCTCTCTCTGTCTCTCAAAAATTAACATTAAAAATTTTTTAAAATAAAATAAAAGCACAGTACAAAATCGTAACATACCCAACAGGATGGGTAAAATTAAAAGACAGGTAAATAGCAGATGCTGCTGAATATGCAGAACTGAAACTTTCATACATTGTTGGTACAAGTGTATATAATTGGTACAACTTCTTTACCAAGTGTTTGGAAGTAGCTACTCAAGCCAAATTTATGCATCTCTTAAGATCCAATAGACTTCTATGTATATGTCCCCCCCACATACATATATATGTTCACCAAAAGACATACACAAAAATGATCATGGCAGCACAATTCCTAATAACTCCAAACTCCATCAATAATAGAATGGATAAATAAGCTGTGGTGTACTCATATAATAGAATATTATATGGCAATGAAAATGAACAAACTATGGCCACAAGTAGAAACATGAAAGCAAAAACACTTCTGATTCTGGGGGAGGGCAGGAAAGAGAGCTCTAAAAGGACCCTTGAACTGTGGTGGGATTTTTGGGGGGTGGGGGGGTGTCTGGGTGGCTGAGTTGGCTAAGTGTTTGACTTTGGCTCAGGTCGAAACCATCATCTCATGGTTTGTGAGTTCCAGCCCCACATCAGGCTCTGCATCGACAGTGCAGAACCTGCTTGAGATTCTTTTTCCCTCTCTCTCTACCCCTCCCTGCCCACTCTCTCTCTCTCTCAAAATAAATAAATAAACTTAAAAAAAAGCTAAATGTGTTTTTCCCTACTACCAAAATTCCCTTGGAGTATTAGGGAATTCTATTTTATGAATCAAATGAAGTACTGTTTTTAAGTGGAAAATCAACAACTTCATTTATCTTTTTTTAAATGTTTAATTCTTATCGCTGTTTTCTAGGTACATCATGTCCAAATGTGCCTCCTGGTCCTTCTGAGCTTCACCACTATCCCTTTACTGAAAAACCAAGAAAACTGATGGTGAAGTCATTCAATCCATTCAAGGATGCTTTACTGGAGGAAGAGGTAGAGGAACACCAGAGGTCCCAAAAACAGCCAGGCAGTAAGAAAAGGTGATTACAAAATGCTCACAGGAGAGTGACCACATATAATCCTCTTGGAATCCAGTGTGTCTTAATATATCTCTGCTCATTAACTCAGTAATTTTGAGGAGTATATTAAAAAGGGATAAATTTGAAACTCAGAAAAAAGGTTAATGCACATAGATGCTTCTTGCCATATTATTTATAATGTTAAAAAAACAGGAGGAAGATAAAGAGTGGAAAAATAGTCTAATATTTTGAAAATAAAAGCATGTTTAAATAAATGTATATATTATGATATGCATCAATTAAAGCAATGTTTTCAAGGCATTTAAAATAGATGGAGAAATATATGTGTTAGAGGGCAACGTGACAATATATTATTATACAGCTGTATATTAATATAAACTACTCTGTAAAAAAAATGAGAACAAAACTAAAATCAGAAAATGTAGGAAAGGAAACATTTTAACATAATGATAGCCATTACATCTGGTGCTGAGATTACCTCCTTATAATCTACATAATCTGTATTTTCTGCATAATCTACAATGAGCACGCACTACTTTTCCATCAGAGAAAGTAAAACAAGCTATAAAAATTGCATGTGTATGGAAAACCCAAATGTTATTAATAAAAATGTGAAGAGACGAGTAAGAGATGCTATGATCCATATGAGAATGGACAGGTTTTCAAAATCACACAGGTGCAGCTATTCTTTAAAATAGGAACAAAAAACCCACTGAAGATATGATGCATATCTCTCCCTCCTTCGTTTTGGTTCCATAGGCAGGGACCAGGAAGGAACTGATATTTGCCATCCATAGATTTCCCCCAAATCACTATGCAATTGTTTAATTATGGTATTTTTTTAATGCTGGTTAGGCTAAATCAACAAGTATGACTCACACTGAAAATTACTCAATCCTTGATAACATTAACAGTTTTGAAACGTCGTTCCAAAATTTAACTTGAGGTTTGATGGAACGCAATAACCACCTTGTAAACTCTAAAAGTTGGACTTAAAGGCCACTTTGTAAAGAGTTGCAATTGGGGTGACTGGGTGGCTCAGTCGGTTGAGCATCCGACTTCAGCTCAGGTCATGATCTCACGGCTTGTGGGTTCGAGCGCCTCATCAGGCTCTGTGCTGACAGCTCAGCTGCTTTGAGCCTGCTTTGGTTTCTGTGTCACCCTCTCTCTCTGCTCCTCTCCCACTCATACTTTGTCTCTCTCTCTAAAAAATAAATAGAAATTAAAAAAAAAAAAAAACCCAGGGCACCTTCCTGGTGCTGCCATTTAAAAAAAAAAAAGTTACTGGTCCTTTAATGGTAGCGATGCTGGCTTTCTGCAACACTGGTGTCTGATTATTGATAATACTCGGTGACTGGCAGGACCAACACTTAAGTTAATGATAAAGTCTAACTTTTCAATAGTTTCATATCCAAAAGTTTCATATCCAAAGTATTTGGATGGCTCACAAGCTCAGGAGAGCAATGGTTTAACATTCTATTATTCACACAAAATTTATATTCTAGCCCAAGTCTTGTATGCAAAGGGGAAATGATCTTATTTTTATTTGGAGCTCACTTCCAAAAATGAGAAATAATTTCCAGGAAAAAATATAAATGAAGAGATACCAAACCAATGTCATGATAAACAAAGTGCCGAAATGGGTCTTTGGACAATGAAACTGAAGTGAAAAACAAAATTCTTTCTATTTGGGTATCTTTTCCTAAAATTAACATGTATCTTTTTTTTTATTTTTACTATTTATTTATTTTTGAGAGACAGGGACAGCAGGTGAGCAGGGGAGGGACAGAGAGAGAGAGGGAGACACAGAATCCGAAGCAGGCTCCAGGCTCCGAGCTGTCAGCACAGAGCCCAACGCGGGGCTCAAACTCAGGAACCGTGAGATCATGACCCGAGCCGAAGTCGGACGCTTAACCGACTAAGCCACCCAGGTGCCCCAACATGTAACTTTTTAATAATGAAAAATTATTCACAAATGGCCCATATATATGCTGCTAGGGTTATCTCTGTTTCACTCCTGCCAGGAAACCACCCATTTAAGTATCAGCTGTCATGCTACAAAAGAGGAAGAATGATTTTCCTCAGGGTTAAATCCTTGTCCCTTTCAGTAACTTTTGATACTGGAAGACTTCAGGTACCTTTCAGTGCTTAAAAACTTCAATTGGCAGAATTTGTACAAGTAGGAGGTGGAAAATATAGAAAAGGAGTAATATTTACTGAGGACTCGCTAAATCTGGCACAACGGTAACATTTTATCAGTTTTAATCTTAACAACTCCATCTATTGGGTAGATCCTTGGCAATTTGACACAGGAGGAAATGAAAGTTCAGGAAAGCCAAAGTAGTTTCGTCAGGATGACACAGCCCCTGAGTGGCAGAGGTCGTTTTGGGGCATAGAAGCATTTTGCCTGAGGGTCCACGCACTTTCGTTTTCACCACATGAGATCCCTTCCACATTGTATGAGAAAAATGTCAGAGGTGTAGAGGCCTTCCTAATGTTCTCCATCATGGTCAGTAGCTTTCCTGTTTCCCACCAATTCAATAGTGTTCTGAGAATTTGCACAGCAAAAGAAATTACCTTATTTTGTGGCTGGAACACAAAGAATGAGTCTTCAATTTAACATGCAGTTCCCACAAATTCCTGATTTGGAGTGTGTGTGTGTGCGCGTGTGTGTGTGTGTGTGCGCGCGCGCGCATTTCCTGTTAACCTCATGACATTTATTTTTGGTTTTCTCTTTACCGTTTGAATTGGGAAAGAGAATAACAGAAAAGAAAACAGGATCCAGTCACATTCAATTTGCGAGCAAAATCACATGAACATAAAGTTACGGACTTGCAACCAAGACGGACAATTAGCTGTTACTTACGGGTTTCCATCATCTTTTACCTAATATAATTTTTTCAAGAGTTAACTAGGTATTTTTCTCTCACTAAGGTACTAGGGAAGGTTAAATTTGACAGGTGATAGGCCAAAAATGTAAGAAAACGATGTGATAGCACCAGGTGGAAACTCATAAAATTTGACAGCATTTTTTGAAGTTGATGATCTTTAAGAGCTACATTTTTTGAAAGATAACAGTCAAGCAAGATCAAAGTATAAACTGTCTATCACACACACTGTCATTATTTTACAAAAGGTATCAGTGTGATGCTTAAAACCCACCCTATTTTTGAAAAGCACGCAAGATTAATTTCTGATAACATTTCTAAATTTGAAGTGCAGAGTGAAGTTGGATAGCATGTGGCAGATGAATACACAATTGGGGTTCTCTTTGTCTGGTTTTGTCTGCAACTAGAACACAAACTTGTACTTCTTTCCCATCTGACATGTACACTCAAGCTTGTGCTGGCAGGCATAGGGTATGACACCCCAGCCGCTTTGGACTGTAAGTACGTGAAATGCAAGAGTAAAAGCTTTGAAATCGCTTTCTGTCAACCAGCATAGCGGTTGTATATGGCATTGTGTGGCACGTACACCATTTATCAAATAGCTTCAATTTAGCAAGCAACGAAATGGAAAACTCACTTTCATGCCAAAGTGCTGTCATAACGTGGATTACTTGGAAAAGGGGGACGCCTCGGGGCTTCAGAAGGAGGTTTCTGCAGATAATATTCCACATGAACAATTCTGCCTGCCCCGGTATTCAGGAAAATCGCGCAAGTCTATCAGTGAGCATTGTCATTTGAGGAAAGCGAGTGGAAGAACTCAGACTTAAAGTGCCTTTCATGCTTCTCCCCATAATGACAATCAGGACCTCAGAGTCCACTAGCTCTTTCTGATTTATGCTTCTTCAGTTTACTGCCATACATAAATATTTCTTACCATCAACTCTGAATCAAGCCAAGAGCCCAAAACCACGCTGAATGATGACACTGCACCATCAACCTTGTGCTCCTTTCCTCAAATATCCTTGTCATTCAGGCTACAGTTTACCTTTCTTTTCCCAACAATTGCTCCAAGTAAGAACACCAGTTATGAGCATCCAAAACAACAACAACAACAACAACAACAACAACAACAAATTAATGCATCACTGAATATCTGAACTAGAAGAAACTTTAGGTATTGCATTCCTCTCCCTTTCTTTCCAGGATGGGATAGAGAAAACTGAAGTGGGTTTTTACTATAAAAAAATCCCTTTGGGAGTCCATTCTATTAGAAGTGGCGTAAACGCTGGCTGTCACCAATGAGTTCCTTACCTCAAGTCATGACCCCCTTTCCCCTAAAACATTGTGATCACTTTTGCCTGGAGCTCAGTCAGTGTATGCTCTTCTATGTCTCTTTGCCCGAAGGGACGTTAGAAAAGGTTCTGCCCAATGTCTTTATTGTGTTTAACCAAGTAAGACATATAGATGATCATATGCATTTATTTTACTTCAAAGAGAAAACTGACTTAGTTTCAGAGACAGAAATATCTAGATGAAAACAATGGTAGGTTGCTCACCAATCACCCTGCCATCTTAAAAAGTAAAGTGGGCTTGGGTCTAAAGTAGAAGTCCTTTTAGGATGACAGTCTATTAATAGAATTCATCAAAAGAATAATAATTTTAAAAATCAAATATGATAGTTCAGTAAGTTAAATTGGATGATACTGTTTTTCAAACTTGCCTATATAACAAATCAGTAAGATCCTTCAACAATCTATAGGCTTAGGACATTTTTTTAAAATGTTTTATTTATTTTTGATACAGAGAGAGACAGAGCATGAGAGGGGGCGGAGCAGAGAGAGAGGGAGACACAGAAGCCGAAGCAGGCTCCAGGCTCTGAGCTGTCAGCACAGAGCCCGATGCAGGGCTTGAACCCATGAACGTGAGATCATGACCTGAGCCAAAGTCGGAGGCTTAACCAGCTGAGCCACCCAGGCCCTCCTATAGGCTTAGGAAATATTACCTAATTCATGGGTTCGAGCCCTGTGTCAGGCTCTGTGCTGACAGCTCAGAGCCTGGAGCCTGCTCCAGATTATTTATCTCCCTCTCTCTCTCTGCCCTTCCTCTGCTCTCTCTCGTGATCTCTCTCTCTCTCTCTTTCTCTCTCCCAAAAATAAATAAACATTATAAAAAGAAATATTATCTAATATGACCAGTACTCCTTACAAGATTATAATAGTACTTAGTTTTTCAATATAATTATATCTCCACAGAATTTTCAGTGGGTGATTATTTACCTGAGAGTTGGATATGGCCCAACTTGCCCCAAATCTAGTGTTGATGATACACAGTTATTCACTGCAGGTGATTGTGGAAGGGAATATTTACCATTCACAGTTAAAATAAATGAAAATTCTAAAATAAAGCCACTAAGCATTGCTCTTGGAAGTAAAACCTTCATGTAGAAGAAAATATTCCATGAGGGAAAACAAAAACACTAAGAGAGCCATGGATCAGTGTGTTAGTAAAAGAAAATAATATGGAGATATGTTTTACTTTCATCACTTGTCAAGTTCACTCTCAAGTTAATACTTAATAGAGAACTGTGAATGTATTGAAGCATGAGGTCTTTTCTCCTTTATCTCCTTTTCAAAATCATGTGAATTACCTCCTTGTATACACACTGTAGGCTGGGCTTAGAAAAACCAGCTAACAAAAAAATACACCACAAAATTCATTAATTGAAAAATGAGTGTGAAACAACTTGTTATTTATTTGTGGTCATATGGCTAAACTCTTTCATTTTCCCCTTATAAAGTGATGGCTAAAAGAATTGGCTTTATAACATTCAGAATAAAAGAATTCAATATTTTCCCAATAATGTAGTTAGTAAGTGATTAACTTAAGAGTGAATGATAATGTTGCTGGATGATTCATATGAAGGAAAACCCACCCGGTCTATAGATTTCCAGGATGTCTTTAACTCTTTAATAGTACTTTCTCATCACTGTAATTGTTCTTCTAATATAATATCATAGCTCCTAAACCTGTAATGTATCTCAAGAAATCATCTCATCACGCTCTCTGCCCTTCAGCAGAGAACTCAATTCAACAAATTGTTATTGAAAGCCTGTCACATAAGAGTCATTGTCCCAGATCCTGGGACAGATTCAAGAAATGTGGCTCCTGGTCTTAAGAAATTCACATTCTTCTCCAGAACTGAGATCTTTGCCCAAGGTCCCTCAGGACAGGGATCTTTAGAAAACACATTATCTTTAACATATTCCCTTGCAGAGTTGGCAAATTATTGATAATGGGACAAAATCGACTATGTGTTGAATGGAGGGTAATCTGTTCCTTGCTTTATATTGTATTAGACACACACACATACACCTACATCCTTGAATTCAAAGGTAAGAAACATAGAGAAGCTGAAACATACAGATTAAGAACTGAGATATAACCATAGATGGAGAAGACTAATCCATTAAAGGACAACCCCAAACTCTCCTTGAGAGGAATAATTTTCCAAGAAAAATATGAAGGACAAAGGTAGAAAACTGGAATATATCCAACAAAATGGAAGAAATCAGAAAACTGGTCAAAAGCTGAATGCGCTCTCCTCCACTCCCCAAAAATGTGATCAGGCTAATTCTTTCAAACTTTCAAGGAACAGATTCCACTATAATGCCTTCTCAAAAAACCATCATATTTTTATTACTCATGCATGTATCTCCAATATCCGGCACAGAACCTGGCATATAAACTCTGTAACAGGTATTATTGGGAGAAAATAGAAATGGCATTTTGCCACTGAAAATATCTTACAGAATAAAGAAAAGAATGGATGCTACCATCTTTATTTTACCAAGCTAGTGTAACTCCAATTGAAAAACCTAAGAGGATTACCAAGCAAAAAAACTGTATAGACCTATAATCTTACTTATAAATATAAAGTCTAAAATATTCAACCAAACATTAGCAAATCAATCCCAGGATGTATAAAAAGAAAAATGCTCCATGACAAAGTAGAGTTTGTATTTTGAATGCATGGGCAATTCAGACTTATTAATACAAATCAACTTACCACTTTCTTAAAGACTCATATGATCATCTCAAGACATGTTTATATGTTTTTGATAAAAGTTATTGCCTATGCCTGACAAAAAGTTATTTTTTAGAAAATCAGAAGAAATAAGATACATTCTTAATATGATTTTTTAGAAAAACATCATAAATCTAATGCCAGTCTTAAGATTAGTAGTGAAATAAATTAAGTTAAATTAAAAAGGCAGAGATTTCCTTTTTCACTATGATTTTCTAACACTGTAGAGATGTTCCATTATTTCACCAGAACAAAATAAAAGCTATAAATACTGAAACTAAGAAAATTATTGTAATTTGCATATAACTTGATTACCTGGCTGAAAAAAACCAAGAGAATTAACTGGAAAATGCATGTGAATTAAAAATAATGATGAGGAAGAGTGTTAACAACAGAAATATTAATATCAATAGCTTTCATGTATACTAGTAGTCATTAATATTTTAATAAGTAATTAATGTATACCATGATGAATAAAGTAATCTGACCAACAAAATAATTCAATTCAAATTAGCAGCAATCATGCAAAATACATCAGGACTGAATATAATAAGAATTGTGAAGAATATGTGAAAAAAATCACAACATTTGACTGAAGAATATAAAGACTTGAATAATGAAAAGACCAACTGGCTAAAAATAAACAGGAAAATGTTAAAACAAATGTGGCAGACATGTTAATAGATATGTTACGTACAAAAATTTTTACATAGCAAAAGTAATATGGACTAATGAGACAAATAAATAATTTACAAAGTGATAAGTACAAGTGGTGAACAGAATCATGGAACTATTTTGGGGTGCCTAGGTGGCTCAGTCAGTTAAGCATCTGACTCTTGGTTCCAGCTCAGGTCGTAATCTCACAGTTTGTGGGTTCGAGCCCTGTATCAGGCTCCACGCTGACAGCATGTAGCCTGCTTGGGATTCTCCCTCTCCCTCTCTCTATCCCCATGTCCCGCTCACTCTCTCTGTCTCTCTCTCAAAATAAATAAATAAATGAAAAACTTTTTCTTAAAAAAAAAAGAATTATGGAACTATTTTAAATTTTATTTGTAGTTAAGTAAATATTAATAAAAATGGGCATTATTTAAGGCCAATAAAATAACAATTAAAAAGAATGCTGCAGGGGCACCTGGGTGGCTCAGTCAATTAAGCATCTGACTCTTGATTTTGGATCAGGTCATGATCTCATGGTTCATGGGTTTGAGCCCTACGTGGGACTCTGTGCTAACAGTGCAAAGCCTGCTTGGGATTCTCTCTCTTCCTCTCTTTCTCTCCCCCTCCCTCCTTTTCTCTCTCAAGAATTAATAAACTTAAAAAAAAAAAGAATGCTGCAGCCAACTACTTGGGAGTTTGGGAATTGCACTCATATACCGCTAGAGATGTATCTTGGCATTTTGTTAATCTATATCAAAACTGAATATATGCATAACTTTAAAGTTAGAAATTAAACTCTGGAAATTTAGGGGCGCCTGGGTGGCTCAGTTGGTTGAGTGTCTGGCTTCGGCTCAGGTCATGATCTCGTGTTTGTGGGTTCCACGCACCGCATCAGGCTCTGTGCTGACAGCTAGCTCAGAGCCTGGAGCCTGTCTTCAGATTCTGTGTCTCCCTCTCTCTCTGACCCGCCCCTGCTCATGCTGTCTCTCTCTCTCAAAAATAAATAAATAAATAAATAAAAGAATTTAAACTCTGGAAATTTATCCTAAGGAAAATAATTTAACATGTGCACAAGGTACATACATAAAGATGCTTACTACATCATTGTTTTTAAAAGAGAAACAAAGCATTAATATAAACACCCACCATTAGGGGAATGGTTAAATCAATTAGGGCATTTACATACAATAAAATCCCCTGCTGCCATTAAACATGATGCTTATTTATAATTATTGATGTGTGAAGAGGTCTAGGAATACAGTTAAATAATCCAAAAGAAGCAAACCAAAAACCAAAAACACAAGTTGCAAAACCTTTGTAAAGAAATGATTTTCATATAGCCAGAACTCTCACATGTATAAGGTTCTGGAGGCATGTAGTGAGAAAAGTGAGAAAACTCAGTCAGACTATTGGTCTTTATCCTCTTGTGTGCATTTTCCTGTGTTTTCTGAATTTTCTGAATTGAGTCCATATGGTTTTTTTTTTAAGGGTTTATTATTATTTTTTTAGAATGGCTTTAGGTTCACAGCTAAATTGAGGGGAAGGTACAGGGTTTTCCCATATGTGCTCTCGTCCCAGCACATGCATAGCCTCCCCCATTTTCCACATATACTTTTCAATATGAAAAAAATAAAGGTTTCAAAGAAAAGTATTATATAGGGTTAAGGGAGCTCTAAGAAGTAAGCTGGCCTTATATATTAAATTGCTTCCAGTATGAGCCATCTTTCCTTGATGTATATATACATAATTGAATTTGAAAATGAATCAGACAAGTGAGAAATATTCCTCTCTAGAGCACTTATGCTCTGTGTAAGTAACTATAGACAAACCTCCCATAGAAGCCAGTGTTGAGAAAAGCCTGTCCTGAAATACAATGTATATTCTCTCTCATTTAAAAAGCTGGCCTTTTGGATAAGAATATAAATTGGTGCAATCGTTTTGAAAATCTGGCAGTAGCTATTAAGGCTAAATAATCCTATATCCTTTGACCCAGCAGTTTCACTCCTGGGTTTATAGCCAAAAGAAACAGATGCTTATGTTCAATGAAAGATCTATACAAGAATGGTCATGGAGGTTATATTAATAAGAGTTAACTAGCAATGACCCAATGTCCATCAAAAGAGACTTATGGTAGAGTTCTACAATGGAATACCACACAGCAAGGAAAAAAGACAGACTGGTACCAAGGGCAACAATGTAGATGAATCATAAAGACATAATTTTGAGTGAAGGAACCCAGTCATGAAAACATCATTACCATTTGATTCCATTTACCTCTGTTCAGAAAAAGGAAAAAGTCACCAACAGTAATAGAAATCAGAACAATAGTTGGCTTAGGGTGGAGTTATTTCCTTAGAAGAGGACAAGGGACTTTCTGAAGGCCTAGAAATATCTCAATCTTGGTGGAGTTCAGATGGGTGTACACCTATGTAAACATTTACTGAGCTATGCTTTTAGATTTGTGAATTGAATTTA
Organism: Cryptoprocta ferox; assembly: GCA_028646485.1. Lineage (NCBI taxonomy): Eukaryota > Metazoa > Chordata > Mammalia > Carnivora > Eupleridae > Cryptoprocta > Cryptoprocta ferox. The sequence goes on along the minus strand of CM053573.1, from coordinate 134,444,959 downwards.
TATATAACTTATACTTCAACTAAAAAGTTTTTTATTTTAACTAAAAATAAAATCCAATCTTTCCAGAAAGAAAAAAAAAAACAAAACAGGTCAGCACACTGAGCAGAGGCTGTTTCAGGGTAAGTATTATACAGTCAGCACATTTTCAAGAGTAGGGAAGATTATTATATCATCTGAATACACCTAATTATTATAACTGGCCAGCAGTCTTTTATAGAAATTGTTCATAAATATTTAAACATACTGCCTGGAAACATTTGTAAGGAGCTTTTAATACTTTTCAGTTAAGGTACATTGGTGTGATTTTCCAAGATCATGCTCTTGACATTGAAGTAATTGAAAAACCCAGTACATTGTAACTAATCCCAGTAACAAAGAAATCTATTGTTTTCCTGACTATTGTTTTATTTTATATTCATTTATTTTAGGCCCATCATATTCATTCTGCTTAATTGAGTCTCCAAATATGGAATTCCTACCTGACCCTTCCAAATCTGCCCACCATTCAAATGTTGCCAAACTCCCTCCACTGAGGGCTCTGAGTCAGGCTTCTGTTGGCAAAGCTGCTTGATGGTTTATCTATAAGAGAGGGTGGATGGAGGAGAATTTGCCAAGGGCAAACTATAAAAATGCCATGAGCAGTTCTCACAATTTTAAGATCCCTTTTTAAAATTATTTCATTCTATCCTTTCTCTACTGAAATATTCTGACTTCCAGAGAGCCTTCTGAGTTGCAAAAATGCAAGCACTGTACTACAACGCTGCAAAAGTGCATAGCATAGTTACAAATGAATGCATCTTGCTTTCAGGCATACAGTTTACTTATTCTCCAACACTGGCCTAAGCTTCCTTATAAGCCCTGTTCCCCAGAGGAATGGGAACAACTCAGACCTGCCAATTAATGAAGTTACAGATTTTTACGATTCAACCGTTTCCTTGCAGGATAAACATTCAGTCCTTCAAAGTTGGACACTTAATCAGGTCTCTGAGTATCCTAAATGGTCTTTTTGGAAAGACTGTCTTTTCAGATAAGATGGGCATATACTTTTGGCTTTCCTCACCATTCCATTGCCCTTTTCCAAGATGGTCTTTGTGTATCTGGGGAGTGAGAAGGGAGAGGTGTCCGCAGTGGGAATTTACAGTGGGAGAGTGGAGCAGTTCTTGCATTGTGGTGTGTCTTCTTCTCGCTCAGGTATCTTTCTGAGGAGATGCCCTTTGTCTGGTAGCTTGTGTGATGTATGAACTACTGCCATTTGCACCTAGAGTAGGTGGGTTGAGATCTCTCAGCTGGGTCTAGGTTCAAGGGTGTTCTCTAATGGTCTCAATCTCTCTTCTGTTCGAATCGGTGTCACAAAGGCCTCTGAACACATGCACATTCTCCATCCAGCCATTGGCCTATGTGTTCTATGCTACAGGCCCCTTGACTCTCACCTGGGTAGGCCCCACAGGCTCTTGACTTCAGCTTGAGTGTCTACCTTGGGGGGACCTGTGGAAATTCCTGACCCTCAAATCAGGCCATAGGATGGTTGTCCTCAAGAAATTTCTGGAGGACTTGTCAGAACACAGTTTTCTGGGCCCCACCCTCAAGAGTTCCTGACTCAGCAGGTCTAGAGTGAGGCCCAAGAATTTGCATCTCTAACACATTCCTGGGTGCTGCTGCTGCTGCTATCATCCTTTGAGAACCACTAGCCACAGGAAAGCTAAGCCATGCTCAGGTAAGTTGCAACTTCACTGCTTTTAACTTTATCTTGATGTGGCTTGATGACCACTTAAGAGACTGTTACCTTCTGGCATCTATAATTTGCATTGTAAAAAACAGCCCCCTGCTTCCGGTGTTTCCTTCTTCCAACACCCTGGTGTTTCTTTGCGCTGCCTCTATTTCCCACCCCTGTATCTTACTTCCCTACAGCCTTTCATTCTTTAACGACCCTTTCAAACTGGAGTAACTGGATTTGGCTTTCTGATTTCCTATTAGCCACAGTCTCTTACCATAGGCAACAAGCCAATAGCACAGCTGCTATAGATGGCTGGGTACTTTGATTACACTTTATGGAAAATCTGGTTTTAGAAATGGTCAAGATACTTAGAAAATTCTGGTTTTCTGGATATCTCTAGGTTAGCTAGAGGGAAGGCTGTGACCACAGAATTCCGGAGTACAGAGGTCATTAATATTTTGCTAAATTATCCTCGTTACAGATAATGTTCACGGAGGACCCCATTCTAGTTCTTTCTTTGAGGGACTCGTGGCCAAAGGGTTCAAATTACAGAGCATGTCACCTATGATAAAGTAGAAAGCAAATCTACCCCTAGTGCTAAAACAGTATTTAAATTACTCAATTAGACATTATGGAACCAAAAATCTCTATATACTGTAATCATTTTCAAATATTCATTTTCCTGCCAATAGCCACATTTTGCCAGGTTGTGGAGACAAAGCAAGTTGGCAAGACGATGAGAAACCTGTAATTTGCAGCACAGAAAATCTTTCTGCTGCCAATTTCATGGGCAGGTGCCTGGGACTTGATAAGATGTGAGAGAAAAATTTGTTGCTATGATTCTGAACTTTATACAAAGCTACTTCCTGCTATTTTAATGTTCATGACCTCAAATCTATGCTGCTCAAGTTTTTTACGTAGTTAAGCTATCTTGGTGGGCCTAGCACCATAATACACTTTCTAACTTTGGGGAACAAACATGATATTTAAACAGGTGTAAGGTCTAGAAAACAAACCAGACTCCATAGTAGCAAACAGCCTAAACTCTTTTGAGTATTCCTTGTTTACAGAGCTCACTAGCAACTGATTTACTTGATGTCTTGGCATTGAACTTTGTTGAATTTCTTGAACTATCTTTTTTTTTAAATCTTATTTATTTTGAGAGAAAGTGCGAGCAGGGGAGGAGCAGAGAGAGAGAGGGAGACACAGAATCTGAAGCAGACTCCAGGCTCTGAGCTGTCAGCACAGAGCCTGTCATGAGGCTCAAACTCATGGACTGTAAGATCATGACCTGAGCTGAAGTCAGATGCTTAACCAACTGAGCCACCCAGGTGCCCCTCTTGAATTATCTTTAAAGACAATCAATGTTTAAACCATATCAAAGGTATGATGGCTGGGGTATTGGCCAAGTGAATCAGCCAGAAATGGAGTGTAATCATTGACCTCTTACTGACAGAAGAAAATTTTTGCTAAGCTCTTGTTTACTTTTATGTTTGGTCATAAAACATTTAATTTCTATTAGTATGGGCACAAAGAAAGAAGCAAAGGCAGCATTGTTGTGCATTATTTACTGCTCTCCCCCCCACCCCCATTTAGGGGTCTGACCCTGAACACCATCTCTGTTCAGTGAAATGAACCTTCTTCATAGACCACATTAGATAATGGGCATCTGATTTTCCTAAAGTAGATCCTGGTACTCCCATTTTATCTAGTCTATTTTTATTGCAAGTTTTTATAGTTCCTTTCTCATAAGGGAGGGTCTTTAATGTGAGGAGAGTTATTGAGAAGTGAAGAAAGCCATTTTCAGGGGAATCTACTTTGGGTAATATTTGTTTTTTAATCATCCTAATATAATGGAAATATACAGAACCAAAAATGAGAAAAACTGAGTTTAACTTCTATTTCAGGCACTAATATTGTGCATCCTAGAACAGGTGACCTTTCCCGTCTGGATCGCTTTTTAAAATAGGAAGCTGGACTGGAAGATGTCTATTCTGCCTTCTCCTACTGTTTTAACAATATGAAGATTTTTGTTAGGATGCTGTAGGAATTCTTGGCTTGCTCACACTCCCTCTAAGCTGCCCACTACCATCCCAATTTGCTTCAGCCCAGCAAAGAACCTAACAAGATGCCCACAGCTTGTGCTTGTGGTGTGTGTGTGTGTGTGTGTGTGTGTGTGTGTG
>CM053573.1:134392715-134440962 GCA_028646485.1 Cryptoprocta ferox | reverse complement strand
CTTGATAGGGGATGGTTTCAGCACCTTCAGGAAGCTCCTTTCCTCTATCACTAACTTCATCATGTACTGCAGTTTTTAGAATTTATGTTGGATCATGAACCAGTGCATCTGCAAGATGCACATCAAAGCCTACAGGAAGTTTGAAAGCCAATCAAGACAATGGCCTGCAGACATTTCCCAAGGTTGTGAGTGTGCTTGGGGTCCTTAGCCCACTCCAAGTCTTGAGAAACACAGAGATTTCATTCTACGAAATGTAGGAGTCCATTAGTGATCACCCAGCCATGATATATCCACTTGTCATCTATCACTGAGTAAAGTCCTTAAAATAGAACTCTTATGAAGCTTTGGTTATGTTTATAATTACCCTATCCCCATTGAATCTAATTTGAATACCCCCACATAAAATGCCAGGAAAGGAATTATATGTACAAAGCAGCTTTTAATTAAGAGAAAAAGCACCTATGTGTACTTGGCTGGTTGGTGTTCTTTCAGTTTCCTCACTGTAGAACACGGCATATCAACATTTAAATGGCTTCTGATTAATAAGTACTTGTTTCAAGGCTACAGAGACTGAAATAAGATAAACACATACTAACAGAGTGGGAACAATAATAAAAGGAAATAAGTATCACTGGTTTAAAATGCATATTGTAAGTGATTCCAAAAGCATGGAAATGCAGTTATTAAACCAGCATGGAGGACCATGGGCCTATTTTATTGAAGTAATTAAACACTCTCTTCAAGTTTATGGCTCCTTGGATCATTTTAGGCAAATGAAAATTGGAGGGGAAATGTTAACTGGTGCCTAATGGATGGCAGCCAACTTGACTTCTTGATATTAATGGACACAGTAGCTGAGTGTCTCAAGCCCATTTGCTATAGAAAATGCATGGCCTGTTGAATTTGGGGTTGAAGTTGGAAGAGGGTTCAAATAAATGGCATTGTAGCCAGTGTTTTCTTTCAGTTGCCACATAATTACAGTATTGACAATAACAACAACACTAATAATATTGGAGTCTTACGAGCCCTTAGCACATGATAGGCACTATTCTAGGCAGTTAATAGGTATTAACTCATTTGAACTTGACCGTAACGACATGTGTAAGAAGCGTTCTGTCATCATACTGACCATTACATCACTCCCTTATGACCCTCCAAATCAGAGGTGATTTCTCATCCCTTGACACTCCATAAACATGGATTTTCTCTCTTCTTACAGTGCCTCGTGGTAGGCACCTTCATTTCTGTTTACTCCTCTCTGGCCCTTTCACTACTAGAAAACAAGCTAACTGAGCTCATAGACCATATCTTGCTAACCACTGTATCTCGCACTGTCTACATCACTGATTGCTCCTTCACATAATTGTAAAATTGAGGATTTGCATAAATTTAGAAACACTGCTCTGCAGCTAGGTCCTCAGACACATGTGGCTTTGCTGCACACTGGCCATGGCCCACTACCACTACCTGATCAGCGGGGCACGTCTTACATCCCAGACGTGTTCAACTGTGGGGATGGCCTCACCTACAAGGACTTTCTCATTCTTGCTGGGTACACTGACCCAGTGTAAAATAAAAAGCTTCCAAAAAGAAGCTTTCCTGCGATCCTCTGAAATTTTGGCAGCATGAATGGGGATGACTCTAACTAACCTTTCTTTGAACAACTTGGAGTAGCTGGGCTCCTTTAAAACCGTACTTGTCAAGGTTCTTATTGATCAAAGCCTTTCTTCCCCATTCAAAGCTATGTGGCTGCTATGAAGAAAATATTTCCAACAGACTTCAGCTAAGTCTACAAGGAACTATTTACAGGTCAGCTAATACCAACGTAGCAAATTCTGCAGCAGGTTTTAAATCTCTGACCATTACAAGAGGTTTCTATCTTGTTGCTCTAGTTAAGTAAAACTTTTGTTCTCTGTGCTTTTTGGCTGCGGTAGTGATTCTGTGCCTAGTTGCTTCATATAAGGTGACTTCATATCTTATCAACAATAGATAAGATGACAGTAAGGGAGAAATCTAATCTGAAAGGGGGAACAATGTGGCCACAAAACACTTCTTTTTGATGAAACTAGTCAGATATACATTACCTGGAGTAAATGGCCTTCCAGAAGCACTTGGAAAATCTGACTTTCTCAGATTGGCTCCTTTGTTATTCCCAATATACTGATTAAGTTTTATTTAATGTGCATATTACTCAACAAAATTCCTGCAATTTTACTTATATATTCTGCTTGATCATAAATTACCATAAATTATCACACTCTCTTTCTCAATTGTGTTGAGGATCAGAAATCACTTTAGTATTTCTTCTCTTCACCATAAATATATACTTAAATGGCAGTACCCAGCACTTCTTCAAATAGTTTGCCAATACTAAAACAATGAAAGAAAATACACACAGTATTCCTAACATTCACTTTTACTTCTGTTATACAAATGGATGCTCATTGGAGAAAAAAATTGAACATATAGAAGAAAAACTGAATACAGATATAACTCATATTTCTGCTACTTCGAAATAGCCACTGCTAACATTTGGTGCATACCCTTTTAGATTTTTCCCCATTTTGTAGATAGATACAAAGATAGATGTATTTATGGAAAAACATGATCATATTTTATAGTATCATAATCGGTTTTCTATTTCTTTGACACACAGCAAAAACATCTGCCTATGCTATAAATGTAATTCCACATTTAAATCTTTAAAGTCTTTTAAATAATAATATTCTTTATTGAAAATATTTTAAATGATAATATTCTATTATTTGATAGTATCACAACTAAACAATCCTCAGTTTTGGAGATTGAAGAGATTTTTAACTATTTGTTGTTATAAATATTATTATAAAGAATATCTTTTTCACGAAATTCCTAATCAGTTCCTTAGGTTACATTTTCATGAGTGCAATTTCTTCCTCAACAAGTACGTACATTTTAAAGCTTTTGTGATTTATTGACAGATTACCATCCTAATAAGTGATGCCACTTATGAGAGCGCTATTTCTCCAAATCTTTTGCAATACTTAGTATTATCACTTTTAACTTTTAAATATCATGGTATAGAAATGAGTATTTTGAATTTCTTTAATTATTAGTGAAATTAAAATTTTTTCATATATTTATCATCTAATTGTATTTATTCCTTTGTGAACTATCTGTCTTATTGCACACTTAAAGTTTGGCAAAATTTTTCATATCTATTTTTAAATAAATTTTAAATAAATATTTTTTTCTTTGCCATTCCTGAAACTAGTACTTCCCCAGTTTCCATTTGTGTTGAATTTTATTCATGTTTCTAAATATGACTTTTTAAAATTCTTAAAACACCCAAACTAACTCAAAAGAGTTGTCAACATAAAATTATTCATAGAAGTATTAGGCTGGATCATACCAAGTCTAACTTGACTCTTTTCCCCCAACCTGGACAAAATCTAACTCCACTCTGAAAGAGGTATAGTTGGTCCTTTCCTTAGCAACTTCAACAAACAAAAACAAAAACAAACTTTAGTAAACAATTTTGACCTTGTATCTCAGGGTCTGTTATCTCATCAATAAGATAAGACAGTTACCCCAGAATGTTTTTGTCTCATATTTCTCCAAAGAATACTCACAGTTTTGATGACTCTACTTAACTGTGGGTAGTTATATTAACAATTGCAAGTCCAGCACCCAGTGTAAAACTGAGATGGAGTCCAACAAGACATTGATTTGTAGGCACCTAATGACAATGACTTAGAATCATGTCTACTTTCTCTTGGATACAGGAGTTCTTGAATACAGGCATGAACAAAGTTGAATTTACACATGACGGCTTCTAACAGACTTGGGTTCTTGATGAATTTAGTGATTAATGGCATTTGGCCAGGATAGTAGCACACTCACTGCGTGGTCCAGCCACTTAGGCATGCTATGGTATTTCTGTAACAAGGAACAGTTTTCTCTCCTAGGACAGCACATTGTACACACAACTGGGATCTCTAGTGCTTTTAAAAATGGTGTTCATGGGGTGCCTGAGTGCCTCAGCCAGTTAAACATCCAACCTTGATTTCGGCTCAGGTCATGATCTCACAGTTCACGAGATCCAGACCTATTGTCAGTGCGGAGCCTGCTTGGGATTCTCTTTCTCCTCTCGCTCTGCCCCTCCCCCTACTCACTGACTCTCTCTCTCTCTCTCTCTCTCTCTCAAAATAAATAAACATTTTTTAAAAACGGTGTTCACAAAAATATATCCTTGGTATCTCCCCTGTGATGACCATCAGCAAAAAGAAGAATAAGACCAATGGTTCATGTGCTTGGAGAATTCCAATTTAACTCGCCTATGTGTTATTTTTTGTGGTGGCAAAAAGGGCATAGAACCTTTGGAGAATCCATTGAAAGCTATGGAGTCTCACGATTAAAATGTACACATACGCAGAGAGAAAATATTTTGGATATAATATGTGGAAGTACAGACTTCCATCTGATTCCCATCTGTGGGTCTGTAAAGGGGTCAGAACTTTCTACTCCACAATCATATGCTTGCTAATACCTACTTGGGGATCTGAGAAACAGTAAGAAAGGACCACATTCTCTAGGGGACCCCCTGCCTGATTCTGAACGTTAGGCTGTTCTATGAACTACATCACTCATGACTTTGCCAGCAGAATGCCCTCCTGTGTCAAAAAACTTCTGAAGACCAGAATGGACAGCTGGCCCAATTATGTTGTTTCAGGAGAGTTGACCAAGTGCTTTGTGAATGCACCAGTGTGTAATAAACAGCCTACCCTGTCTGTCTAAGATTATTCATCATTTCCAGCACCCAGAGAGAAGCCAGTCTTCCTCCTGATGAAAGCAGTAAGTGTCTGCTCACACAGAACACATTATTCTTCATGAAGCATTGACCTGGTCAGTGAGAAAACAGATGTGTCCTCTTTCTGGATCACATACAGCCCCCTCCACCCCTGCACACTTGCTCACTTTCACTCTTGATCTAGTTCTTAGCATTCAACTATAGTATACGTTTATAACCTGATGATAGGCAAAACTATAAAAGGTTCCTTAATTCATGTTGTATTTGCTGACTATTTCACTGAGATCCAGGGAAGATGATAAGAAACACTTATCCATGAGAATTGTAAAAAGCATTATAGTAATCAGGTTGTGAGAAGGTGGTGTCCCAGACTATCTGAAACTTTCCAGTTGAAACTAAAACTGGTCAGGAAAAAGATGTAAATCACACACACACACACACACACACACACACACACACACAGGTTTGCCGGCAATCTCTAGCATTCCTTGGGGTAGTGAAGCATGTCTTCACATGACATTCTCTCTGTGTGTTTGTCTCTATGACCAAGTTTCCCCTTTTTGTAAGAACCCCAGTTATATTGGATTAGGGTTGACCCTAATGCCTCACTGGAGGGAGGTACAGTTCAACTATATACTCTTATTAATATATTATTTATATATACTCACTTCATTATATATGCCTTCATTAAGGCATAGCTTATGATAAAGGAGAACCCAAACACCACATACTTGCTGGCCCATTATCTACTTCACAACATCTGTCTTCAAGTTCTTTGGAAATGCCTTGAAGCTATGGGATGACTCTGAGAAGCAACTTCCTTAGACACCAGAGGGTTTGAGACAAAGAAGTATGTGCCCTGAGACACTCTTTCTCCTCTGGTCCCATGATTCCAGTGTGCTTGGGGAGTGTCACCTGGACTTGGCCCCCTTTTGCCTTCTCCAAAGCCAAAGGTCTATCTGAATGAATCATCAGTTTAGATCTTTTGCCCATGAGCAGCTTCAGTTCTAAACAGACCCCAAAGCTCCCTGAACAGAGGAACCCCAGGTTTGCTCTCCTGTGCACATGCCTGAATGTGTAAAAGCAGCCTACGGAGATCACAGAAGGCAGAAAGGTCTTGCAGTAAGAAAGGGGATGTAAGAGAGTCTGAGTCAAACAGGTGTATGCTCAAACCCTGACCTCAGGACTTAGTAGTTGTGTGACCTTGGACAAGCTACTTAACCTCTATGAAAAACAACTTGTATGCTTCTAAAAGGGCTTGGGAATACCTCTTCACAAGGCCAATTCAGCATTAAAAGAGGCAATAGATGTGAAAGCATATAGTGATTGGTCATTAAGCACATGCTTAGTACAGGTAGATTTCTCTTCCTGTTCCACTGAGTTTGTGATACCAGATCCTGAGTCAGAGGAGTTTTCAATACCTAGTGATCTTTGGGACCTTGGGCCTTGAGGATGTTGTACCAAAAACATTGTGCTTTAAAGAGATATAGCTTGAACTTATAAAGAGCCCAGATGATTTGCATCTAGAAAGCTCCAAAAAAAAAAAAGTTCATTTTCTCATCTTTGCTCCCCTCTCTTCAAATCTGTCTTTTCAGTTTGTTTTTCTGAATTAGTACAATAATCTATCATTACCTTTTCTCATATTTCACTGAGTAAGAAAATGCTCTACCTGAAATATTGATTGGGAGACTGTACTTTTATTTTAATTTTTTAACAAGTAGTCACTTAGGGGTGATCTGAAAGGCACAAAACTCTTCCCTATCCCCTCTCCCCAAAGTTCCCTTAATCAACAGATAAGGTGATTAAAATTCCCAATATTTAAGGGCACCCGGGTGGATCAGTTGGTTAAGCATCTGACTCTTGATTTTGGCTCAGGTTAATTTCTTGCAGTTTGTGAGTTCGAGCCCCAAGTTGGGCTCCACGCTGATTGTGCAGAGTCTGCTCAGGATTCTCCCTCTCCCTCTGCCTCTACCCATGCCCCACCACTGGAGTTTTTGGTCTCTCTTTCAAAATAAATAAATAAACATTAAAAAAATGTTTTCATGTCCATTAACTAATTCAGTAAAGTCTTATTATCCTTTACCCTTTTAACCAAGTATCTCCAATACCATTCCCACATCGATGGATTGTCATGAAAGACAATATAACATAGTGAGTAACACAGAAGTCTAGTTGGTAGGAGAATGAGAAAGTATCATATTTGGGTCTCACTTTCCACATCTCTAAAATAAGGCTATTAAATCAATGCTTTGTTTGTTAAGACTAGATTCAACATATAATCCTGTATTCTTACATATTAAATGTTTCATTTAATTAACATTCTGGAAGATAGGAATCCTAATTTAACCTTATCAATGTAGTAAAATATTAGTGTAATTTAGAGACAATACAAGGTCTTAAAGTACATTCAGAATTTTTTAAAAAATGTATATTAATTTCACTGTGCTGATCATATTTTATTGTATTGATGAAAATCTGTCATCCATATATGATATCACTTATGTGATACTCAGTGATTTTAAGTTGATAAAAAAATGTTTTTCATTTCAGAATAGCACATAATGCAGTTTATATAAACAGTAGGAAATTCTTCTATGTAGCCCACCCATTGACTTTGTTTAGAGCCCTCTGAAAGTCCAATTTCTAGATGTGTCTATCACCTATTTGGTTGCTGTTTTCATTCTACCAACCTTCAACTGCTTTCCAGTTTAAGGGCTGTTTAGAAACAGATGTAGTTTCAATTCACAGAATGCGTTGAAGTGTAAATAATGCATCTAATTTGTTTTCCTCAGAATCAATCAATTTCATCTTTTTTCCATATCTTGACATATTCCTTCCTGAGTTGAATTACTCATTTCCTTAAAAAAAAAAGCCCAAGAGGATAGAGGATAGAGGATACACTGCCTCTCCAAACCTTTACAATCTCACAACAGTAAATGTTCAGGCAGCAGCAAAAGAAAAGTAGAGGTGCTCACCTTCTGATGCTCATACTTTCTGTTCTCACAGCAGAGATAGGAAAATACCTTTCTTCTGATGACCCCCAAACACGTGTTTTTCATGCTCTTTCTGCCAATATTAAGTCTACTAGCACCTATGTTCTCTCCTGAGAAAACGCTCATCATAACAGACAGAATTATGGAGGAATGGCATTGCCTGACAGGCTCTGTTTTCAGAGCATGTGTGTGAATAAACTGCTTTTTGGAGAGAAAATCACCGAAAAATTTTTAACTAATTTGGCTTCTAAATTTACCCCTAAATATTGAGATCAAAAGAAGCCCTTTGTATACTCTCTGCCTAGATTGGGATTGTAAAAAATAATAATAAAAATAGCAACTATGTTAAGAACTGCATGAAGGATACATCCATTCAAGTTTTGCAAGACATAATTTGCACTGGAATAGAAATGATTTAACACCACTACAACCAAATGGTGAAAGAGAAATGTTTTTATGACAGTTCTTTATTATATTTCTAACCACCTTGTCAGTAGAAAATAATTTCCCAAACAATGATCTACCAGGTGAAAATATTTTAGTTGTTCTTGTCATAACTTTCCATTGTTATTTTATTCTATTTTTAATAAAGAAAAATCTTAATTAATTACCCTTCCTACCCATTTATACAGACATTTATAGAATGCCTTTCCAGTCTTTATCCAAAAATAATTCTCTGTAACATTTCTAATGAGCTTTGGAACCTTTTCACAAAGTTCAGTAAACCTTGGGAATTTAATTCTGCTTACTTCCCACCTTTCAAGCTGTAATCATAAATTAAGTTTCATCTAAATTTCAATAAACTGGAACAATGATTTATTCCATGAAAAAGCTTCAAGTCATATTTATTAAAATATGACTTTTTAAATTTTAAAATTATTTTTATTATTTTTAAATTATAAAAATAAGACAGCCATATTAGGTAATTAAAAAAAGACTTGAAAATGTCTAGTTAAAGCTGATGGAGTTTTGATCAGTGACAATTTTACTCTATGTCTCTAAAAACTGAAAGGCCAGAAAAAAGTAGAAAAGAAATTTCTGGATTAATTAAATGATAAAAAGTAACTGTCATAAACTCAAATCATATTTATAGAGTACATCCCAATTAGAGTGAACTTTGAATCACAATGAAGCACAATGAAAAAAACTGATACTGCTTTCATATACAGGAAAAACACATGTTTCAGGAAAAACGAACATCTTTGTTACAGTAAATGTGATAGTCCTGAAGTCTATCTAACAAAACTTGGATTTCAAGAACAGAAAGGAGGGGCACCTGGGTGGCTCAGTTTGTTGAGGATCCATCTTCTGCTCAGGTCATGATCTCGTAGTTCATGACTTTGAACCCTGTGTCGGGCTCTGTGCTGACAGCTCAGAGCCTGGAGCCTGCTTTGGATTCTGTGTCTCCCTCTCTCTCTGTGCCTCCCCACTCATGTTCATTCTCATTCTCTCTCTCTCTCTCTCTCTCTCTCTCTCTCTCTCTCTCAAAAATAAATAAACATTAAAAAAAAGAATAGAAAGGAATAGGTATGGGGCAGCCCAAAGAAGTAGAGATATAGCTATACAGACCCAGATTTAAACCACAAGAAGAAATGAGTGGAAGAGGTGAAAAAGAGATATGATCACATCCTCATTTTTCAGTGACTTTGCCTCCCAGGTAAATAAAATGGCCATTGGTTAAGTGAGGCAGATGGTGGCTAAGGTGAGATCACTATGTGAATGAAGTCTGTGACTTAAGAGGATTCACTGAGAACCACGCAGACCTTTGAAATGTCTAACACTAAGAGAAGACATGACCTCCAGAAAGATATATATATATATATTAACATTTTTTAAACAGCTATTTATTTTTCAGAAACAGAGCATGAACAGGGGAGGGGCAGAGAGAGAGGGAGACAGATAATTCGAAGTAGGCTCCAGGCTCTGAGTTGTCAGCACAGAGCCTGATGCGGGGCTCGAACCCATGAACCTTGAGATCATGACTTGAGCTGAAGTCGGCGCTTAACCAACTGAGCCACCCAGGTGCCCTGATAATGTATTTTTTTAGAGGGGGAATAAAGCCCAAATAAAGCAGTGTTCTCATCCTTGTCTGCAGTATGTGTCAGCAAAAAGCTTGCATGACTAAACTTCCCCCCATCAAAACTTGGTGATAACCAGAAAATAATGTGTAGCTTAGTCTTATGTATAGACTGATAATGTTACTACCTATTTCCATACCAAAGAAACTGAAGCATGATGGAAAGAGAGAGAGAGAGAAATAAGAAAAGGCAAGGCAGTTGGCAATGCAGTAGAAGTGGAAATATTCACCTCCCAAGAAACAAACAATTAAGATAGTTTCCGGAGTCCGAAAAAATTTATCATTACTTTTCTGGGAAATAATAGATCATAAAGAAATGCTAAATAAATTGAAGAAGAGGAAAGAAAAAAAAAGAAAATTTAACTCATTTTAGAGCTAAAACATCCATTAGAAACTGCAACATGAAGGAAAGGGAAAAAAAAGTCAGAAGAGACAATGAAGATCTATCTTAGATTTCAAAATTGAGAAAAATCACACAAAAGGAAGGTATCAAGGAGATTTCAAATGATTAAAAGGAAGACAAAAGATAGAAGGTTAACAACAAAAAAGCTGTTCCTAAAAAAAAAAACAAGCAAAGAGCAAGGCAAATAGAAATGAAAATATATGTACCAGAAAGAAATAATTCTTAAAACTAAGTAAAATTTAATCATCTGCTGAAAGCATTCACCATGTAACTGTGTCATAAGATAAAATTAACAATAATCAACAGCAACACATATTTGGTGAAATTGTTAAAAGTGATACTTAAAATAATCATGTAGTGGGGGCGCCTGGGTGGCTCAGTCAGTTAAATCTGACTCCTGATTGTGGCTCAGGTCATGATCTCATGGGGGAGACTGAGCCCTGCATTGGGCTCGGTCCTAAATGTGGAGCCTGCTTGGGATTCTCTCTCTCCCTCTGCTCCTCTCCCCCATTCATTCTCTCCCTCTCTCTCTCTCTCTCTCTCAAAAAAAAAAAAAAAAAAAAGAAAAGAAAAGAAAAGAAAAGAAAGATAAATAAGTTCTGAGCATCTACTGTACGGCAAGTTGACTTAGCTAATAGCACTATATTCTATATTTGATTTACTAAGTATTCTCACCACACACACAAAAGGGGACTATGTGAGGTGACAGATGTGTTGATTAATTTAATGTGGTAATCATTTCACAGTGCACACCTATACCAAATCAACATGTTGTACACTTTAAATATATATAATTGTATTTGTCAAGAATACCTCAATAAAGATGAAGAGAGGGAGAGAGGGAGAGAGAGAGAGAGAGAGAGATTCCTACCTGAAAATTTAAAAAGGGTGCCAATGAGGAAGAAGAAGAAGAAGAAAGAGGAGGAGGAGGATGTTTGTTTAAAAAAGAAAACAAAATCCTGTCTCTGCTCCATATCTCCACATCTACTCCTTTGCAAGCAATATCCCATTCTATTCCATTCTTTTTTTTATGGACTCATACTATATGTGGTATTTTGAGATGGGTTTCCTTCATTTAGTATATTTTGAAACATTAACCATATTATAGCATGTATGAGTATCTCATTTCATTCATTTTTAAATTGCTGAATAATATTCTATTATATATATATAAATCACATTTCAGGGGTGCCTGGGTGGCTCAGTTGGTTATGCATCCGACTTCAGCTCAGGTCATGATCTCACGGTTCGTGTGTTCGAGCCCCACGCTGGGCTCTGTGCTGACAGCTAGTTCAGAGCCTGGAGACTGTCTTCAGATTCTGTGTCTCCCTCTCTCTCTGACCCTCCCCTCCTCACACTGTCTCTCTCTGTCTCTCAAAAAAATAAATAAAACATTAAAAATTTTTTTGATAAATCATAGTTTATGACCTCCCCCACCCCCCAAAAAAAGCAGAAAAGAAAACAGTGTGCAAGACTTATCCAAGTCATTAGTCAAGGCCATAAAACTTTGTAGTCATATTTAGAAAGATCACAGGAAAAGAAAATGCAACACAAAAATCTTATACTCACCTAACTTGGTCTTTCACTAGAAAAGAAAGTCACTCTATCTCAAATATGCAGCAGTTCAGAGAATATAGCCTTCATGACTTTTTTCTGAAAAGTTCCATGAAGACAAAAACTTAGTTCACTAAGAATAAATGATCAAAGATGAAAAAACTATGATAAAATACAAAGAATTCTGATAGCAATGAATTCACTTAAATACAAAATTAAGCCTAGACAACTGAAAACTATGGTTACAAAATAAAGTGTGCTGTGAAGCTGCATGATATAAAATCATGTAAGTAACAGAAATCATAATCGATGGAGGAAAAGAAGCAGCAAAAATGAGTTAGGTACTAATTTTCCCATCTTTAAAAAACAGGGATTCAATACATACAATATAAAAATATGAGGGTGCCTGGGTGGCTCAGTCGGGTGAGTGTCCGACTTTGGCTCAGGTTTGATCTTACAGTTCCTAGGTTCGAGCCCCATGGCAGGCTCTGTGCTGACAACTCGGAGCCTGGAACCTGCTTGGATTCTGTGTCTCCCTCTCTCTCTGTCCCTCCCCTGCTTTTGCTCTGTTTCTCCGTCTCTCAAAAATAAAAAACAGTAAAAAAAAATTAAAAACATGTGAGGAGGGGAGCCTGGCTGGCTCAGTTAGTACAGCATGCAACTCTTGATCTTGGAACTCTTGATCACGCAAGCCCCATGCTGGGCAAGTTTTCATGACTTGCTTCACTTGTTTTACAGAAAAATGAAGTTCAACAAGTCTTATACCTTCAGCTCAACTTCATGTTTGTGTTACTGTACAGTACACCAAAATCTAATTCTTTGTTTTTTTCCAAAACTTAAGAATACAATCCGTATTTAGAAAAATATTTCTATCTATACCACAGGCATATTAGGAAGATCGTTACAATTTAAATCATACAAATAAATAAGAAAAGCATTTTGTCAAGGTGCCTGGTGGCTCAGTCAGTGAAGCAACTGACTCTTGATTTCGGCTCAGGTCATGATCTCACAGTTCATGAGTTCGAGGTGTGGGGCTCTGCGCTAACAGCACAGAGAGGGCTTGGGATTCTCTTTCCCTCCCTCTCTCTCTGCCCTTCCCACACTTGTGTTCTGTCTCTCCCTCTCTCTCAAAATAAATTAAGCTTTAAAAAAGAAAAACGAATACATTTTGTCCCAATTTAGAAATAAGCAATGGTAGGAATCATTCCAAAAGAAAAGACTGTTAAGATCCCATAAACTAGGCAAACATTTTCAACTCATTAATAGTCTAATTAGTGCACTTTTAAATGACATACCATTTTTGTCTCTCAAATTAACTAGATTTACAGATACACACACACACACACACTCACACACATACACACATCATACCCACTTTATGGCTAGAAAGACAATACAAGACTCTTACATTTTCCTGGTAGCTACATATGGTATTACCAAAGTCTCTCGGAAAGCAAGTTAGTAAGTTAGTATTTATTAAATATTTATTAAATGCCTTCACATGCCCTATTGTTTGATCCACTAATTATATTTGTCAAAATATATCCCAAGAGAAAATCATAATTAGAGAAAAACTCTAGGTGCATCTAGAATGTTTATTCAGATACAACAGAAAAAAAAGCATAAAGTTTCAAGTTAATTGAAATGGCCAATTTTATCTACTATTTAGTGACTGTGATCATTTATATATTTTAGTAAGCAAAGACAAATTCAAATCTTGTGTTTCATTTATAAATGTGGTCATGTGTTCACATGTAATTTAACATTTTCAGTTTCACAAGTTTACAGTACAAAATGTGGTCATGTTTCACATGATATTCGAATTAAAAGACTGGAGTCTCATTAGTATGGAAACGCTTATCTTTCATCTTTTGTTGCAGCGAAAGTACTAGAATTGAGTCTAATTAACTCTGATTGGCTTTGCTAGATCACGTCCCCATGTGCCTAGCCGAATGACCAAAACACAGTAATGGACACTCAATAAATGTTTAACCAAACTGAGTTTCCTGAGATGGATGACTTTCACATTTGAAATTAATTGATTTTCAATCAACATTACATTTTTCTGCTTCTACATAATTACCAATTCTCTCTCATTTGACACACACAAGGGCTTTTTTTGTATTATACTAATCATCCTAAATTAGATCCTAAACTTCCAGATATTCTTGATTATCAGTTCCCTGGTTGGTATAATAACCTTTTATTCTATATGCACCTTTATTTCTAAATCTACCATATCCCAAGAAATAGTTTCAATGCTTATATCTGCAAAGGCATTCCATATTTCTTTTTATTCTACGGTCTCAGGATACCTTTTATCTATTTTGGTTTTATGTCTTTTTATAGACCCTGATTTTTGGCCAAACAACAGGTCTTATTATTTTCTCCACCCCTTCCCTCTCTCTTGGGAAAAAAGAGACATTTAATTCCTAAATCTGTTATCTAACTTATGTGTTGGATTAATTAATCTTAAAGGAAATGCTTCTCTTTTTCTAAGTTTCGCTTTTTATCATTTTCACCAGACACTTTTAAAGTCATTGAGTGTTTTAATTTGACTTTGAATTAATTGTATTGAAGGAATAACATTTCCTAGAGTCAAGTGTTCAAAATAAATTGTAGGAAACACAATAAATTTCCAATTTATGATGAGCTAAAGTTTCAGAAATAAGTAACACTCTCCTTAGTAACTGTCAATACTGCCATAGTTGAAATAATGCCATTTATCATTTATCTTGATAAGAGAGTTCTAAATGTACTTGAGGGAAAAAAAAAAGTGAAAATCTGGAGATTTTAACGTAGAAGAAATGTTCTGTTATTTCTTCATTACTTTCCAAGCAAATAAAAGATTTTTTTCTAAATACAATTCAATTATTTTAATTTTCATAAAAAGAATATTTTTTGAAACATCTAATTATTTATCTCAAGTCAAGAGAAAAAAGTTTGTGTCTTATAATAAATCAAATACAAGCTACAGAATCAATTATAAATTCTGAAACCACAGCACATCTCCAGAAGGCAAGAAAAGTGAAAATTTGTCCCTTACTTGCAGCCCATGTAATGGAACTCTTTGTCAACCCAAAGAAAAGGGCTGTTTGCTGAGTGGACACTTGTGTGTCCTATGGACCTCCAGGCAGGACTGAGACACGGATTCCCTAGCTGCCATGAATTTGGGCTGCTGATGGTACAATGGAGTCTCTCCACAAATTGCCCTTGGCCAAAGAGAGTTGCTTCATCCAAGTTTTCCCGTGCCTCACTCAAAGTTACATTCCTTTCAGAGAGGCAGCTCACATCAAATGACTAGTTTATTCAGGGGGTACCAAGGCCCAGCCCCTGTCCTTTGAATCAAGACAGCTCTCAAAGGCCATCCCTGCGACAGTGGTCCCATGGGGTTAGGAGATCCTTTGTTGCTACTGCATAACAACCAGTGTTGAACCTTCACACTCTCATAGGTACTGGTTGACGGGAACATATCAATTAACTTTATTATGCATGCTGATCTCTCCATCTTATGGTCTATTTTCCAGGGAACCTGACCTAAGACTCATTTTCATTCAGTCACTCAAGACATATTTGTGGCAAGCATTCCATTGGGTGTGGAGACAAATCAGTGAGCAAAACCAACACTGTTCCTGCTTTAATAGAACCTACTGACTAGTGGAGTGGATAGGCTTTGAGCAAGAGTGTTCACAGTTCTAACAGATAAACTTGACTCTCAGAAAGAAGGGTTTAGAGTGAGACACCTGTGCTACTATCTGAAGGCTCAATGGGAGTTAAATTGAGAGAGAGAGAGAGGGGGATTGCTATGGGAGACAGAACAATTGCCCCAAAATATGTCTATGTCTTAATCCTTGGAAACTGTCAATGGGACTTTGCAGATGTGATTATGTCAAGGATCTTGAGATGGGTATATATTCTCGATCATCCAGGTGGACCCGATATCATCACAAGCCCCTTTATAAGAGGGAGGTAGAATGGGCAGAGTTTATGAAAGAGATGTGATGAGGAAAACAAGAACTGGCAAGGAATAGACTAAAGCCAAGGAAGGCAAATGGTCTCAAGAAGTCAGAAAAGGCCAGGGAATAAATTCTACCCCAGAGCCTCCAGAAGGAATGCAGCCTTGCCAACACTGATTTTAGGACTAATGAAGCCCAGACAGTAAGATAATAAATGTGTGTTCTTTTAGGCAATTAAATTTGTCATATTTTTTATGGCAACAATAGGAAATTAATTCAACTCAAGTAGAGGAAAATAGCATGCACTAAAAATTGGAAGGCTTTGTGGTGGTTCGCGAAAGATTCACAAGGGTCAGGGTTGGGGACCTGGAGGGAGGTGGGAGATGTAAACAATACAAAGAAGGTAACATCAACAGGGTAGAGTGGATATGGTAAGGGTCTGGGAAGAAAGAGGAGGCAAGGCCAACTTTTAGCTTACTGGCTTGCAATCTCAAATGAATGGTGACACCAGCACTCATAGAAGAAACAGAGGTAGAATTGGGATGGCGATCAGGAGTTTCAATTAAAGCATGTTGTATTTGAGGTGTCTTTAAAATATCCAAGTGGTCTAACTAGTGGATCACTCTACAGTGTTCTAAGAAATCTTGGCTGGAGCTCTACATTTTGTTGTTTGAAATCATGAACTTGGACAAGTTAATTCAGGAACAATGCTATAAAGTGAAATGAAAAGAGAGTCTAGGCAGTTTTATGAAACTCCAACATTTGGCTGACGAGATGATGAGACCGAAGGGGTGGCCAGGAGCTGACTGAAGCCAAGGATTCCATAGTCAACAACTAGGATGCTGTAGAGATCAGGTAAGACGTTGACTGCTAAGACGCCCATTGGATTGAGCCATACTAAGTCACTAGTAAGAGGTGGTTCAGTGGACCGATGGGAATCCATCCCAGAATGGAGCACACTGGGAAGTCAGATTTGACTTAGAGAAGTTTGATAGTGAGCAGAAGGGAAAGATGTGTGGAAGCTGGGTGGAGATTTGAAGGAGAAATTTTTAGGATATGGCTAAGACATGAGTATTGTTACATACCAATGGGGAAGACTCAGTTCAGAAGGGGAACCTAGATATACAAGAGACGGAACAATTAAAAATGGATAACACCCTGTTGGGTGAGACAGGATAGAAGCAGGGAAACGGCCTCTAGATTAATATCATCAGCTACAGCTGGCCTAAAAGAAGAGGCGTCCCTAACAAGTTCCCTGTATACCTCAGCTCAACTTTTAACTAATTAGTTCTGATAATTAAATGTTCTTAATTTGATTGTAATAGCATATGAGTTATCTCATTTCTGTCTCAAAAGGAAATAATTCACATCTTATTCTGTGAGTTTTTTACATTGCCTCCTTTAAGGTATTCTGAAATAGTATGAACAATCCCACTCAAAGAGATATGGATGTTTCCTACATACTCAACAGACCACATGGAGCCTTTTGGCAATGAACACAACAGGGCACGTGGTTAATTGATAAGTATTAAGAGCAATATAAATTAACCACATGTAGGACCCTAAGGACACCGAAAAACATAAATTAAGCATGCCTCCCTTAAAAGACTGTCAACTGACTGTGGAAATAAGTATCTCATTAAAATATAGCTGACATTAGGCAATACCAAGTACTGGCTAGAATGTAGGGAAATGAACACTCTCACATTGTACTGATGGAAAGAGTAAAAATGGGTACAACTACTTTAAAGGGCAACTTGGCAGGATCTAGCAAGATGGAAAATGCCATATCCTACAATCCAGTAATTCCATTTTTAGGCATATACTCTAAAGAAATGTTCACACATTAGAATAAGAGAACATGTGCACGAATGTTCTATGCAACCAAATATTCAAAACCATTTCAATGAGTATCACTAGGGAATTAGATAAATGAAGTATTTTACATTCATATGATAGGATACTATCAATCAGTTAAGAGAAATCAACTATGTAATTACACCTCAAGAAGATAATGTTAAGTTAAAAGAAAGCAAATTACAGAAAATACACACTCTGAGGGTATTTATATATACTTAAAAATCATACACTCTGTCATGTATTATTTATGAAGAAATATATATGAAGTAAAAGTATAAAAGCATGAACTAGAAAAATATATATCAAATGCATGGTAATAAATGATTCTGAGAATGGGTAGAGTCGAGTAGAACCACAGTTTGGGCACAGAGGGTCTTCACCTTTATTATGGCTGGTCCTTTATTCATTTTTTAAGTGTACATAGAAAGTAAATAATTGAAAGGACACCTGGGTGGCTCAGTCAGTTAAGTGTCTGACTTCGGCTCAGGTCCTGATCTCACGGTTTGTGAGTCCGAGCCCTGCATCGGGTTCTGTGCCAACAGCTCAAAGCCTGGAGCCTGCTTCGGATTCTGTGTCTCATTCTCTCTCTGCCCCTCCCCCACCTGTGCTCTGTTTCTCTCTGTCTCGCAAAACTAAATAATTGTAAAAAAAATTTTTTTTAATAAAAATAAAATAAAGAAAGTAAATAATTGTCAACTCTGAGTGTTTGGTACACTGGTATGTTTCACCTTATTCTCTAAACTTATCTGAATATTTTAGGTTTTTTTCCCCCAAAAAACACAAATTAAAAAAAAAAAATAAAGCATGCAATATATGTAGGGTATAAAATGCAATGAATAATATGGATAGACCCAAATCTACATGAATGTAGGAGGCAAAAATCAACATAGGCTAGATGAGACCAAAAAGGGCTCTGGGAGGAGGTGACATTTAAGCTGGTCTGTATGATTTCAACAGACTAATGGAAATCAAGAAGGTGATTCTGGGCAAACATACTGCTTTGAGGAGCACTGGATGTAGAGTTAGAATTCCTTAACTTCAGATTCAGCTTTGCTACACTAGCTGTGTGTCCTTAGGATCTGTGCATGTATCTGAGCCTTGGATTTTTCCATAATAGTGTATGGGATAAATTAAGTGATAAATGCATGTTAAATCACCTAATGCATTCTTTGGCACATGGCAGGTTCTTACCATGGGAAGAGGTGAAGAAAACCTAAATAAGCAATCTCTTCTTCCCAATCTTTTCAAAAATGTTTACTTATTTATTTTGAGAGAAAGAAAGAGAGAGAGAAAGCGATCATGAGCAGGGGAGGGGCACAGAGAGACAATCCCAAGCAGACTCTGTGCTGTCAGTACAGAGCTCTATGTGGGACTTGATCCCAGGAACTATGAGATCATGACCTGAGCCGAAATTAAGAATTGGGCACTTAACCAAGTGAGCTACCCAGGTGCCCCTCTTCTTCCCAGTCTTAATTCCCGAACAACCATCATGAAACTGATGGCCTTTGGAAATCAAGATGGCAGGTATTTCCTGGGCCTTGTGCTTGTGTTCCCAGCATGCTCTTGCAACAAGCCAGAGAGGCCTCCAAGCAAGGCTGTGGTAACCTGATCCAGGGAGATGAAAGTTGGCCATTGACAAACCAGACCAGGCCAAATGATTATGATTATGTGTGTATGTGTGTGTGTGTGTGTGTGTGTGTGAGAGATACAGACAAATATAGCTCATATCTATTCTCCTTCACCCCACATACTCAACTGCTTAAAGACTAACCTTGCTGGTGGTCTTGCAATTCTGAACATTTCCCCTGATACAACAGGAGCATTCACCTGAATAGTGATTAACCAGCCATGTCCTTCCTTCTCCTCCACCCTTGATGTTAGAGCGTGCTATTTGTTCAACTATAATTAATTCTTATTTGCTCTTTTAATTGTCCCCAGTAAAGATGACTCTCAAGTGTCTTAAGAATGTTTATATCCAAAAGGAACCTCTGCATCTGCTACGTCAGAAGCCCAAATAATTCCTGCATGTGAAATGGCCTCAGCCCTGTGCCTTCCATAAGTGCTCAGTAAGCACTCACTGACTTCAATCTCAGGCAAAAGTATAATCCGAGCCAACTAGTTTTCTTTCCAAACACTGAAGTTGGCCAGTAATAAACAACTCTCTGCCAATGAGAAACCCACATGTTGAACTCACTATGGAGGCTTCCAATGCATAAGTTTGGTCATCAGTTTCCTGTAGCACACCAAGTATTTTTACAGCCCTCAATTACCTGACAGCAGAGTCTTGCCCTTCTAAAAATTGCCATGGAACTCTTATGTAAAAAAACAAAAACAACAACAACAACAACAGCAACAATAACAACAACTCACTAATGGGAGCACTACAGGATATTTTTAAAAAGTGGGTTTCTATTATATCCTCTAGCTGTCAGGATTATTTCCTTTACCTTTCTTTGTTTCCTTTTCTCCATTTTAGCAAGATGATGGAAAAAATACAAATCCAATGGGAAAGGAAATATTCCAAAGTGGCATTTCGATTGCTTGGGACATTTTAAGAGCTCTATATATTTGGCACCTGGAAAAAAACAGAAGTTGATAATGCCAAACAGTACATCATCACGAGTTGTTTTGGAGGATTAATTGCAGATTTATGCTTCAGAGCGGTATGCTATTCTGGCAAACAAACACACAAAAAATGTTACCTTGGCTACCAGAAGCTGCAAGAGTCAAGGCCCAGCAATCTGAATTTCTCATTTACATAATAACTGAAAAGAAGGCAAGTTGCAGTTTTCTTTGGGGCTATTTCAGGTAGGGATGAGTTAGTTGCCCCAGTGATATCTGCAAATGTGGGTAGCTTCCAGTGGATTACTCTACTTCATACTCTTTTTGGGGGAGGCAGGGGCAGAGGGAGAGCGAGACTCGTAAGCAGGCTCTGCACTGGACATGGACATGGGGCTCAATCTCAGGACCATGAGATCATGACCTGAGCTGAAATCAAGAGTCGGATGCTTCACTGACTGAGCTGCCCAGGTACCCCCCTACTTCATACTCTCGCAGTCCCCTAAACTTGCCCACATGCCAACCTCTTTCTGCAGCCCTGTCTACCCTTCTGACATACCTCAGCCTCTTTGTAAGCAGCGCTTTTCTGGATAGAAAGTAAGTTAGCAAGAAAGGTTTCTGTTCCTACCCATTCTTGGTCATAATCTAATCTCTAAAGTCTTAGGTTCCTCTTGGCCATGGTATTTGAGAAACTTTTTTGTCTCCTTTATTCCTTATTATAATATCTGAATTATTTATGACAAGTTTTGCCTAGTAATAAAAAAAAATCACAAAAATGGACAAAAACACCCTGGGGAGTTTCCTTAAGTTGTAGTTCGTCTAGGAGACTCGATTTGCTTTCCCATTGTTCCAACTAAGATTGGAGGACCTGGAGACTGTGGGCTCAGGGACAAAATCTTAGATACTCCTTCCATGAAAAAATAGAGGCTTTATCCATTCTCCCTTTAATCTGGGCTGCCTTGTGACTCTCTCTACCAGTCAAGTATAGCAAGAGTGACACTATGTGACTTCTGAGGCTGGGTCATATAAGGCATTGCAGCTTGTGCTTTGTTCATAGGGACATGAACTTTGGAACCCTGAGCCTCTTTTTTGAAGTCCAACTACCCTGAAGCTGCCAGGCTGTGGAGATGCTCATGTCACAAGAGAAAACCATGCGCATGTGCTCTGGTTAGCAGCCTCTACTGAGTCAAGCATTCCCAAGTCATCAGAGCACGAGTGCCAGACTGGTGAGTCAAGAGGCCTATAGAAGATCCTAGGCCCGCTGTCAAGTCACCCCAAATGTTCGTTGCCCCATCTGAAGCCCCAGATATCATGGAGTAAAGACAAGTCATCTCTACTGGGCCTTGTCCAAATTCCTGACCTAAAGAATCCATGAGCATAATAAAGGGTTCCTTTATGTTATTAAGTTTTTGGATGATTTATTGTGCAGCAAAAGTAATTGGATCACCTTCCCTTCCCTTATCTTCCCTTTTATGACTTTGATGAGGCCCTCCTGCATCAAGAAGTCCCCACTGAATAATGAACAGCTGCTGCCAATGATAAAATCCAAAGCCAGTTGAAACAGTATCAGAAGAACATTATATTAGACTAGCATATGCAGCAGGATCACCCTTACTAAGTCAGACAGACATATTGTGTTAATTGATGGGAGATAATAATGTCCTTTTTAAGGCGATCAGAAAAACAAATGAAAAAAATGCACACATAGACACACAAATTCACACAGATTTACTTAAGTACATGGAAAGTAGAAAATAATAGAAAGCTATACATTAGAATATAAACAGCCATTTCCCCTGGATAGTGAAGTTAAGGGTTATAGTTAATGCTTGTATACTCGTTTGTATTGAAAACAATTTTCTACAAAGATGCATGCATTACCATTACACATTTTTGAAGAAATATCTCTTTAACTCATTTAAAGTAATATGGACGTACTCTTGTCCTTCACCACCACCCCCTGTATAGTTGTTTTTCTTGTTGCCATGCCAATCCTCATCTATCTACCCTAAGCGAATGAATTAAACTAGAGCATCATTCTAGGATCTGGGGTCATGACTATATCATACCCTTGTGGTAGATCCACCTGAGTGAGCCAGACTCAACTCTAGCTCACACCTGTGAACCTCTTATTCTCTGACTTGCTGCACGGCCATCTCCACTCATCTCAATTGAACTTCAGCATGCTAAGACATAACCTACCTACTTAGAATTTACAATCCACCTCGTAACTGAAAATGGGGCAGCAAACTTGGAAAATGCCTTATCTATGGGCCCTCCTGACATTAAGACTCAGTGCTGTCCTCTAGTTTTAAGGTACAGATAAATCTAACTTTGTTGTGAAGGAGTTTTTACCCATCACACCCATGGTTATAACCTAGATTTGAGGCTCCGGTGCATTGCAGTCAACTCCGTTTGGCTCCTTATATCTTCCCATCCATGACCCCAGTCCTGGAATGCTTCTCAAGATTACATTCATGCATAGGATGTCACTATGGTCATGTGATTTAAAGAGACCCAGAAATGTTCATTCCCTAACTATTTCCGCCATTGGCTAATGAACAGTTGCTAAAAATACATCCTTGATAATTCACAACTTAGTATTCAGTTTTGTGTTATGTTCATTTGTTTTATTTTGTAAGAGATGTGTTAATCTTTATTATTTTGTTTAGAGATTCCTTAGAAAATTAATTTGTTATTAAACTAACCTTGTGTTTTTATTAAGATTTCCAGATCAGTTTTGCACTGGCCAAGAAAGGATATGGGCAGCACACACGCTCTGTGCAGCTGGAGACCGCACTGGCAAGGCAAGCTAGTGAGAGAGAGGAAACAGAAACAGAAAGAGGAGGCAAAGAACACAGGGGTCCAACTTGGCCTGCTCATCAAGTTTGCCTCCCTGGCTCCAATTCATCTATCAGGATCCTATCTGTTAAAGCTCTGTAGACTGCCTTTGGGGCAGAAGGTCTATCTTCTAACATAAAAATACAGAGATGGTTTGAATAAACTAGCATTTTCACAGTTCTGAATTAAGCAACCTACCAAAGTGCTTGGGCATTGTTTTTGTCTGTTTGTTTGTTTGTCTGTTTTGCTTTTTTTTTTTTGTTGAAAAAAAAATGAACTGTTGCTTTAAAGTGGGAAACTCTTGGCTGCCAATGCAAATTGACAGACCAAGCAAAGAACAGAATGTTTTCATCAGAACATTCTAAGTTAATGTGGCTCTCTAAGCCTGTTCACAGAAAACTGTCTAGACTATTGGTCTCTAAGCAGATGTCACCACAGAACATAAAAATATGAAATAGTCATTGTCCTCAAGGAGCTAAAAACTGTCAATATGCACAGTGAAAGAGTCAATGCACTGATGCATAAGTACTTTAAAAATGACAAAATTTTCACAATAATCGGATATGATCACAGAAATTTCCCCTGGGCTCTAATTTCCAAAAAGACTGTCCAATTTGGATGGAGCAGGAAGACAGAATCCCACAGAGGCAGGCTACTGATCAGGGTGGCTGGCTCGATTCCCTTACATATCCAGTATCCAGTACAAAAATGCATAAGGAAAAATTATCCCACAATTTCTAGTAATTCAGTAAATGGTATGTTCCTCATGTTTGATTCCGATTCTATTAATTGTACTCTTGTGATCATTGACATTATTTTATCAGTCTGAGTTTTGAAGGCTGGTTGCTAGAAGTGACTTGGTATCAGTGTAACCATAAGTCATGCATATATACAACATTTTCCGGAACTGAAGCCTCAAAGATTCAGTAATTAAGTGAGAAAATGATCTTCCTATAAACACTAGTGTAAAAATTTGAAGAACTCTTCCTTAAATATAAATATTAATGGATATTATATGCCTGAAGGGATGATACACTATTTAGATAGTGATTTCGAGCAGGGGCTGAGAAATTTCTTGTTAGTTTGTAGATATTTCAAGCTTTTGCAGGCCATATGGTCTCTATTGCAACTACTTACCTCTGCTATTACAACTCAAAAACAGCCATTGACACTTCATAAATGAATGGGTGTAGCTGTGTTCCAATAAAACTGCATTTGCAAAAATAGGTAGAGGGCTCCATTTGGTCCATAAAGCCATAGTTTGCCAAATCCTGATTTAAAGAAATAAAGCATTTATTTAGGAACCTCATAATTATGAAATGTGGTTCTTTCTCCAGATTTTGGTCCTTGAGTTTAAGTCTTTCCACAGTAACTACTATTTTAAGAAAAGGATGCTGGTGGAAAGCCAGCTGAATGAGGATTCAGAGCCGAAGATTTTAATAAAGCACTGGCCCATATCCACCATATGACCATGGGAACTCACATAACCTGTATAAGCTCCAGATTTTTTATCTGTCACGTGGCAACTGCCTTCCCTGTCTAAGACTGTGAAAGATACCAAGGAGATAAAGTACGTGAAGGTGCACTATAAACCATAAAGTATTAAGGAAGCCCAAGCTCGTATCAATTTGGAACAGAATGCCTTAACATAGCTGGTGCCAATAACAACCCATTAGATAGCATTACTTTATTTTTTATTTTTATTTTTTAAATATTTACTTTGAGAGAGAGAGGACACGTGCATACATGAGCAGGGTGAGGGGCAGAGAGAGAGGAGAAAACCAAGTCGAGAGCGAGGAGTCTTATTACATGGGGCTTGATCTCTCGATGGTGAGACCATGACCTGAGCCAAAATCAAGAATAGGTCACTAAACTGACTGAGCCACCCAGGAGCCCCAACGTTGCCTTAAAGAAGAGATGTTCCTTATGATGGCTTAATGCTAATACCTCATAAGACCTTGGGAATATTCTCCTGTACTCAGTGCCTTGAATCAATTCCTTTTCATGGTCCAGAGCAGGAAGGAGACATATGTTATGGTAAAAGTGCCCCAGGTTTGCCTAGCATCAGTTCCCTCTGACTATTCTTCACCAGAAAAGATTCTTTTTCCCACTTGGCCAGTTCACTAAATTTCAACTCCTTTTTTTTTGAAGCTAATCTTTTACAATTCTAATTGGCACAGAATGTGTAGATTTACCCATCACCCATTTCCTTTAGCAGTTCTGATTCATAGGCACTTTTCTAGAACACATATTTTGAAAGAAAATTACATAAATCACATGTTGTGCTTGATGGACTGACCTCTCTACCTTCATTATCATCTCTGCATTGGATTCTCTAAAGAGACTCTAATGTCTCACATATCATTTTTATGCCCCCATTGCACAACTGGGTCCAGCGGTTTTTATGGTAGTATTAATGACTCTCAAGTTCAGCTCCTAAAATGGCCAATGTGGGTTTTTCCTTAGAAAGACAGAGCCACGTGCCCTTCCTATTTTTAATGGATACTCTGTTACTATAGTCCAGAGTCCACATTTATACTACAAACACATCACATTCATCAGATTGTTGTCTTATAAATAAAATTAGGGATGACAACATTACTTCAGAGTTAAGCACAAGGGTTGCTATTTTAGTACTAAAACAACTGATAAAGTTTTAAACCAGATTTTACGGAACCCTCAACACAAAGGGGCTATTTATAAGTGTAATCACCTAACCCTTTATTCCTTTCCCCAGATGTTCACCCAACAGCCCATTTGCGGATTAGAAACCCACCCACCGGCATGAAAAGGGCCACACTGAGAAGAGTCCAAGAACAAGGCAGTGACACTTACATTCTACTGAAGTCAAGGAGAAGACAACTGAAAGTAAAGGAGTCATAACTGAAACAGAAGAGAATAACAAAATGCAGGGATAGATGAGAGCAAAGCCTTTTGCACAGCACTCATCTCACCCAGGGCAGAAAAGCTGTACAAATAAGAGGAGAGGCAGAACATATGTGTTTAAAAAGAAAAGAAACAAAGAAAAAACTGCATTCACCTTCATGCATCTTATTCGGTATTCTGACAAACTGAGCCAAAATTACGGGGGGCGGGGTGGGGGGGAAGAGTTTTAAACTTTTCAAAGCATCTCCCAAGAATGACAACAATGTGGCTTAAATAGAAATAATAGAGGCACATCTAAGAGAGTGATCTCAACTCTGGAAGAATGCTGCCTGCTATTGTGTTACCACCAATTAGACTCAGGCAAATGTGGATGGGGATTCACTACAGGTGAAGGAAGCAATTTGAAACAGATCTAAAGATAGATCATCTTTTGGAAGAAGGAAAAGGAAACTGTGCACTAAAAGGGTCACCACTTTGAATCTGATGAAGTCGCACTGGGGGCAATACCTAGAACCCTTGTTTTATCTAATGGATGATGAACTTGCGGAGTCATCATACACAACAGTTAATGATGATTGAACATTAAACTATATTCCAAAAAATGCTCAAGCCTTCAAAAAGTAGACCTAGATTAGGTTATGAGGAGAATTAGGATACTTTAAGTACTTCAATAACTTAGGGACTGACAAATATAATAGTGGACAAGGCTGATACCTCAGTGTATGTTTCTTGGTTCTATTTCAGATGCTGAACGTGACAGTGCGGTAATAACAAGAGAGCGAGGTTGATGTTCTCATTTTTTCAAAAGAGAACACGGTACACTTCAACAGGACATGGGCAATATGGGTTGGAGTAGAAACAATAGCAGGAATGGAATGTACCTATTGAGTATGAGGCCATTATTTATAGACACGATGGGCTTCATACTAAATTCAGAGGACTTGGCTGGAATGCAAGTGGCCAGCACTCCTGAGCACAAAGACACACCCTTCAACTTGCCAGCTGGACTGGACTGGAGCTCCACAGCTGTGAAGCTGGGTCCTACCACTTAACAAAGACGAAAGAAGCCTCTTTTGTTTGTTGTTGTTTTTGTTTATGAGGTAAAATCTTTTCCGTGGTCTCTCGTACAGTCATCATTACCAGAATCTGGCCACAATACAGCAGAAATCTCCCAACTAGAAAATTCACTGAGATTCTCTCATTAACCAAACCCTTAGCCATTCTTCTCAGAGCCATCTTCTCAACTAGGCCTCAACCCTGGCCTAGAAAGACTTGAACAAAACACCAACCTAGTTTCTAACAGGTCAAGACTACATCCCTAAAATGACCCTATGCCCTCTTTAGAGTTCTTACCTGAGAAAAACTCAAGGTCACCAAAACAAATGTATTGTTTGTTTCAGCCAATACCTGAGGCTGGAGCCTCTGTCTCCCAGTCTCTGTGGGAGGATGAAATCCTATTACGGATCATTGATGACTAGCAGACAGCTGACACTGACACTAGCAGACATTTATACTGATTAACTCTCTGTACTCCCTCACTTCCCTGACTCTGCTGTGCCCCCGCCCCGTTGGCCCCTCCCACCTTCTTATTCTTCCTTTAAAATGCCCAGTCACAGCTGAACAAAAGGAGGCTGAGTTCACTTCTTGGTGGATTTCCTCCCGACTGCAACAGTTATGACTAATTAAAATCTGTCCTTCCCCAATTAACTAGTGTATGGTTTTGTTTGTTTTGATATGGGTGTTTAGCAAGTCACATCATCTCCCAGGACCTCCATTTTCTTATCTCTTAAAAAGTTTGTCAGACTAAGGCAAAGTAGCTGCCCCTTTCAATTCTTACACTCTCATTTCAGAAGAGATTTGCTTCCAGATGTCACTCCAAAGGACTGGTCACTGAGTATTTTGAGGTTCACACCATATTTGCATGGGTGTTTGCATGTGTGTTGTGTGTGTGTGTGTACACATGTGTGTGTCTATTGCAAATTAATAAAAGAGCACCTTAAATCTCTACTGGTTTTCATATTCCCTTTTCTTTCTCTTCTTGATGATAGAAAGAGATAGACATAAATGTAGAGAGACATACACACATCTAAATATACACAGACACACACTACTATGCTAGGTACTGGGGACACACAGATGGCTTCTATGCATAATAATAACCAATAGCTATTGGGCATATCCTCATGTCAAGTATTGTTCTAAGCTCTTTATACTAGAACCTAGCACAGTGCCTAACACATAAGTACTCAATAAATGTGTGGAATAAACCCTGAATATTTGAAATCCATCAAGATACCTTTCTTCCTTTGAGTCTCCCCTATGAATTATCAGTGAAGGAGGAGTGGTTAAGAGCACAAATATCTATTTGTGGTTAGTTCTCTTTAATGTAGCATTAACCAATACAATAATAGTTTTCAAAACTTAATTTTCCTTTAGTCTTCAGTGTCAGCTTAAAAATCTTCTTTCATTTAAAAATCTAGCAATGTTATATAAGAGTAATTATACTTCCACTTATTTTTTATTAATGATCAATTTATTTCTTAATTCTTAAAGAATTAAGACCTTAAGAAATCTTGTTTAGGAATAATTAACCCCATTTAGTCACATAGCGGAACAGATTTCCTTATATATCTCAAACTATGTTTATAGCCTACTATATCCTATTTTCTAAAACCCTTCAAATATCTGAAAGAAAAAACTTAGGACTTTAATAGGCAAAATATAAGCACTTAAGAAATCTGAATAAATCTAATATATCAAATTTATAAATGTAGTATACTAAGTTATTATCTTAAGTGTAAAAGAAACTTCTACATAGAGAAAGCATACCCAAAGAAGGACAATAATTATAAAACTTTTAAGCAAACATACTGTGTAAACACAATTTTTAAAAAAAGTATTGATATATTCAGCTCTTAATCATTGCCCTTAAGTTCAAGTCTTTCTAGAGTAAAGTATTTACTGAACAAACAAAGGGAGCATTATTACCATCCTTGAGAACTATCAAATGAGCTTATAAATTCAAAGTTATTGGCCAGTGATTTTTAGACAAAGACCCAAAAATCCAGCTGTTCTTTCCAGAAGACTATCGTATGAACCATAGTTCATTGATCTGAACTAATTATTGGAGAAATAGGACTTTTTCAGTCATTGCTTTTTTAAAAACATAGTTTATATTTCCACATCTTTTTTAAAGTAATGAATTTTGGGATGCCTGAGTGACTCAGTTGGCTAAGTGTCCAACTCTTGATTTAAGCTCAGGTCATGATCTCAAAGTTTGTGAGTTTGAGCCTCACATTGGGCTCTGCACCGATAGTGCAGGATCTTCTGTCCTCCCCTCTCTCTGTCCCTCCCCTGCATGCTCTCTCTCTCTCTCAAAAATTAATAAACTTAAAAAATAAAGTAATAAATTTTGAAAGAGTATGATGCCTTTTTTCAGAAATTTTTGTTAACTAATTCAAGTTGATAATGTTGTGTGTGTGCGCGCATGCGCTCGTGCACACACACACACATACACCCCACACAAGTTCCTGGTATCTTGAAAGAAGATTCATTTGTTACACCTTGTGAAACACTTTGCACTTTGTGCCTCTGGGCTCATCACAGCACTCACTGTATTAATGACCAAAAGTTTAGAGACAAGAATGGGTTCTAAGGAATCATTGCATTTCCTCACAGAGTTTTGTCTAGAGAGATGATAGTGATAGAGACAGATAGATAGAGATAGAGATAGAGATAGATAGAGATAGAGATAGAGATAGAGATAGAGATAGAGATAGAGATAGAGACTGGGGAGAGGAGGTGGAGGAGGAGGAGGAGAAGGAGGAGGAGGAGGAGGAGGAAGAGGAGGAGGAGGAAAAAGTAAGAAACATCTTCCAGTGAAAAGTGACACTGAAGTAGTTTTGCAAACTCAAAACCAGAGATGTATGGGTCACCAGTTCATTTTATTCCTTTCCATTTCCATATGTCCATGTTTCTATCTTGGGGTACCATTATAACCAGGTGATCCCTAAAAAAAGACTGAGTATATGGATGATGCTTAAAATCATTCCAGCATTTTCTTTGGTGATTGCCTCACTCTATGAAAGGGAAGAAAGAAGCCCTTAAGTAGAAATCGCTTTTCCAGTCACCCTCCTCCTATCCCTAAATTCTTATTATTGGAACCTTGTTAAGAGAAAACCATTATCAAGCCCATTCAGCTCCTATTAGAAGACTTTTCCTATCTTGACTCCAACTCCTTGATGTATCTTGTTCTTTTTTCAAACAAAGGCAGTGAGAAAGGAAGAGCAGGCATTCCGATCCTTTTTCTAACATAAGTAAAATGAAGCTAATGATGTCCTGAAATGTAAGTACATATTACTAAAAGTAGATCCTATGTTTAGCAAGTGATGGAACAGCACTTAGGAAGAAAACTTATAGAAAAACTTTATTCCTCCGGGAAGCAAAAGTAATATAAAAACAGGGAGGGGGACAAAACATAAGAGACTCCTAAATATAGAGAACAGAGAGTTGCTGGAGGGGTTGTAGGAGAGGGGATGAGCTAAATGGGTAAGGGGCATTAAGGAAGCTACTCCTGAAATCATTGTTGCACCATATGCTAACTAACTTGGATGTAAGTAAGTAAGTAAGTAAGTAAATAAATAAATAAGAAAAGCTTTATTCCTCTATTGCCGCTGGAAAATAAAACATTAAATGGTTTCTGATTTTCAAATTCTAGGTATACTTTGCCTTACCCCATGGTAAGGTATATCTGAAAGGCTGTGCATTAATCAACATTTAAAACCTAAATCATGAGTCATCAGCATCAGAAACTTACTCTGTGATTTCCAATATTCTTTATCTTCATTTTGAAATACTAATGATTTTAGCTTCAAGTCTCTGTCTTGTTCCACCTCCTAGCCGAATAACTAATGATCTATAAATAAAAATTGAAATGCAATACACTAAACCCTCTATTTATAGGAATAGTTTGTACTCAGAATCATTTTTCAAAATGAATAATAAAAACCCAAATTCTCTGCTTCATAAAATTTCATGGTTACATAATGGGTTTTCTTACAAGAATGTACACCTGTATAATTAAATAGAAATTGAAATTACTTTGTTGGACTATCATTCTTTGATTTATTTGGAACCTGGTACAAGGTTGGTGCTTAATAAATAACATCTCCTCTGTTCCATGTTTCTGTTTATTTAATGTATACTTACACTTTGTTTCCCATCTTTTCTAGACGGAGCCCCTGCTGTGCCTGATACACTACAACTAAAGGGATATTGTTGGTCAAAAATATCTGCTACCTCAGAAAATCCTAGTGTTGGCACACTTTCCTCATATTGGTCATTGCCTTCATCTCATTAAGTATTCCTGTTAAATGAAGCCCTTAACAACTATGTCTCCATGGTTCCTCTTTCCTCCTCTTCTTCCTCCTCCTCCCCCCTCCTCCTTCTCTTTCCCTTCTTCCCTTTCCTCCTCCTCCTCCTCTATCACCTATTAAATGTAATAAAGACTTGAAAGGCCATTGCAGGAGGAAAGCATTTACAGCCTTTGTGCAAGGCAGGAAAGAGGAAACCGACATTCATGATTCTGGCTACACAGAGTTCTGTCAATGCTTATTGTGGAAGCCACTCTACATCAGGCTTACTTTTCCTCAATGACTCTCAGGACTATTAATCTTTCCATCCTTTATTTGAGCTGAACTGAGAAAGAGTTGAAGGCCTATGGGATATACCGTAATTTATTTAAAGAAAGGTTTGGGGAATGAGTTACATACTGAGACACAGTAGTGTTGGGGAGGAAAATATTTTCTCTACCTTTCAACATTCCTCCATCTGGTTTAAGAATTATGTTGGCATGAGAGAGACCAATTAGGAGGAAAATAAACAAAGTTTAATTATGTGTACATGAAGGCCCAATAATGAAATTGATATCTAAAGAAATGGCCAAGGCAGGCAATTTTTTTTTATAGAGAGATAATAAACTTGTCAAAGAATTGACAGGACAAAGAAAACTTATGTTCAGAAACTTCAATTAGGAAGGAATTCTAAAGAGAACTTGGGCTGGGATAGTAAATTCAAAAAAGTAACAAGGGTTGTTTATACGGCCTTCTCGGCTCTCAGTTTCCTATCTCTAGTGATAAGAATGTCTCTTTACCTCCTGGTACAGGGAGGGTACCATTCACATGGGTGATTTATTTCCTGCTTTCTGGAGACAAAGGGGTTCAGAATATTCTTTATGCACTGGCTGTTTTTAAGTAATTTTTATTCAAAATAATAAATGTGCCAACCAAAGTGGAACATGTTGGAGTGGCCCATCTTTGGCCCCTAAAGTAGTTTTAAAGAATATGAAAGGATATAAATATATATATATATATATATATATATATATATATATTTAATAAATATATACACAGTGGAAAATGGCCAAGTGGGGGGAAAAAAGCCAATTTTTTTTCTTGCTGTACATTCACTTTCTCCAGATTCATAGTGTGATTCTTCTTGATGATTCCAGCCATCTGTGTAGTATAAATGGACTAGTAGAAGATATGGATTTGGACTGTGATCTCTTGGAAGTGGAAAAGCCCTTAGTTTTTAAATCTGGTTGGGATTGGAAGCAGTTCGGGGGGCATCTGGACTGCAGCCACAAGTTTATGGTCACCAGGATATAGGACATGGAAAGATATCATAAAAGAAGAAACACATCATACAAGTAAGGCAGGAAGGAAGTCTTCATGTCATCAAGATCATCTTCCTGTCTTTAAGTCATTCCAGGTGGATGACTATTGACCCTCTCTCATGCCCATTTAATTCTCAATCCAGCTGGAAGAATTCTGAAGGGTAGAGGAAATTCCAGGAAAATAAAGGAAAAAGAACTAGTTTATTTTGGTGAAAATAAAACACAATTTTAAGAAAAATGAGGAAGCAAGTTACATAGAAAAGAACAAAAGGTGGTAGAAGACAGAGTATCTGTTTTATCATGATCCAGTCCACAACCATAAAAATATTTTCCCTAAAGCACTGTTCACAAACTATGGTTCCAGGTTCAGCAGTATCAGCATCAGCTAGGACTGTATTGGACACATAAACTCCTGAGCTCTCCCCAGACCCACTGAATCAGAGGTTCTGGAGTTGTGGCCCAGAAATCTGTGTGTTTAACGAGCCTTCCAGGTGATTCTGATGCGTGGTAAAGTCTGAGAACAATTGAAATACAGAACTGTCACTTGAGACAAGTCCCTGCCTGCCTATAGACCTAACTCACATTAGATATACACCAGGGGTGGAAAGATTGGGGGTCTCAAATGCCTACAGCAGCTAAGGAGCTGCAGAGACCTGTGCAGGTTGCACTCAGAGGCCCTGCAAGACATGTAGCATCAATGAGGGTAGCAGGCTGAGCAAGGATGGTGAGAAACTGAAAAGGGCATAGGCCCCATCCATAGGACCTGGCCATTATTCAGCTCTGACTTCTTGTTACCATGAGGAAATGCAAGCCCAGCATTGCTAGCTTTCCCAATTTTTTTAATAAATTGGAAATAGTAATTTTTATATATAAAAACTTCTTAAAATCTTGACATCTAGTTCAATTTAAAATATACATATAATTTTTGGAGAAAAAACAAACAAACAAACAAACAACTGATCACCAGTCCAGATTCAACTGCAGAGGTTGGGGAATGGTGTTAAGGGACGAATGACATGAGACAAAGGGGCCAAAGTTGCTGAACTTGGTTCTTCCGTTCCACTGTAAGTTTCTAAAATTACATTTAAACAGACAGCAATTATCTTTATACTGTGATTTTAAATACTCTCAAGCTATCAGTTCTCAACAAATCTCTCCACATCCATCTACCACAATGTCTGGAATTTTATTATTAGAGATAATCTCTGTTCATTTAACTGTCCATCCCTCACATATTTTTTTGTCCTGAAAAGACTTTAGAATGGTGGTCATGTAAACATGGTCTTGCAAGTCACGTGATTTGGTTTCACATCCTAATGTTCTCATTTACTAACTATAATTTTGAACATGTTATAAAGGCCCTCTAAGCTCTCATTTCTTTAGCTGCAGCTTAAAAATAAAACTCTGATAATCAGTGGTACCTTATGGACCATTGTTCAGTTTCAGCAAATGATATTTACTGTTCTTGTTTCACTCATAAGCAACTTCCTGTGGAGAGTTTATTAAACTGCCTTCCTCCAAGGATTTGAGAGAAAATTTAAGGGTGAATAAAATACAGTTAACTTGAGGACAGAACAACAGCTAGAGTGAAATGATTATACTTCAGATGTCGTAGAAATTGGCCTGACACCCAGCAATTACAGGAGAATTTCTTGGTCTATACATCAAATTTGTGAGGTGGCCTTGCTCCTAAAGTCTTCACAGGTATAGAACAGGTAGAGACATGTTATAGGTTTCCTGCCTGCAGACCATGATCAAATAATCCTTGTTGAAGGGTTTATTAGTCTTTAAGACTCCTTGATAGCAAATGACCAAAGTATGTCCTACATCTTTTTTTTTAATGTTTATTTATTTTTGCGAGAGCGATAGAGAGAGCACATGCAAGAGTGGGGCAAGAGCAGAGAGAGAGCGAGACAGAGGATCTGAATTGGGCTCTGCGCTGATAGCAGAGGGCCTGCCCGATGTGGGGCTTGAACTCACGACTGTGAGATCATGACCGAGTTGAAGTTGGAGACTTAACTGATTGAGCCACCCAGGTTCCCCTGTCCTACATCTTTTTACATTAGCCTTAAAAAAATATCTTGAAAGTAGACCCATGCCTCTAGTCATGCTTTATGTTTCCTCCCCGACTCTGCTACTCTGCTATTAATAACTGATAAGAGCAAAATTCACTGCGATATATTTTCAATTGTGTTCCCCATTTTTCTTTTCATGGATTAATAATGAAGAACAAAAAAATTACATGACCAGTGAAATGCATTATATAGTAAATCTCTGTCCAAATTTTTGTTTTGAAAATTGCAAGTTAGAACCCTTTGGCTATTCCAAATGGAATATAAATGGAAAGATGGAAATGTCTAAATTCTCTGGAATCATTTCACCTTTTTTTTTGTTGCTGTTGACATGTCCAAACAAGTTGACTATTAATTTTTTTAAATGAACCTAGTAATTTTTAATATATAGGAGTGGCATTGTGAAAAGATAATCTAAAGCCAGCAAAACAAAGAACTGAAAATAAGCATACTAGAAATTACTTACGTTTAACACTGAGAAGTCTGAATGCACAATCTACTGTTGTAGAAGTGGTCAGGGGGACTGGGTGGCTCAGTCAGTTAAGTGTCAGACTCTTGATTTCAGTTGAGGACATGATCTCATTGTTTGTGAGATCAAGCCCTGCATCTGGCTCCACGCTGTATTGTGGAGTCTGCTTGGGATTCTCTCTTTCCTTCTCTTTCTCTCTCTGCCTCTACCCTACTCACGTGCACACTCTCTCTGTCTCTCTTGCTCCCGCTCTTGCTCTCAAAATAAATAAACTTACAAAAAAAACCAAGAAGTATTGATAGTCAATACAATGTGTTTAGAACTCTGTACAAAGCACATTTTAGTATCAAAAACTTTCTATACCATCAAATTTTGTGAAAGTGTTGATGACATCCAACACGAACCATTTAAGACACCATTTTTTTCTGCTACCACTTTTGGAACTGTCCATGGACAGTCCATTTCACCTTTCTCCAAGTCTTGGTAAATTCTTACTTTAATAGCTCTTTTATCACAGTGGAAGTTTGTAAGCAATATTGTACTTTGGCATGAGAAATCTAAGTAACTAGGGTGAGAATATTCAACTTTAGCTGACATTAGGTACACAACAAATTCACAGGTGGAACCCAGTCAGTATTCTATGGGGTCTAAATTAAGAGTTAGCATTCACTCAGAAATGTGATGCCAGGTTTTCACCGATTTTCAATATGAGTTTAGTGTCTCGATAACCTTACTCTGGGTGAACTTAGTCGAGTAAAAGTGTTGCTTTGTCAGGGACATAAATGACACTGGAATTTCCATAGAAGGGCTTGTAAAGGGAGAAGGGAAAATCTAAAAGAAGTGTTCAGAGGAAGAGAGAAAGAGAGATAGAGAATATTTTCTTCTCACATTTCCCTATCACAATCCTGCATGGGGTCCAATAA
Organism: Cryptoprocta ferox; assembly: GCA_028646485.1. Lineage (NCBI taxonomy): Eukaryota > Metazoa > Chordata > Mammalia > Carnivora > Eupleridae > Cryptoprocta > Cryptoprocta ferox. The sequence goes on along the minus strand of CM053573.1, from coordinate 134,404,907 downwards.
ATAAAGACATATGTGTTCTTGACCAAAATTAAGTTTTGCCTCAAGCTCTTTAATCCTGTCCTGCTTGCGTATGAATGGTTACAGAGAATATCAATAAAATCATTAATTCTCGTGGTTGTGATTCTATATATGTTTCAAAAAAGAGAAACTGGGGGGGAAAAAAGACAACCAAAGAAAAGTATCAATACAGAGCCTTCAAGATTCAGCAGTGGATGAATATTTAAATTATCTTCTGATGGAGAAAAGTACGTTCCCATGTGAAGAGTGAAGCCATCTGCGGTCTCAAAACAATGAGGGATACAAAATGTCTCGAATTAGTCTATTAGATATCTGTTGAATATTATGTGCCTAACATAGGGCTACAGTGATAAAAATGAAAATAGAATTCTCTTTTTGCCCCTGAAAAGAGTTGACAATCTAACAAAGAAGTATCTACTATTAAAAAAAAAAAACCTCTATATGCATATTTTATATATTATTATCATTAAGTTTTTTATTAAATGCTGAGGCAGAGTTGCATAGTGGCTTAGCCAGTCTGGTGAATCTGGGACAGTTTTCTGGAGGAGAAAATCTCTAGTATAATTCGTGGGCACCTGCAGGTCTGGATGGGTGGGTGTGAGAGCAAGGTGGGAAGAGTGCTGCATATATTAAACTCACCCACAGCATTTCATCTCACTTTCAGTAGCCTAGTGCATGTCACTGACATCTTTGGCCTGGAAAACTAAAACAGCCCCCTGAAGTTCTCCCCACACGCCCTCTTGCCCCATCTGATCCATCCTGCATGCTGTAGGAAGCCATCATCTATTCAAAGCATACAGTTTACTACGTTGCCCCTGCTTCAAACTCTTCAAAGACATTTCCACTGTAGTTAGAATAACATCAGAGCCCTTCCACATGGCGTATAACACCTCGTGTGCTCCAGCCCTACCTTGTTTTCCAGTGTGGTCTCTTCATGGTCATCTGTTTCCCATCCCTCCTGTCTTTGCCTCAGAACCTTCTCCTCGAGGGGCCCCCCTCTGTCTCCATCTCTGCAACTGACTTCCCATTTCCTTCACCTCCATTGTCATCGCTATAATTTTCACATCTCAGCCTTCCCCTTAGGCTTTTTCCCAAGCACTTAATGCAGCTTGTAAAATTTTCACATATTTTTCCATTAAATTCTAAATTATGAATAAGTTAATGTTTAAGTTGGCCTCTCCCACCAGGACATTAGGTGGGAGTCACATCTGTTTCATCGTCACTGTTTCCCAGCACCTAGCATTTAGTAGACAGTCACCAAGTGTTTGCTGACTGAATGGAAGAGATAGCATATATATGATGGTATGTGCATTAGTCATGTATTTCTGCAAAACAAATGACTCCAAAATTTAATGGCTTAAAACAATAAACATACATTATCTCACAGTGGGTACATCCTAACTGGGTTCTCTGGCTCAGATCTACAAATCTCTAATCAACGTGTCAGCAGAGACCACAGTCAGTCAAGGTTCTGCTCAGGGAGGAGCAACTTCCAAGTATGTTCCTGTTGCTGTCAGCAGGATTTAGGCCTCTCCTGAGAGCTACTCATAAACCAGCCCTTTGCTTTCCCTGGAATGAAGGATCATAGAAAGAAAGAAAACAAGAGACTGTGAGTAAGACAGAGGTCACAGTCTTTTATAACCTAAGCTCTGTAGTGACATCCCTTCTCTCTGGCTGCATTCCATTCATTAGGAAGGGAGTCACCAGATCTCTGGACCAGGATCAGCATCTCTGGACGGACTCTCAGGCCCTGCCCTACATCTACTGAATATCTTCTGCAGCAGAACAGCATTCCCAGGACATGTCTCTGCACACCAGAGTTGGAAAGACTGTCTTACATGACAGAAACAGGTAATCTAGCACAGAACTGACTCTGGAGTCTGCCCTTTTATAGTTTGTGTCTCCCAGCGTTGCACTGCACAGGGTAACAAATAATTTTTTGAATTTGTAGAATCTATAGATTAGAGCAGAATTAGGGTTATTCCTCTCATAATCATAATCTCTCACGTTGGCGTTCTAAAATACCTTTTGTTGGGGGAAAAGGTTGTGATTACAATCAGCATGCTGGAATTGTGTAGAGTGTGAGTATATCATCCTTCAGATGAGCTACCATGGAAAGAGCACTGAGAATGTTGCCCTTGAATATATATACTATATATCTGTCCTCAGTTGGCCTCCACATTATTTTGGATTAACACTGATAGGCTTACCAATATGCATCACTTCCATTATTTGCCAACAAAACTGACCTGAGTTGGAAGAAGTCATAGGAATGGGATTCTGAGGCCCTGCCAGTTTCCTTCCTGCTCTCGCTGAAGCAGTAAAAACCAGCAGCAATAAGTACAACCACAACAAAAAACCTGGCCATATTAAAAAATAATAATAATTTGCAGTAGTCAATTTCCTCTGAAACCCTGGGGCAGAACACCTAAGTATCCTCTGAAGCCTAAATCAGAGTGGACTGCCAGGCAATTACTCATTGTCATACTAAGGAGTCTCTGGAAATCCTGAACACCTGCTCTGCAAAGAACAGCTATCTGAAAAAAGCTGCCAGAAGAATTGCTTTCTGTGTAGATTTCCATATTAATGTGGATTTCATGGTGGTAATTCCAGCCACGTTTGCCGTAGTTGAGTGGAGTCTGAACCAGATTTCTGCCTAAGAGAGACGCAGTGGCCTATGAGTTGGCTGGTGGCCTAGCATGCATACTGTGCCCCACAAGAATGGCCCACATGTGGTAGCGACAAATGTAACTGTAATAGTGTGCCAGTCACAATTGTGGACCCAACATACAATACCTCTCAGTCTTCCCTCTTGCACAATACCCTCCCTTTGAATCTGGGCTGGGCCTGTTGACTTGCTTTAATCAACAGAAGGCAGTAGAAATGAAGCTCTGAATTCTGGGTCTAGAGCTTAAGAATGCCGGGCAGCGAGAACTATAAACTTCTGAGCACTTAGTGGGTCCATCTAAACGCCTGCACTATAAGACGTGCCCAAATGATAACATGGCTTTTTGCAGCATAAATTCACATCCCTAGGATGACCCCAGTGCCACCACCACCTCCCTTTGAAATGCCAACCTGAGGGACGCCTGGGTGGCTCAGTAGGTTAAGCAGTTGACTCTTGATTTCAACTCAGGTCATGACCTCACTCTTCGTGGGTTTGAGCTCTGCATCGGGCTCCATGCTGAAAGCACAGAGGCTGCTTGGGATCCTCTTTCTCCCTCTTTATCTGTCCCTCCCCTGCTTGCATACTTTCTCCCTCTAAATAAATAAATAAACTTAAAAAATAATTTAAAAAAATAAAATGCCAACCTGAGAAAGCTCAACACTGTCAGGAGAGTTAACTGTGTGTTCCAGCCCAAATCTGGTGATAGACACGTAGGTCTGGGAACATTATCTTGGCATAAATCCTTCCTCTGCCTTTTGAGAGGTAAATCTACTGCCTGCCCAGAATATTTCAAGAGCCTGAGAGCCAACATTCAGGGAGATTACTGTTTTTCTTGCTCCTAGTTCCTGGGGACTGATAAGGGCCTAACTTCAGCGGATTCCTTGCTTCGACCTACAGCACCGCCTCCTGCTGTAACGATAGGAAAACTTTGCTTCTCCTTTGGATAAGTGCTGATTAGAACACACATGAACTCAGTCACCCAGACTAACCCACATCCACCCTTCAGCACCCTTCCCCTAATATACCCCAACCTTCAAAGTCTCCTGCCTTTGTTCGGGTGAGGTTGAGTTCAGTTCCTGCTGGCCTCTCTTCCCTTCTGCAGCAGTGATTACTGAATAAATATGTCCTCACCTCTTTAATGTCCAGCTTTGTTTATCTCTGACGGTGGTTACTGCCTTTGCTCTCTGCTCTTGTGCCACTGAGCTACCCCGTAAGTCCAGATGCCCTACTGGATGAGGAGAGAGAACGCACAGGAAGAGAGAGATCCTGAGGCTGCTTGGGGAGAAATGAGGTATCGGCAAACAGGGGATAAATGGGTCCCCACAGACAGGACTAGGACCCCAGTCAGGCTGTCCCCTACAGCCCCAACTTGGGGAACTGTCCTATCTCAGACATCACTTGTATGGAAGAAGCTCCCCCAAGATACTCCCATCCCCATGGACATCAGGGAGAACACAAAATCCATCTCTGCAGACCCCGTGTGAAGTCCTGAGCCACACAACCACAAGCAAATAGCACAGTTCTGGTTTTAAAGATAGTTTGATACACTGCAATAGATAACCAAGTAGGAACCAATCAACTCTTTTCTTCTGGAGAAGCAAGAAGGTAGTTGGAAAAATTCCACAAGTCAATAACTGAAATAATGAAATAAAAAGAGAAGAGACAGGACTTCGAGTAGCAGCACAGTAAATAGATTAAAAAAATAAAAACAGAGGCACCTGGGTAGCTCAGTCAGTTAAGTATCTGACTCCTGATTCCAGCTCAGGTTATGATTGCAGGGTTCGTGGACTCGAGTCCCGCATCCGGCTCCACACTGGCAGTGCAGAGCCTGCTTTGGGTTCTTTCTCTGTCCATCCCCAGCTCACATGCTCTCTCTCTCTTAAAATCAATAAATAAACTTTAAAAACAAAAGAAAACACTCAGTGGGAAGATAAACCACGCTAAGCAGGGAGCACTAGCATGCCCTGAGCTACGAGACTGCCCCTTGGTCCCCAGGAACATTCCATTTCTCCACTGACCAGCAGCTGACACATGTGCTGAGGTTACTGAGTTCTCTGTTTCTTGCAGTCTTGCATTCTGATATCAACCCCTGAAGTGGAATGAGCTCCTTCCAACCTCAGAAGTGCCTGGGGCAGGTGCCATTCAACTCCCAGGAAGGTAAAGACTGAGGGTGAGGGTGAATCGTTAGTATTTTTATTTCCATTCTCAAACCCTTCCTGAAACTGCTCTGACCAGTGTTTTTGCTTTCCGCAGAACTCCAAGCACAAATTAATGGCATTACTTATTTACCACTAACTATATGCTCTCGGGGATTTTTTCTTAAATGACCTGCTGGGTTTTTTTTTTTTCTCTTTAACTCTGACTTCCATTTTCACGTATGCCTCTGAGGATGGAAACAGATTCCAATCTGCCTGTAACTGCCTTGAGCAGGGACACCAAGGTTTGTATCATTTTCTATGATCTACAGAGGATAGCAGCCTCAATACAAATTGAACCGAAGCAGATATTAAGCTTGCAAACTTCCAACTTAGAGGGGCCTACAGTAAAGAGTAGGAGCCCAGTGTAACCAGCGTGTGACTGACCAAGTAGAAGAGCATCCAAATCTGGCAGCTTTGGCCTCAGAAAAATCTGATATCTGTCAAAGGGACTGGAAGCAAATTCTCAAGTTAGTAGTTCACTTAAAAAAACATTTTTTTAAACATTTATTTGTTTTTGAGAGTGAGAGAGAGACAGGTCAGGGACAGAGAGAGGGAGACACAGAATCCGAAGCAGGCTACAGGCTCCGAGCTCTCAGCACAGAGACCGACACGGGGCTCGAACCCACGATCCGCAAGATCATGGCCTGAGCCGAAGTCAGATGCTTAACCGACTGAGCCGCTCAGGTGCCCCACTAGTAGTAGTTCACTTTTAATTGAATTCATGAGAAAATGGGAAATAGTTTATCTACTTATTTTAATTTGTTTATTAATGGAATTAACTAATTTGTTTATTTTTAAATGTTTATTTTTGAGATAGAGAGCAACAGCGGGGGAGGGGCAGAGACAGAGAGGGACAGAGGATCCAAGGTGGGCTTTGCGCTGACAACAGCGAGCCCAACGAAGGCTCGAACTCATGAACCATGAGATCATGACCTGATCCGAAGTGGGAAGCTCTCAACTGACCAAACCACCTAGATGCCCTTGATTGATTTTATTTTTAACATTTATATTACTTATATATTTCAGCCAAAGGGTTAAAGCAGAAAGGTACCCAGGACACCAAGATTCTTCCTCCAGAACCTGATGAATGAAACTATCAAAGCAACCAGGTTTCCTTTCAAAACTATTCCCGAACCTGAGTCCCAATGAGCATTATCGCTGATGTTATTCATGCATCATTCATCTCTTACAGTGAACTACAGTTTCTGAGTGAAATTGTCAATACCTGTTAGTTCCTCGGGGGAGAAACAGCTTAGAAATGCAGCCTGAGGCAGAACACACTGTTCCTACATTGGTTTCCTCTCCCCTTTCTCCCAAGCTCCTATCAAACATATACTTTTCGCACCCTTCCCCCCCACCAAAGCAGAAGATTAGATTACAGACTAAAATGATAGCTTCCCACCCTCTTCCCACATGATGCATAGTCCAGAGTGAGACAGAACTTTGGTCATTGTTACATTAGGCGTTTTCACCAGCAAATCCCTGAAGAGAGGAGGGAAGCTATTTCCCAGCATAGACATAGACGATGCTTTGAGTGGTCCAGTTAGAGAGATTTAGCTGACTGTTGAAAGTGGGATAGGGCTGATGTTTCATGCTCTCCACAAAGGTGTTTCTCTTAATTGGGCAGTTTAATTGCCAGCCACTTCGGAATGAATGTGAGGTCCTGTCGGTAATCACATAGCCTTTGCCCAAACCGGCTTCCCCTCTGAAATAGCAACCTTCGTTCGACCAGTTAAAGCACCCAGTGTGCTCCAGGGAATCAACCTTTCCTCTTCCACTTTCCAAGAAATGTATTGAGCAATGAGCAAGTTGCCCATACAGAGGAATACCGTCTGCCACTAATGCCATGAAAGGCTTAAAAAAGCTTCATCGTTCTAATGTGCAGATTTAATATCTAAGGCAATTATTCCTATCCACCTCGGATTCCTATATTTAGCCAGCACCAGTCTGGGGAGACAACAGACATCCCTGGGAGCCCAGCTTATCTGATAGAACAACATAACCTTTAGGTCTGATAGCCGCGCCAAATATTGAATACTTAAAAGCAAATGTTATTCTAATTAACTGCATTCACAAATGACAGCAGCTTCTCTTTCTAAAGCTGGTTTGAAGACTTTCCCTCAAGACTCAGATCAGAAGCAAAGCAAAAAAGTAACATGTGAGCATAAAGCCAGTTTGCACTAGGTAACGGGAAGCAACCCATGACCTTCAAAGTTCAGTAGGTGTCGTAGTCCAATGCATTTTACAGAACGCGGTGAGAGCACGGTCAACAGGGAATGCTCTATTCATGAAGCCAACCGCCCTCAAGCTGGTGGGGCAGTTTCACGGGATAGGATTATGAGAAAACAGGAACGGAAAAACAGCTGATCTAATTCATCCGCTATAAATAAACTTCTGTTCTTCCTGAAATGGGTTTTCTAAGACGACTCAATGCTGTGGTGAGTTCCCCACAGTTGTTCTATTTATCTTCTCTTTATTATTATATTAATCATACAAGCCATATGTATTTGCTGCAAATTAGGAAATACTGATGAATAAAGAGAAGCATAATTTAACTTATACATATACACACAAATCCTACTACTCTCAAATAACCAATGTTAATATCTTCATGTAAATATTTTCTGATTTTTGTCTTATGATGTGACATATATTTGAATAATAACTGAGTTTTATATGAAACACTTATAATATTCTTTTAAAAATTGATATATCATGTTTCCACATAATTGAATATATGTCTACATCATCATTTTAATATTGTTCTGTTATAAAGATGACCTATAATGGAAACCAATTTGACAATAAATTATATTAAAAAATAATAATAATAAAGATGATTTATAATTTGATTAATTATCCTGCTGTTATCAGATATTTGGGTTATGTCTAATGGGTGTGTATGGAAATGTTTCTGATGCCCTGTACAAATGTCCCAGAGTTAACACTTTCAAAGATTCCTGTACATTTCAGTGTCAGCACTACTTATATTTATACCAGCAGTGTTCTTGGTGAGCAACTTCTGGCATTTGTCTTTCAGAATTGCCTCCAGGATCTGCAGGGTGTGACTATGAATTCTCACACTTTTCCACTATTAGGCACACTGGCAATCAGAGAGAAGAGAAAGCACAGTGCTCCAAAATACGGTAGGGTGGAACTAAAGCATCCGCACAACCCTTGAAAGTTCTATAAAGTTTTGCTTTACTTTAAACACCTAAGTGAATTTTTAATTCTTTGTTTTCTTATTTATTATTTTTACCCAATATCCTTATATTCAACCAATGCTCTGTGTTTGTACCAATGCATCATGAATGAAAAAATCGTGTGCCAATACTATAATTCCTGGGGCTACATGCCAACAAAGTTTGGATTTTGGTCATGGCTGGACTTACGTAAACAATCTTAGGCCACAATGAGCCAACACCTGTGAGTGGGAAGGATAATGAATTTAGGTTCAGTATCTTCAATGCCTCTTAAGTTTGTGTTCTAGCCATATATTTTAGTATTTCTTATCTCATTTGTCCACATACCAGCCTTGTGAAACATCTAGGCAAAGAGAATTATCCCATCACCTGGGCCTTATTTGGAATGCTGGAAAACTACTTATTTTCTTGAGCTCCAATTTGAGAAAGGGTTTCCCAAACTTTCAGCTCCCGCTTCTGATTCCACGTCATTTGTTGTGCATGAAATGTCTTCTTTGAATCTCTGGCCATAACGCACTTTACCTGTCCAGACCTTTACCTACCAACAACCTACAGATCCTTCCCACTTGCTCAATAAACACATAGGAATCTTCCTCTTTATGACACGTCCCCACCTATTCTCATCCTTCACCTCCTTTACCACAATACCCATCCCCTACAATCTCTATGTGCACCTCCTTCCTAGGAACACAACCTGTACCTGGTTACCTCCTAAAATCGTTCTTCCTACACGTTCTTAAATTTCACAGTCCCACACACTTCCCCATAATTTCCCCTCCTTCTTCCTCAATTATTACTGCATTTCCACCAGACATAATATTGGTATCCTGAATTCCACCATTTTCTCTCGGTCTCTTAGCCCTTCTGATTTGACTCCTTCCTTTCTCTACCTGAATTTGATGACACATATCCCTTCAGCTGTGCTCTGGACAGCATCCTCAACTCCCTAGTGCTTTGGCCTGCTGCCTTCATTGTGCTATAAATTCACAACTAGAATTTCCCATGGGAATCTCAACTAAGCATATCCAAAGGAAATTCCTTTCAGACTTGTTCATTTTCTCCTTCTTCACTTTCTGTACTTGAATGAGGGGCCCCACAATCTACCCAGTGACTGAAACCAGAAATCTAGAAGTCACGTTCTATCTCCAAGTAGGCCTCGCATCTTTCACAGTACATCTTCAAACTCTCTCTTGAATCGTGTTCTCTCTCTTTACGTTGTCAGAGCTACCACTCTGGTATTGACCTTTATTATCTCTACAAATGACAAAGAAAACCCCCTAACTTGTTTCCCAGGCTTGAGTCTCAATCAGTCCTCCTTATAATGCTAATGGTGAAACTACCCTGACTCCCTCCTTTCCACTCTTCCTTCCAGAAACACCAAACTGTGCAGAATGCTACAAAAATACTGTGTTTTTTTCTGTTGCAATTTGTCCAAAAGGAATTGAGATGATTTACAGAGATATATACAAGAGGATTTAAAAATAGATGAAGAAAGAAAAAGATGTGGTGAAGATACATGCCCTAAAAACACATACAGTTGTTTATGGGGACCACAATCTGCATGTGTACTTCTTATCAGCCAAAGGAAAGAAAGAAACCTAGTCAGTCATATGCTTCATCATATCAGTGGCATTAAAACAAATTAATTGCTGGTTGGAAGACCTTAGAGAAGCATCTCCCGTAGTAGCCCAGCCTTGTTTGCAGACTTCCATGCCAAATCCTTGCTGTTCAGTACTCAGGTCTAATCTTTATTTGGTGTGGATTCTCCCCTGATCCCACCTCCACACCCACCCACCAGAGTTAATAATTCATTCTTTCTTTCCACTTCAGCACCTTGGACTTGCCTCTCAGTTTGCACAAGTTATGTGCACTAAGAATGCCAGCTGCCACCCTACGCAAGGGTCTTACTGACGGAACAGACTCTGCCCAGCTCATCTTTGCATCCCCATCAGTATTTGGACTAGTGAAAACACATCTGCATGCTTTAAAGTTGTACTTAAAGGGGGAGCCTGGGTGGCTCAGCTGGTTAAGTGTCTGACTTCGGCTCAGGTCATGATCTCACGGTTGGTTCGTGGGTTCGAGCCCTGCGTCAGGCTCTGTGCTGACACCTAGCTCAGAGCCTGGAGCCTGTCTTCTGATTCTGTGTCACCCTCTCTCTCTCTGACCCTCCCCTGCTCATGCTGTCTCTCTCTCTCTCAAAAATAAATAAAAACATTTAAAAAAAGTTGTACTTAAAGGATAAAAGACTTGTGCCTTTTAGTATTCCTTTGTAATCCAAATAGGACTAGGACTGACTTTTGTGAGCTAATACTAACAGTTGACAACATAACTTTGGCATTTCCCAGCTGATCTGTGAAGTTCAACTGAATTCAGCTCTTTTAATACCAAACATGGACATCAAAAAGAAGCTTATTCAGTGGGTTTGTGGGCAGAGGCGAGAAGATAGAAATAGGCCCGCCCAGCCTTTCCTCCAATACCCTGCCCCTGCTCCCCAGTGTGGATGACCCTTAGGTCTCCAAATGCCTCCTGATAGGCTGGGCATGGTTTACGGCAAATTTGACGGGAACAGCTCTTTTCCATTCATACCACAGAGTATCAGACAAATAGGGGTGGGTCTCAGAATGACCTTCTAATGAAATGGCTGTAACACAGACTGAAACAGCTTTACCTGTAAGCTGAGCTCATACCTGTTGGTGCTCGTCCCCCACTTCTGTTTACAAAAGCTAAACAAGCTTTCTTTTATTTTTCTTATTTTGAGAGGGACAGAGAGAGAAAGAGAAAGAGAGAAAGTGGGGGACAGAGGCAGAGGGAGAGAGAGAAAGAGAGAGAGAGACGGAGAGAGAGAGAGAGAGAGAGAGAGAGAGAGATTCTTAAGCAAGCTCCACACTCAGTGCCAAGCCCGATGCAGGGCTCTATCCCACAACCCTGGGATCATGACCTGAGCCAAAATCAAAGAGTCAGAGGCTCAACCAACTGAGCCTTCGAGGCTCCCCAAGAGTTCAACAAGCTTTCTATTGGTTATTCCACCCAAGATTATAATAGCAGAAAAGGATTTATATCCCTCTGGCTTATTTCTACCCATGTTCTTAGCAAAAGTAAGGGAGAAGCAGCAGATATTACCTCACTGATAGTTCCAGTTCCCCTCAGCGCCGCCCCCGACCCCCACCGGATGTATTATGTTTCCACTCCCCTCTTTGCAGTAAGTAGGTCCACATAACTAGTTCTGACTATCGATGTTGATGGGAATCTGGTTTTTCACCTATTCTTCCCCTGCTATGTAAGCCTGTGAGCATATGTTCAGATGGAGGTGACATCAAATCAGAGTATCCTGGAATGCCGAAACACTCCATGCAAGATGGCTGTCTGGGATTCACCATGACTTGCAGAAGACTTTTCAAGAGCAAAAAATAAACATGTGTTTTATGAGGCCATTGCGATTGCATAGTGCTTGTTATTGCAGCCTTGCCTAACCTATCCTGACTTATACCCAGGCCTTTCAACCACTACCAGGGACCCAAACATGTTACCTTAACTTAGGGAGAGAAACTTAATTAATCAGAACATCGTCAGGCTGAGTTTTCTTGAGAGATATAAAATTATCATTTCAGTTTTCGAGGACAAGATGGCGGAGAAGCAGGGAGCTCTGTAATCCGCGCACGCCCGCATGGATTGAACTGAGAAGGACTGAAGGGATAAAACTCGGATTTGCAAGTGGGGGAAAGAAGAAACAGACGCCAGAAAGAAGACAACCTCAAAGATGCCTGAGTGAGTGACTGTGATCTGGGAAATTAGGGGACGGGCGGGTCCCGGTGGTGCAGGGGGAAGGAGCCCCCGAGCCCAACACAGGGAGAGCGAGACCAGGGGAAGAGAAAGAGAGACGGGAAACGCACCTAGAACCATCTCTAAGGGAGGAAAAACTCGCCCGTCTCCCCATATATATCTCCCGAGCGCCGGGAGAGAAATCCGTCCCATCTGGCCGGCGAGCTCTTCCTTGGGCGCAGCGGCAGCGGCATCCACTCCAAGCCGCACCGGGAGCCTTGAAAAGTGGCAGCGGCGGCGGCTCCGCAAAAAGGGCGGTGCAAGCCGGGCCGGGAGGCAGGCCGCC
>CM053573.1:134322873-134392215 GCA_028646485.1 Cryptoprocta ferox | reverse complement strand
AAAAAAAATTAAAAAAATAAATAAAATTATCATTTCATTAGACATATATTTTGATCCAAAACCAGATTCACTATCTAAACTCTGGTTTTTTGTTTTTTGTTTTTGTTTTACTCGGTTTTCAGGGGAAGGAAACACATCAACATGAAAAGACTGTCAGTTTAAAGCTGAAAACAGTTTTACCACTTTGATTCCAGTCTTCCCAAAAAGAAACACCCTTCATATGCCATGACAGGTGGGACCTATAAAATGATTCATTGATCGAGAGATCAAAAGGAAGACACTAAAACCAGGTGTTTAGGGTCTTGCTGGAAAGCGTGCCTTTCCACATGTCATTCATTTGAAAAGATATGTGATTCGGGGGGAAAAGTGGCAAATCATTTTTTTTCAGGGGGAATATCAGTATTTTTTTTACACTAGGACTAATGAGGAAACAAACCCTGAAAGCGGGCCAGAGGGCCTAAAGAGCGGTTTTGACATAATGAGACAATGCAGATGATAAGTCCTCAGTTTCATGCAGTCACGAATGGCGTGTTCACAGAGGCAGAGCTGAAGGAGATCACTTTGGTCAGACGGAGCCATCAGATGGTAACCTGTACCCCAAGTATAGACACGTTCTGCATGGAACAGCTGCTGGCCTGTTAATACATTTAATAAACTCTCAGCATGTGATAGATTCCAAACAAAGTCTGAAAAGTGTTGAAACGAGCTGGATGGCAGAAATGTGTGCTTAATTGCCTCTCTCACTTCCTCAGGCCTACTTCAAACAGAGGTGTGCACGCCTTTCATGCTGCCTGCCCAGCATGGCTACGCGCCAGTGAGAGTGTGCTGAGTATAGTAAAAACTCAAATCAAACAAACAAACCAAAAAAACAAAACAAAAGGAAGAAAGGAAGAAAATCCTCTTCGAAGAAGGTTCTGAAAAGACAGTCTCTTCAACAATTAAAATGGTAAGCCTTTCAAATAAAGAGCTCCTTACTGCTCAACACAGGTCTCAAGACCCTACGGTTTTGATTAGTTACAATCCCCACAGTAACATATGGGCTCTCACAACCAGACACTTCAGCAGAGTGGGTAAGGATTTACATAATGGAGTTAGAAAGGGGATGTTATTTGTAATGCCTGTACATGATTACTTTGGTATTTGTCTGAAATAATGGTTTCCAGGGGCTAGCGAATCTCTACATTTTAGGCCTTTAGACTTACTGTATTTTTCCAAGTTAAAGTAAGTATATCTAACCTCAAAATTCTGGAGTTAAGATGCTTAACTACCAATAATAACTGCTAAAATATACTGAACACTTACTTTATGTCAAGCATAACTCTAAGTCCTTTCCATGTATCAACTCTTCTAATCCTTCACAAAACCCTATGAGGAACTCATTCTACAGATGAGAAAACTGAGGCATCAGTGGAATACGTTTCCCCAGGGCACACTGGTAATAAACTGGAGGAGCGGGATTCAGTTTCAAGCAGCCTGGTTCCAAAGCCTACACTTCTAGCTTCTGTGCAATAATGTCTATGTCAAATACGCTTTGGAGCAATTAAGTTTGTGTGAGGCTTCACACGTAATATACTCCATTCATAGATAATGAAACTGAGGGCTTAAGAAAAAGATTCAGAATTTGCTGAAACCTACTGAAAGGCAGAGAGGGAACCTACACCGGGTCATCAAATTCTAAAGCCCAAGGAATCCCATGAATTAGTTTACATCACTCCACTTGACAGCGATGTGTTTTATTTTAAGATAGGGTAAAAACAACTCTTTGAGGTGCATTTTCTAAAGTCGAATGCTATTTAGGTACTGAAATAGATGGAAATGATGTCAAACGGAAGCAGAAAGATAAGCATTTTTAAAGAAGGTTTAGTGAGACACAGTGCTGAGTCTAGTGCCTTGCATCACAGTAGAGCCCAGGGACAGGACACCCTCTACATCCTACTGAGAAGAAACGCATCTCTGCTCCTTGCCATTCTCCTTCCCATCTGGGGAGCCAGCTTGGTAAGTGTTCATTCAGTGACTAGAAGAATACCAGTGGTAAAGAAGTGCTCACAAAGCATTACCTTTTTGTGAGCTTTGCCTCATTTTCAGGGTTACTGGATGTGCAATGACATAAGGGATGTGAAAGTATTTTATAAAATACAGAGCGCAAGGTAATGTAAAGTGCCACTCTCCTGTCTCCTATCTTGATGATGATGACCACGGGCAGTCAACTGTGTAAGATGTACATTATTGCAGACCTTCAACCTCCATAGAGAGATAGCAGAAGTCCATGAAGATTCAGGGAGTCCCAATGTGTGACTGCCAAATTATTCTGTCAACTATAATCCACAAAGTCATTTTCTTAAGTCCATAGACTTGCATACTTTGGAGACTCAATTCACGCAAGATGAGCTTTGGTGACTGAACAGAGTACCCAAAGAGATCAAAGAAAACCCATACTCAGGTTCCTGTTTTTGGGAAATTAGATCCTTAAGGAAACTTTCTCAATGGTCAGGTGGGTTGCAAATATTTCTTTCTCATCACAAATGTAGGCATTGTGCCCTCTAAAGCATAGGAGCAGAATTAGATGGGCTCTAGTGAATGATGGAGGGATGAATAAAGAAGCATATGCTTTATATTACTGAAAAAAACACATCAAAGAGGTAAATACACAAGATATGTTCCCAAAATGTTAAAACAATGATAAGATGTTAAAAAAGTGTAAGATCTGAGACACCCTTAAAAACAAATTGGTCTATGGTTGGTGTTACACACAAAATGAGAACAAAAACAAATGTTGAACTCTGGGCTAGGAACCCTAGAATGGCTTAGAATACAATACAAATATTGGCATTCTATGAATCTTCATAACAACGTTATTATTCGTTCATTGATCACAGAGAGGTTATGAAACTTGCTTCAAGCCACAAAGCAAGAAGCTGGTGGAGGCCAGTTTAAAATCAGACAATCTGGATCAAGACTCTAGTATACGTTGGATAAAAAGGGAATAAATAATGAGAGAACACAGTCACCACATGGCAGATAACTTTGGGTTATTGCCCTATGGAAGACATCTTCTTTCTAACACATTCTGCAGAAAGTTTGCAGCCTTCTCTGCTTATGATCCTAGAAAGCCTCTCTCCAACCTGAATGAGGCATCATGCCATCATACTTTTCATCTCTGCAAGCAAAGTGTGCCACCTCCACGTGCTACAGGCTTGGGTCCATCAGTATGCTCTGTTAGAGAGCTGGAAGGGAAAAATAAATTCCCTTAGATATTAGGAGTCATTTCTGGATCGAGGTCCTAGGAATGGAACCCCCCTCTCCACACTGCCACTTCTTTGTACCACTGCTGAATATCTCACTTTCATTACCGCTAAATAGATTTTTGTTACCCTTTAAAATGTCAGCCATTTGCCTACTGGAAACCCTGTGTTATAGGTTGAATTACCCATGCTTCTTTTATCCTTCCCCTATAAAAGGACTGTGGCAGCATGCCCTTGTCATTCCTCATGGAATGGTCCATTTCCCTACTCTACTGGAGTTGCACTTGACCCTGTGTCTTGCTTTGGCCGATGTGACAAATCTGCCAAGAAGAAGCTTTCAATTTGTGTATATATGCTTCTCTGCCCTCTATCATGAGAAGGACATGTGCTAGAGAAGCGTCCTTGAGACTGGGTCCTAGAATGTGGAGATCTAAACCCACAGTTGGGAGAAGAGCCACTGCAAATAATCCAAAGCCAGCAACATGTAAAGTGGGTGAGAAAAAAAAATACTTGTAAGCTATTGGGATTTTGAGGCTATTTGTTATATAGCATCACACAGCTAACAATTAATATAGCTCCAATGACTTCCTGAATTCAGCTAGTCCTTACATCAGCCGATCTCTTTATCTCCAGGTTCTATCACTCTGCCTCATCCCTTATGTGTCACCATTTTCGAGATGTATGTTGCCTTGTCATGTCTGTTCCTTTGCTTCTGATGTCTTCTTAATTTGGAACATTGCCCATACATATTTTCATCTGATTAATTTAGTCCATACCTCCTTAGGTACCTTCCACCAGTCCCTTACAAACAGGCTTAGATATTCTGCCTTTACACTTGCATAATATCTTGTACTGGCTTCACTATTCAACCAGCATTTATTGCGCAAAGCACTGAGTCTCTAATGGGAAAAGGACAACATCATTCTTTCCTAGTGAAGTATACGATCTATCAATAATCATCAAACTGACTTCATCGTAGGTAATCAGCTGTTATAATCTTATAAGTAATCTTATGCTAACCTACAGGCTTCTGGGAAACAGGGACTACGCAGGACATTCCAGACTGGCTTAACTGCTTCCACATACTATGCCCTCAGTTCTACCTGTTGAATGAATGAAGTAATGAATGGCTAAGCAAGCATAGAAATAAACATATGGGTAAATAAGTAATCACACAAACAAACAAACAAGCAGCTTCTGCCATAAATTAGTCTTGTAGAATTGGGTAATGTCATTAGATATCACTAAGTCTCCCCTTCCTTATGTGAAAACCATGGATACTAATTTATATAAATGCTGTGTTTTTTCAAGTACAAATATTCAAAGAAAAAGTATTGCCCAGTAAGCTAGTTTATCTACAAAATTACGTTAGCAGGAAAAAACAAAGCAAGGAGAAACTTTTACCTTGCTCACGTGATTAAGTGGATAGGTTTGCACATATAGAAAATTCTAGATATTATTATTTCAAAAGGCTGTGATATCTTAGTGCTAAAACCTTCACCAAAACCCCACAAGTGACGATCTTCCATTTCCAATGATGTGTTAAAGTTTATAGCTGAATCTATTTATTCCTCTGTATTTACCAGTATTTTATGGTTTATTTATCACTGTCTAAGAAAATACATAGCTCCATTTGATTTTTCCCAGCTTGTCTACTGAAACTAAAGGAATAATTATTCCAGAACCCTCTGAGCTATAATAAACATTAAAAGATTCAAGCACTAACTCAAATGTTTATGTTATTTTGGCCGCTGGGTTTTTGTTTTTGTCACTGGTTGATTGATAAGTTGATGACTTTAGAGTTTTCTTGAATATGTAATTCTGAAACAATTTTAAAGTTTATCTCAAAAGCAATCTGCCATATTATAATCGGCATTATATAACCACTTTCATCTTCTAAATGGCTATAGTTGGTAATCAATAATTAAGGTATCTTCAGGAATTAAGGGAATAAAGAAAACAATTATCTTCTTTGTGTCAACCATTTCTACTATTCTACAAGTTGGATACTTTTAAATTTATTCAATCTAATGGTGACATAATTTAACTGTCACTGAATGTGCATCCCTGCACATACACACACATCCACGTGCACACCCATACACACATACACACCACTTTAATTTCCCAATAATGGGAAGAAAAGGTAGAGAAGGTTAGAACACCACCTCCATCTCTTGTCAAATAGAGACTATCATGCTAAACTTGACCTGTTGCCCAAGGAGTAAAAATATACTTTACAAAGAGAATATCATGGGCTCTAGAACAGGTTCCAATTTTTCTAGAAATGTTATTGAACATTTAAAGCTCCAGTGTCCTGAGATTTTACAGAATTGAAATCTAAATAGAATTAAGTTAATTAAGGAAATTTTTGTTGATGTCATTGTAACAAAAACTATTTTGTATAATGAGAGAACATTCTCCATAACAAAATCTTTTTTTAAGCCCATGCCTGAAACAAATAACCAAAAAAGGTTATCTTTTCACCTTCTAAAAACATGAGTAAAATGAAAGCAGAGGAACTTAAAAAAGATATTACTGTACAACCAACACAGAAGAACCAACAATAGCTGAGAGAGCTCAGAAGCTGGGATGTGGACAGACATTGGAAGAGTGCTTACCAGTATAGCAACATGGAGACAGCTTTGACCTAAGTGCCTGTGGTGAAAAATACAGATAAGAATAGAGCAATTTGTCCTACAGAAACCCTGGGAGGATCAGCATTTAAGGCTTTAGGGGACATGGAAAGTATAGATGAGGCAGCCTCTGATGACATGAAGATTGGCTGAAATTCTATATTCCTAGTATTTATACTCCAAAGATACCACTCTGATACTAGTAACCCAGGCAATAGTGGGTCTCACACATCTATGGTGTGAACATCTTTGTAAATTGTTTCTTTATGAAACTCCTCAAATTATCCTCTTTGATTGTAAAATCTGGTGTAAAATCTTGGGACCTTGACTAGATACTGTCATCAGTACTGAGTGGGGTCAAGGACCCAACCTTCAAGATAAGATTCTGGGATTGAGTTGCTTATACATTCGAGGGATTCAGATTGCTCTTTGCTGGAAGAAACAGAAAAGAGATCACCTGGGGGCATGTGATAGAATCCCAAGTATTCAATTTCTCACCAGTGGTAGCCTGGGATGAAGCACAGATGGAAGATGAGGCAGTCGGAGATCAAGTGGCCGTGAACCTAGTCACTGAGGGAACAACCGAATTTATAAAGATGGGGAGTCATCTGGCTCATTATCACCCTAAAGAGCAAACATAATGAGGACAAAAAATTAAAAGCAATGAAGCTGTGGAGAAGGTTTCCTTGGTAGTTCTAAAGGAGCCCCTCATTTCTACTGATCACAGGGCAGATATAGCTAATTGACCACAAAATCAATAAAGATGAAAGAAATTAGTAATCTATTAAGTGCTGCTTGACATTTATTGGCAGAAATATTCTTGGTTGCCTAGGAAGAAAATTCACTCAAGGTATCATGGTGGAGATCCTGGCCTCTTAGCAGTTTTCAGACCTATGTCAGTTCACAGACTCCTAGCCTCGCAATTGAGAGGAAGGTCCATCTGCTTGTGGGAGGATACTATAACCTGATCAAAAACGTATTCTTTCTCCAAGATTTTCCAAATGAGACTGATCTGTAGCCAATTTCCAGGGTGACTGTGTTCTGGAAAAAGAGAAAGAACCTGACCTTTGGGGGAGTTATTAGATATTGGCTATGAACTTATGCTAATCCCTGACGACCCTAAATACCACTGAGAAGGGGTTTATGGAAATCTAGTGATAGATGGAAACTTGGCCCAATCCCACCTAACAGTGGTAAGCATGACACTGCTTAAGATTATTTCTCTATTCCCCAGAAAGGAGGTATGCTTAGCAAATGGGCCGAATCCACATTGGATCCCAGACTCGTGAAACAAGGGCTACTATGTTAGTAATGGCCAAATGTAAGCCAATAAAACTCCCCCTTCTTGGGAATTTGCAGATTAATGTCACCTGAAAGACCTGAGTAATGTGGGGGTAGTTGTTCATATGCATACTCATTTAATTCATCAGTGAAAAACCCAAGGAAAAGACCCTCAATATTTTCTCTCCTTTGTCTCACCATATTCCCAATACTTCCTATTGTCTATTTGTTACCTATAGGAAATGGGCACCTGAGTGTTTATCATTCTTTATGCTTTAAAAGCAGTCCATGTTTAAACTTTCTCCATAACTCTTGAAATAATAAAACAACATATTTTAGAAATAAAAAAGAAAATTTGAACCTTAGCAAATTTGTAACTCTAAGGAAAACAAATAAAAAAGGATAAAAATAAAATCGAACCACAGTACACTACTCAGCTCAGCTATACTTAGTTAAAATTATATAACAACTACTATTGTTTTCAAGTCAACATATGTTTAAATATACCAGAGATACTCTGGGGAAGAGAAAAAAGAAAGCAGGAAAATAGTTATGCTACAAACGAGGAAGCTGAGAGACTAACTGCTCAAGGTTATGCAGTTTAACACGCTTGGAGTCAGGCTTCCAACCCAGGTAACTTACTCTTGCCTGACACAGAACAGACACACGTAAAATTGTGGGCAAGTGCATGGAAATATCTGTTCTTCAACACATTCCTACAGGAAATCTGGAAAGGAGACAGATTTAAGATTTTATATAGATGACTAACACTTTGAAAGCTGAATTACTAATAATATTTATTCCTGGAACATTACTTTCAGCTCCTGGTGGATTATTTCAAGGAGAGAAGGTAAAGTTATTATTACCAATTATTCCATAAAGTGGTAGTTATTGTAGGAGTTCTCTTTAATTTGTTTTGGTTCTTATTTTGGTTCCCTATTTTAGTTTTCATTTTGACTTCCTTTTTCCGGTGGATGAGTTCTCTTCAGCAATGCTAGCTGATATTCCTCGTAACACTAGAGACATATTAACTGAAAATTGGATATGCTTGTATTTTACAACAGGAAGCACATACATGCAAAGCCAAGAACTGAAGTGAGGGGAATCACTTGCTTTATAATGGTCACAGTTAAGACTGTGGTTGGTGTCCCCTGATTATAATTACATTTTCTGGATTGACAAATTATCAAAACTGAAGGGCTCTGGGCAATGCAGCCTCATTACAAAAGGTGAGAATAGAAATAAAGCAACAATTCCATTAGCAGGGACATAAAATGCTGAGAAGTTCTTGGTCACTGAAATTTGTCATCACTAGCATGGAAATGGGGCAATTTTATATTCTTTTTAGTGACTAGTTTTAGATGCTGAAGATTCACTGATGGGCTATAACCCTAATGATCTTCGTCTCTGCAAGCTTCCCCCTCACCACTTTTTCCTCTCTCTCTTGCCTTCCTCTACCTCAATAATTCTAAGGAAACTCAGAAGTAAGAAATAATAACATACAAGAGCATAAGTAATGTAGTGCCACATACAGATTAGCTTTCTATCCAAAGCAATGACAGGGTGAAGGGAAGATATAAAATGATTCAAACCTGAAGTGATTCAGTTAAAAAAAATCTTTCTATACTTTTTTGTTGTTCAGCTTGCATTCTCAGCTGGTTCTAATCCAATCACATCTAGATAATCTGATTACTCTTAGCTTTGTTGACATATTATGTGTCCATATTATGTGGACAGTGGATACAACATCCTTCTGGTTTTTTCTTTTTGTGTTCAGAATCAGCACAAAGTACTATGGTAGGGATCACAAACCCACGTCTCTACAGGGAAAAAGCAGCTAATGGAAATGAGCAAAGCAGATTTGGCACGAGAAAAACAATAGTATACACGTGATGGCAAATAGCACTGAACCCGCCACTCCAGTGTTCAAGGAACATGATGGAATGTACATGGCATCTCTGAAGGCATTGCCTCCTTGCACCCACCCCTAGCCAAGTGTCCCCAGATGTCCTGATTCTTAAGAAAAGCCAGAAAATCTGATCGTCATATAAAATCTGGTGTTTACATGCTACATTGTTTACAATCTTCTTAAAATAACACATGAGCCATGAAGAAAAACATTCGGGGGCACTTAATTGCACGTACTGGGGACAGGTTTGTGAACTCTACATGAAAGTGAATTCACCACATTGAACAACAAACCACATACCGAATTCAAAAGTCAAATAAAATGTTAGGGCTCCTGGAGAACTGAGAAACCATCACTTCCTGTTTCATAGTGTTACCTTTGAGGAAACTGAGGCCCCACCGTGTTGTAGCCAGGTACGAGCATATGTGGTCCAAGAATCCACATGAACTGGCCCACAAACCAGATGTCAAATTAAACATATTTACTTAGCATTTCCTTTATGAATAGCCCCCTTCTCCTTGATTATTTTTAATATCCAGAGGAACTTAAGGCTTATTCCTATAGGAAAAAATAGGATCTCGACACTAGAATAAAAACAGGTTGTGAAAATATCCTGCTCCCTCGGGCACCATAATCCTTGGTGGGTGGTCTGATGGAGCCTGTCCAGTGCAGATATCTATCATAATATCATCACATGAGTCCTTTAACATAAAGCTTTTTAAAGACGGCAGAGTGCAAAGGCCAGGGCCAATGAGGAGAATCTTCAGTGATCCAGCTCTGGCCGCTACCATACTTCTGAAGGAAGGGAGTGGCAAGGACACTCCAGGTGAATACACACCATTTATTCCTAGCTACTGCTTCAAAACCAGTTCATCTCTGATCTCATTAGCCCGCCCCACCTCCAAGGATGTCTTTCCCCTTGAAGAGAAAGTATTCTAGCTGCCACCATGGCCTTTTCCCCAAGAGCCTACTCTAATTCCGGACAGGCTTTCTAGCCAACATGGGGTCATCTCTTGACAAAACAGGATGACTCTGAGCCAAAAGGAAGGATTCCCTAAGCAATAAAAGCATCTTAAAAGAGAAGGGGCTGGACCTCGAAGGTGTCATGCTAAGTGAAATAAGTCAGGCAGAGAAGGACAGATACCATATGTTTGCACTCATAGATCTAACAGGAGAAACCCAACAGAGGACCATGGGGAGGGGAAGGAGGAAAAAGAGTTAGGGAGAGGGAGGGAGACAAAGCACGAGAGACTCTTGAATACTGAAAACAAACTGAGGGGGGAAGGGGAAGGGGGAAGGATAATGGGGGGTGATGGTCTTGGTGGAGGTCACTTGTGGGGAAGAGCACTGGGTGTTATATGGAAACCAACCTGACAATAAACTATAAAGTTAAAAAAAAAAAAAGAGAAGGGGCATTTATGCCAAAGAAAAGATAGTAAGCCACCTTGTTATTCCCACAGAAAGCATAAACTCCAATACCAGAGTTTAATTCTGAATGCTTGCCTGACATAGAACTCTCTTCTTCCATGTTATGGGGAAGGGGTGGGGTAAAAGAACTATATGGCTCTCCCCCAGCAGAGTTGTCGACTAACATATTTTTTTAAGACTAAAAGTGTAAAAAATCTACAGACCATATTGAAAAGCTGATTTAAATGTAAATTATGAAGATAAACATATACAGGTTTCCATATATGTAGAAATGAAAATATTGTTGGTGGAAACATTAACTCCTACTATTTTTGAAAGCAGTTTGTCAATAGCTGCTAAAATTAAAACCACATAGTTCCTCTGACCAGGACTTTCCATGTCTGGGAGTCTATCACATGAATACATAAGCACAGGTTGGTAAAGGCATGTACACCAAACAAAACATGGAAAAAGGTGAAGTCATCAATAGGCAATATGTCTACCTGAATAACCATGTCACATCCATATCATTTATTACTATGCAGTCATTCATAAAATCAAATAGAGCTATATTAGATGGCTTGAGGAATTATTATCATGTACAAGTTTCATGAGGAAACATGAAGTGTTTTCCCTCCTCCAAGACACAGGGAAGTGTGTGCATGATCTGATCTCATGTGATCCCACCATTTTAACTTTAATAATTACCAGAAGTTTATTTGCCTACAAGTCTGGGTGTGCATATTCATGTATGTGTGTATATGTGTGTGTGTACAGAATTATATGCGTGAAGAGAAAAATATGGACAGGTACAAGGTAGGTTATTAATATGGATTGATTATCTGGGGAAATGGGGAGGTTGATGGAGATGAGAGAAAGAGGAGAGAAAGCCAAATGCTCCCACCAAGAGAGAAGGAGAAAGAAAGGGGAAAAAATATTGTCTTTATAAGTAAATAATCATGCACTTAGTAAATGTATATATGGGTAGGTGGATATCACTATAATTTTTTTTTAATTTAAAACCACACACAATAAAATAGATTCACGCATTCATATAACAAACATAATGCAAGATCTGGGAAATGACACATTGGTATGGGCAACTGCAATCTTTGTTCCGATTTTCTCTTTGTTCTCAATCTGCAACTGTTCAAAATCTGCACTTTAATTACTAATTCTCTCTGAAGTAGATTTCTCTGCCTTTCAAACTTTCCTTTATTATTTGCATGCATGTGCTTGAGAAGTTTCTCCTTGATTGGGACATATCCTGTTTGCATGCCTATTTTATCTGGAGATGAGCCTCCTTCAACTCATGGGACAATCCAGGAGTCTATTCCTCTCTTTGTTACTCTCTCCCCTGAGCACTTTCTGTTCATCCCCTGAGAGTCTCTCGCATACTATGACGATGCAAGAGCAATTTTTACGGTGCTCGCATATTTCTGCCAGAATAGTAGCTTCACGACTGGGTTCAAGCTGAAAAATACTCACAAAATGTGCCAGAAACTTCAGTTTCTATGTCATTTCATTAACCTCCCAATCCTGAAGCCTATAATCTATGAACATTCACGCTTTTGTTTTATATTTGGGGTAGGTTTCAAAGGAACCAATCCTATTTCCAGCCTCTCTGGTGATGATTACGTTTGTCAGTGGACACACAGACAGTAAGGCCCACCACATTTTCATGGGAAGTTGCAGTAATTATGAAACGATTTCTCTATGCCATGCAGAATACTGTTAAAAATAAATAAGCTTTGTTTTCTCTTTAAGATTGTAGAGAAAAGGAGGAAGAAACCTGGGATGTGATTCACTATAGAAAATAATTTATCTCTAGGGCCTCTAAATTCAAGCTGACAGTATTTCTCTTCTCAAGTATATATGACATGCATTTATTCATCTCTATACATTGGGAAGAAGAAAATTTTCCTATAGATTTATAGATAAGTTTTGTCTTTTACAAAATAGATTTATGCTTAATTTTATAATGCAACTTATAAGGTATTCTAGGACAACACATGCCTAATTATTCATTCAACTAAGCAAGAATATAATTTTCATCAATTATATAGACAAAATTATTTTTTTAATATTTTATTTTATTTTTGCAAGAGAGAGAAGAGAGAGATGGAGAGAGAGAGAGTTCAAGCCAGGCAGTGGGAGAAAGAGAGAGAGACAGAGAGAGAGACAGAGAGAGAAAGAAAGAGAATCCTAAGCAGGCTCCATGTGGGGCTGGATCTCATAATGATGAGGTCATGACCTGAGCCGAAATCAAGAGTCAGATGCTTAACCAACTGAACCACCCAGATGCCCCTAGACAAAATTAGTTTTAAAAAATGCTCATTTTTGAGGGATAGGGGTATTCTCATAAAGCAATAATGAGATTGTTTATCATTATAACCTTTCTAGAGGGTAATTTTCTAATATATCTTGAAAGTCGTAACCTCTCATACCCTTTGACTGACCATTATACATTTAGATATTTATATTAAGGACTGATTCAAGGTGATCATAAATATTCATGATCAAAGTTGTTTACGAAGAATTGAACCAAATATCCAATCATGGGAGAATGATGAAATAAAATATACTATAATCATGTGATATAAGTGCACAACAATTAAAACTAATATTTTATATCAGATAACCATGCACAAGTAAGATAATATTAATGAAGAATACTGATTGGAAATCATGATGTACAAAATTGAACCAGTACTGTTTGAGAAACCTACCTATCTAATTTACCAAATAATTATATATATACCACTAAATATATAGTTTTAGAAAAAAACAGAAGGAGATGAATCAAACTAAGAACTATTATCTCTGAATGGTATCATTGATTATAGGAATTCTTTATTTTACTTTTTATTCTGAAAATTCTACAATACATATGTATTACTTTAACAACTTACCATTTAAAAGGCCATCAAACATAAATAGAAGATGTTATAGATAGAGTAAAAGTCCCATTACCCTACACTTTCTTCCTCTCTTTTCCCACATTTAGGAAAGTTGATCTTGTTTATGAATTCCCTGATAGACAACTGGCTCTCCCACTTTTCTGCTACTAACAAGAGTGCTTCAATACATATGATTGTGCAAGTCTCCACTTTCCACCATGCAATATTTTTTGTAGCACATGCTTAAAGCAAATATAGCAAAATGTTAATATTTCAAGAGAGGACTCATGGATTCTTGTCATATTATTTTCCAACTCTTCACTATGTTTGAAATATCCCATGAGAAAAAGACACATGAAAAGTAAAGCAGACGTATGAAATAGTATTTTATATTTTTCATTAAATTTGAAGTTAAATTGCTATTATTTGGTTAAAAGTATAAATACATTTTAAAAACAATGTGCCATCCTGGTAATGAAAACACCAATTAAAGCAAATGCTCTCTTAGGAAATCAGAAGCTTCAGTGGTTGATACCATGTGTCTGGATTTATTACAATAGGATATAGGCAAAGGCCATCTCTCCACTTTAATTAAAGTCAATTACTTGGTAATTGCCCTGGAAATTTTTCAAAAAACTTTAAATCACATAAACCATATATATATATATATATATCAGCAACTATTGAACCTGTGAGAAACGATTGCTTTCTTCATTTTGGCGAAACGTGAGAGATACTTCTCTTTATAAACAAGAAAATAAATTTCTAGAACAATTTCTTTAAGCCAGGAAATGGAAAATTAAAAAGAAGAGTGTTTAAGCCAGGAATCAGCTATATGAGACCCTTTCTGTAAAGTTGCATCAGACTTAGGGTTTTGTTATTGGTTGTTGAGATAAACTAGCCAAAATTTCCCACCATGGGCCACAGAAGACCCTGGTTTTGACAATGTAGCACTATTTGCTAGATTTCCCCCTTTCTCTAGGGAAAAAGGAAGAACTAATAAACTGTAATTACTAAGCTCTTATACCAGGTTTTATGTGTCACCTATAAGAAATTAATTATACATAATTCCAAATAGACAAGCAAGTGTAGTGTTTCAAAATATTAGGCAAAAAACAAAGTTCTATCAGAAATGGAGCATAAGGCCTGTTCAGTGTTTTACAGAAATAATTAAGGAGAACTCTCTCCTGGTGCTTCCAATGGGGTAAAAGAATTATAGTTGAATATCACCTCTCATCTCTGCCATAACAGAGATCATAAAGATCAGATCACCCCCTCACCTTAAAATCATCTAGTCATCAACTTTCCACACACTTTGTGATGTGATTGTCCTGAGTAGGAAAAAGAGGGACAGGAAAGTTATTTGACTGGCCTCTGTCGCTTGATTTCCTTATACTTCCATATTTTTTCATTTAAAAAAGTATCAAAGTAAGGCTTACTTTAAAGAAGGGAGGTGCTGTTACCTCTGACAAGTTTCTAAGAGAATGATGTAGTATTATGCACCCAGAAAGAGAATCATCTTAGTGAGAGAAACTTTTTGTACTTAGAATAATTGAATTGAGAATTTTATAGCTCAATAAATGCATGTTGAATTGAATTTTTGAGTTAAGAAGAACAGAGAACTTGGAATTCTGGCTCTAGGGAAGAAGCTTGCAACAGTCCAACCCTCTCACTGAGTGAAATAAGAAAAGTTAAGCAAAATTCAAAACCAGAAGAAAAAAAAGTTTGAACGTATTCAGAGATATAGTATGGCAAGCAACTCTTGAGACATCAACAGCCCAAAGAGAAGAAAACCGCAGAGTGATGAGGCATAATTCTATGATATGGTGCTTTTTCCTCAAGCATTTGCTGATTTTAGGTAGAATGCTGAATTATGTAGAGCAAAAATAATTGGAAATAATAGCAAAGAGCACAGGAGACCTATTATAAATAACGCAAAAGTCCAGCATTTATGTAATTGGAGACCTCAAGGAGGAGGGGAGAGATAATGGGACAGTAACAATATTGAAGAGAAATTGTCCCAATACTTTGCAAAACTGGTGTAAGACATTACATGTTTTAAAAAGTGTTAAAAACTCTAAGCAAAATAAATACAAATAAATCTATACCCAAGAATACCTGTATAAGAGTACCAAAAACCAAAGACAAAGAGAAGTTCTTAAAAATCAGTCACAGATCAAAGAAATATTAGCTTCGGTGGAACATTAATAAGAGTATTACTGACCTTTCAAGAAATTATGACAATTAAAAAGATAATGGAATGGCATCATTTTTTTGTTTTAATTTTTATTTAAATTCCATTTAGTAAGCATACAGTGTAATATTAGTTTCAGGTGTACAAAATAGTGATTCAACACTATGGAATGGTATCTTTAAAAGATTGGTAGACAATAATTGCCAGTCTTGAATTCTATAAGAAGTAAAATTGTTCTTTAAGGTAAAAGTAAAATATTGGGGTGCCTGGGTAGGTCAGTCAGTTAAGCATCTGACTCTTGATTTCAGCTCAGGTCGTGATTTATGGTTCATGAGTTTGAGCCCTCTCTACACTGACAGCACTGAGCCTGCTTGGGATTCTCTGTCTCCCTCTTTTATCTGCCCCCACCTCTCAAAAATAAATAAATAAGCACAAAAAAAGATAAAAGTAAAATATAGAAATATCCAGATAACCAACACCTGGGACAATGTGTTGTAGGCAGACATCCACTACAGCCAAATAAAATGATCTCATGTAGAAACATGGGAATTCAAGAAAGAATAAACATAATGAAAACAGTAAATATATGAGCATATAAAAAAGATTTATAAACAATAACCATATGGGTTTAAAAATATCAATAAGAGAGATAAGTACTTGGGGCGCCTGGGTGGCTCAGTCGGTCAAGCGTCTGACTTCGGCTCAGGTCATGATCTCGTGGTTTGTGAGTTCGAGCCCTACCTTGGGCTCTGTGCTGACAGCTCAAAGCCTGAAGCCTGCTTTGGATTCTGTGTCTCTCCCTTTCTCTCTGCACCCCCTCTCCGTTCACGCTTTCTCTCTTGCTCTCAAAAATAAATAAAACATTTTAAAAATTTTTTAAAAAGAGAGATAAGTACTTAACTGTAATGAGTATCTACAAAAATCCTACAACAAACATCATACTTAATAAAATATTAGAAGTGGTTGCCCCCAAATTAAAAAGGAGATATCACAGAGTCACAAAAATGTCACAGATTCACCTTATTGCATAATGGTTCATTACCAAAGTTTTAGTGATCACCATTCTATACAAGCTTTCACACCTAACACATGTGTTAAATGAGGTCAACGGTGGATAAATAACTTCTCTAAACTCAAATATCCTTGCTATGACAGAGAGGGGATTGTAGCCCAAACCTCTTGGCTGTGAGTAAAAACCACTTTTTAGAAACACATGTGTCTGACCTCGGTGAACCTTCTAAAGATTTCCTATTAGCATCTTAAATGATGCCTACAGTCCTGCAAAACATTTCCCTTACCACCTCCAAAAGAGAAAAGGAAGAAAAGAAAGAAAGAAAGAAAGAAAGAAAGAAAGAAAGAAAGAAAGAAAGGGAAAGAAAGAAAGAAAGAAAGAAAGAAAGAAAGAAAGAAAGAAAGAAAGAAAGAAAGAAAGAAAGATTATTACTATTTTCATTGAACAGAAGGTCCTAGCTAGGATTGTTAGGCTAGGGAGAAAAAAAGAAGAACAAGAAAGAACACATTAAAACTATTATTTACATAGAAAAACCCAAAAGAAACTATAAAATGTTTGAATTAGCAAATGAATGTAGCAATGTGGCTAGAGTGTCAACATGCAAAATCAATTGTATTTATATTCCTGAAAAAGAAATAGAAAATGAAAATGTTAAAAGCTATTATTTAAAATAGTTTAAATGTCCACATTTAAATAAAGTCAAAATAATCAAACACCTAGAAATAAACATAACAGAAGATATATACAAAATCTACACTAAATATTACAAAATAGTATTGAGAAACTTTTAAGAAATCTTAAATTAATGGAAAATATGCTTCATATATGAATTGAAAATCAATATTAAAAATTTTTAAACATTTATTCATTTTTGAAACCCAAGAGACATAGAGTGTAAGGGAGGGGCAGAGAGAGACACACACAAAATCTGAAGTAGTCTCCAGGCTCTGAGCTGACAGCACAAAGCCCGACATGGGGCTCGAACTCACTAACTGTGAGATCATGACCTGAGCCGAAGTAGGACGCTTAACCACTTGAGCCACCCAGTTGCCCTGAAAAAGAGTATTTTAAAGACATCATGTGGCACAAAAACAGACACTCAGATCAATGGAACAGAATGGAGAACCCAGAAATAGACCCACAAACATATGGCCAACTAATTTTTGACAAGCAGGAAAGAATATCCAATGGAATAAAGACAATCTCTTCAGCAAGTGGTGCTGGGAAACCTCAAAATGGATAAAAGACCTAAATGTAAGACAGGAAGGCATCAAAATCCTCGAGGAGAAAGTAGGCAAGAACCTCTTTGAACTTGGCCACAGCAACTTCTTACTCAACACGTCTCCAGAGGCAAGGAAAACAAAAGCAAAAATGAACTATTGGGACCTCATCAAAATAAAAAGCTTCTGCACAGCAAAGGAAATAATCAGCAAAACTAAAAGGCAACGGACGGGAGAAGATATTTGCAAATGACATATCAGATAAGGGTTTGTATCCAAAATCTATAAAGAACTTATCAAACTCAACACCCAAAAAACAAATAATCCAGTGAAGAAATGGGCAAAAGACATGAATAGACACTTCTCCAAAGAAGACATCCAGATGGCCAACCGACCCATGTAAAAATGCTCAACATCACTCATCATTAGGGAAATACAAATCAAAACACACTGAGATCCACCTCACACCTGTCAGAATGGCTAAAATTAACAACTCAGGCAACAACAGATGTTGGCAACGATGCAGAGAAAGAGGATCTCTTTTGTACTGCTGGTGGGAATGCAAACTGGTATAGCCACTCTGGAATACAGTATGGAGATTCCTCAAAAAATTAAAAATAGAACTACCCTATGATCCAGCAATTGCACTATTAGGTATTTATCCAAGGGATACAGGTATGTTGTTTTGAAGGGGCACATGCACCCCAATGTTTATGACAGCACTACATAGCCAAAGTATGGAAAGAGGCCAAATGTCCATCTACAGATGAATGAATAAAGAAGATGTGGTGTGTGTGTGTGAATATATATATATATACACACACACACACACACACACACACACACACACACAGTGGAGTATTACTCGGAAATCAAAAAGAATGAAATCTTGCGATTTGCAACTACGTGGATGTAACTAGAGGGTAATATGCTAAACAAAATTAGTCAGTCAGAGAAAGACAAATATCATATGACTTCACTCATATGAGGACTTTAAGACACAGAACAGATGAACATAAGAGAATGGAAGTAAAAATAATATAAAAACAGGGAGGGGGACAAAACATAAGAGATATTTAAATATGGAGACCAAACATAGGGTTACTGGAGGCGTTGTGGGAGGGGGTATGGGCTAAGTGGGTAAGAGACATTAAGCAATCTTCTCCTGGGGCACCTGGGTGGCTCAGTTGGTTAAGTGGCCAACTTCAGCTCAGGTCATGATCTTGCAGTCTGAGTTCGAGCCCTGCATCAGGCTCTGTGCTGACAGCTCAGAGCCCGGAGCCTGCTTCTGATTCTGTATCTCCCTCTCTCTCTCTGCCCCTCTTGGCCTCTGTCTCTCTCTCTCAAAAATAGTAAACATTAAAAAAAAATCTCTATAAAAAAAGGGAGTCTACTCCTAAAATCATTGTTGCACTATATGCTAACTAACTTGTATGTAAATTTAAAAAATTAATTAGAAAAAAAAAGACATCATGTCTCTCCAGATTGATCTATAAACTTAGGGCAATTCCAAACAAAATCCTAGCAGGTTTTTTTTTTTTTTTTTTGAGTTCTTGAAATTTTATTCAAAATTGATAAGTGGATGGAAATGCAAAAAAAAAAAAAAGTTAGCCAAGACAAAGGTGAACAAAGCTAAAGGACTCACATAACTTGTTATCAAGGCTTATTTTAAATTACTTTACCTGAGAAATTGTAGAATAAGGTACAAGAATCACAAATAGGACAATGAAACAATTGCTGGGTCAAATGGATATCCCTCCGTAAAAAGTAAAATTTGAAGCCTACTTCACAATCTATGCAAAAATCAATTCCAAACAGCTTGGAGATCTAGATGTTAAAAGTAAAACAATTAAGTTTCTAGAGCTAAAAAAGCAAAAACAAACACGTTAATCTTGAAGATGGAAACAATGAGTTTTTGAGCATGATATGAAAAATCCATAGTCATAAGGAAAAATTATAAATGAAATATTAAAACAAAGAACTAATATTCACTTAAGACACCATTAAGAGAATAAAATTTAAAAAAAGTGAATAAAAAATCAGCTTTCAGATTGGGAGAAGATACAGGTAAATATCTAACAGATTTATATCTGGAATATACTAAGAATGTCTACTAATTAGTAAGAAAAAGTCAGGAAACGAAATAGAAAAACAGTTAAAGGCTTAAAACAGTCATTTTACAAGGAGTACATGTAGTCTACAAGCACATGAAAAAGTGTGTGGAATAACTAGAATTCTCTTTTACCTACTTGCATATTGGTATAACCACCTTAGAAAACTGTACAGTAGAATCTACTAAAGTTGAACATGTTCATAACTCATGACATAATATTTGCACTCCTACATACATGGCCACAGAAATTCATAGACATGTTCCCTAAAAATATGTGCCAAAATATTCCTTCCAGCACTATTTGTAATAGCCAAGAGAAATTTAAATAACGAAAAAAACTGGAACTAATCCAAATGCTTATCGTGAACAGAATGGGTAATTAAACTGTGTTGTAGTCAAGCATGAAACACTATATGGCGATGAGAACCAGGAAATTGGTGTTTGGGGCAATTAAATGAAAAAATCTCACAAATGAAAGTTTGAACAAAAATGAACCAGACAAAAGAGAACTTACTGTATAATTTTATTTATGGGTGGGTGGGGGATGGGAGAAAGAGGATGGGGATTAAAAAGTAGGTGTATCAGTATGAAAAATAAATATGATAAAAAAAAGAAAGAGAAAGAAACTTATGCTATGAAGAGAGAAATCTGATAATCTTTAGAAATATTTATCACTATGTGATTTTGTTGCCCCAAATAATGGGTTAAGCAAGATTTTCAAAATAATGAAACATACTGAATTACATTGTTTTCAATAAAATAGTTATCTTTCTTTACTGAGATAAATTAGGATTTTTTTTACTGTTAATAAATAATTTTTTTTAAGTTGAGAAGCAAAACTGATCTATGGAATTAGGAGTGAGAATGGTGGTTGCCTTTTGGACGTTAGTAACCCAAAGGGGCACAAAGGTGGTTTTAGGCTCTTCCTGGTTTTCTGCTTCCTGACCTGTGTGATGGTTGCTGACTGTGTCTGCTTTGTGAAAATTCACTAGGCTATATGCTTAGGAAGTGTGAAATTTTCTATATGGAGGTTACACTTTGATGAAATTTTAATTTAAAAAATAAGTTTGGAAGACAGAAGCCCCTTTGTTATTCATAACCATAGAACATCAAGAGGAATAGTCTGGTAAATGTGTCCCATGGGGCCATGAAAGGTAGCAAACAAACGGAAAAGCAGAGGGTGTATGAATATCGTGAGGCAGGAAGTGTCAATATCGAAAATTGATTCAAACCTTCCCCTTTCCTCAAATTTCTTAATAGATCTCCATTTTCTTCTTTTTTTTTTTTTTAAATAAAATTTATTGTCAGGTTAGCTAACATACAGTGTATACAGTGTGCTCTTGGTTTTGGGGGTAGATTCCTGTGATTCCTCGCTTACATACAACACCCAGTGCTCATCCCTACAAGTGCCCTTCTTAATGCCCATCACCCATTTAGCCCATCCCCCCACCCAACACCCCTCCAGCAACCCTCAGTCTGTTCTCTGTATTTAAGAGTCTCTTATGGTTTGCCTCCCTCTCTGTTTGAAACTATTTTTTCCCTTTCCCTTCCCTCATGGTCTTCTGTTAAGTTTCTCAAGTTCCACATTTGAGTGAAAACATATGATATCTGTCTTTCTCTGAGTGACTTATTTCACTTAGCATAATACCCTCCAGTTCCATCCACATTGTTGCAGATGGCAAGATTTCATTCCTTCTCATTGCCAAGTAGTATTCCATTGTATATATAAACCACATCTTCTTTATCCATTCATCAGATGATGGGCATTTAGGCTCTTTCCATGATTTGGCTACTGTTGAAAGTGCTGCTATGAACATTGGGGTACATGTGCCCCTATGAATCAGCACTCCTGTATCCTCTGGATACATTCCTAGTAGTGCTATTGCTAGGTCCTAGGGTAGTTCTATTTTTAGTTTTTTGAGGAACCTCCGCACTGTTTTCCAGACTGGCTGCATCAGTTTGCATTCCCACCAACAGTGCAAGTGGGTTCCCATTTCTCCACATCCTTGCCAACATCTGTTGTTTCCTGAGTTGTTAGTTTTAGCCACTCTGGTGTGAGGTGGTATCTCAATGTGGTTTTGATTTGTATTTCCCTGATAAGTGATATTGAGCATCTTTTCATGCGTCTGTTGGCCATCTGGATGTCCTCTTTCGAAACGTGTCTACTCATGTCTTCTGCCCGTTCCTTCACTGGATTATTTGTTTTTTTGGGTGTTGAGTTTGACAAGTTCTTTATAGATTTTGGATACTAACCCTTTATCTGATATGTCATTTACAAATATCTTTTCCCATTCCATCTGTTGCCTATTGGTTTTGCTGATTGTTTCCTTTGCCATGCAGAAGCTTTTTATCTTGATGAGGTCCCAATAGTTCATTTTTGCTTTTATTTCTCTTGCCTTTGGCAGATCTTCACCTTAAATACAACACAAACTATGGGAAAGAATGTCTATATAGTAATAAGTATTATCTATACACAATTCAACAATTCTCTGGATAACCTTCTACCTAACATTCTATGATATTTCATTATTGAGCTCAAGGAAAGGGGAAAAGATCTCTGGAAATTCCCAACTAGAACAGGAACTATATTTGAACTACATAATTTCCAGTAGCAGATGCTAAAAACAGCCAGGATGAATGACGATTTGCAAAATATTGAGACATATATTTGTATTTCGAGGAAATGTATTCAAGGAGTTTCTATCATGGCTTCTATTTCAGTCAAGAGAGTGATCTTCACAAAATATTTCAATCGCCAGATAATTTAGGTTACTGTACCTAGTTGGTGTTAATATACACTGTAAATACAATGACATTTATCAAAATTTTTGCAAGAGGAAGCTATAGGGAAAATTTTAAAATATATATATTTTTTCTTTCCACAAATTAGGCATTTGCTTCTCAAAAGCAATCTGATGTTTATAGAGATTTTGACAGATTAATGAATAGATACATTTTTATGGCAGGACAGGTACTAGTTTCAAGATAAAAGAGCAACGTGAGGTAATAAAACATTCAAGTAAGACAAACATATCACAGAGGTTCTGATTTTGTCATCTGATCATCACGAAAAAAATGGAGAAAGTACATCAGTTACATGTCAAATAGGCACCCTGCTAACCAAATGGCCTTAAGCATTCTACTGCAGAATAAATTATTTAAGCCTTCTGAATTTTGTTGTCTATTACAGTAATTACTCAACACAGATTACACCTTAAATTTTGACTTCAAAGCAATCATTTCAATTTTGTATCTTAGAAAATTTCATAACAGAAAAACCTGAAGGATTGGGCAAAGAAGACTGGCCTTTTTGTCCTTTGCTACCTGGAGATTTGTTTAATCTTCTTTCTGTGACATTTATGTCTTCGGTAAGGAGGGTTCGCTCCTAAAAAACCAGGATATCAGTTTCCTAACCGTGCACAAGAAAAGGAAGGCATAGCTCTTGTCTCCTGAATGATAAATCAATGAAAGAGATCTCACAATTATTGAGTACCAGGCACTTAATTCTCACAACAACACTCTGAGGGCATCATTATTATCCTATTTGACAAATATAAGAAAAGATGCTTAAAGCAGCAAACACCATGTGCAAGTTACATCACCACTAAATTCCGCATCTTGGAGGAACATGGCCCCATTACCTGCACTATACTCAGGCCACCTTCCTATCTCGGTCTTTAATAGATCAGCGGAATAAAGGTAGCTCAGTATATTCAAAATTGTGTTTACAAATTTGCTACTCAATTCAAGTGATCTGGGACATTCTCTGAAGGTAGATTTATTACAGTGTGAGTGTTGTAGAGAAAGTCCTGAACTCTGAGTCAATTCACCTGTGTTCTAGACCCGTGTCTCTCTGTGTAGCCCTGAGGAAGTCACCAGTCTCTCTAAATCTCAGTTTTGCCCATTTGTAAAATGACATGATTGGACTCAATGCATGGGTTTTGAACTGCTAGATGTTGTCTTATAAGCCACACAGAGTTGTTTCAGAGATCACCATGGCTTAGGATTACATGGCTGACTGAATTCATAGTCCAGATTCTTCGTTCTCCTGGAACAGAATTATGTATACACCCTTCAGCGCTGGTCTCATGGCGAGTAGGGTGTTCCCTGAACCTTGAGTGTGGATTCGGCCATGTAAATTGTTCTGAACAATAAGGTATTAGCAGGTGTGATGTGACTGGAGCCTTGAAATGTGCCTGGGGCTAGAGCTTAACCTCTTACACTTCATAATCTTTCATAAAAAAAGCTTCTCACTGGTATTGCCTGCCCCTTTAACCTGCGACCCACATGAGACACACGAAGACCATACCTGAGCCCAACCAACAACCTGGAGCCCAGACCAGAAGGGAATCTGAAGGACAGCCGCCCAGAGAAGCCCAGCCCATACCATCAGAATTTCATGAGAACAAATGCTTGCTGATGTAAGCTATTGAGATTGTCACAGTGTGTGCAGCATAAACTGCCTAAGAAAGGGCATCAGGGGAAGACATTGCTAGAGAGACTCCAGAACCCTAACTGTTGCTTTGGCTGTTGATATGTTCAGCAGCCTCATAACATCTCCCTAGAAGAATAGGTCCCCAGCCAAAAGTTTGCAAAACACTGACGTAGATGGTAACTTACCTCCCTTTGGGAAATAAGATTTCATGATTCAAAGTCCATTTTGTAAGGATTGCAATGCGGTGGTATCACATTTCGGTATCTATCAATATGTGGTATTTTATCCATGTTTTAGTGAACAAAATTATGGCATAGAAGACAATAAATAAACTGGAAGTTGTTGGTAATTTAAATAATGCATTTCTTTTTTGGCTAGCATTATCCTCTAAATTATTTCATCATTTCTTGGGGTGAGGGTTATTGGATCATTATTAATGCCTTTTTTTTTCACTTTGTGTATCAGAAATTGACACTCACTGGTTTAGAGGTATTCAGAATCAGGGCTCTAGCCTTCCTGCATTTCTGAAGATCTAATAGTCTCTTCAATGCAGATGG
Organism: Cryptoprocta ferox; assembly: GCA_028646485.1. NCBI lineage: Eukaryota > Metazoa > Chordata > Mammalia > Carnivora > Eupleridae > Cryptoprocta > Cryptoprocta ferox. Next base: position 134,367,309 of record CM053573.1, on the reverse strand, counting down.
CATGGCATTGTAAGCTGTAAAGACTCAGGGGTCCAAGTGTCCACACCAACCTTTGCCCCACAGCTAGTTGTTGACCCCAGTCAACTCATTGGCTCTCCCTTCCCCTGTGTGCTTACCTAGAAGTAAGGCACCTGGCCCGGAGCCTATCAGCTTCCAGTTCCCTTAAGTATTTGTGACAATGACATTAGAAATGGTGTCAGAGAGAGTAATATCAGACTGGCCTAAGACTGATATGGACAGTTTGGAAAAGCAAGAATTCTGAAAAAGTGGTGTTGGCTAGGTAGAGTAAGGGTCACAGAGGAAAATGCTGTCTGACTTATCCGGAAACTCATATATAGTCACGAAATAGCATCTCTATGTTCTCTAGAGTCGGGGCATTTCCAGGGGAAAGCTATAGTAAACTGAGGCTACACTCTCAAAGGCAATAACTACTTGCCTTAATCCTAGGTAGAAGGTGCTTCTTGGGCAAATCTTGTCATCAGTCAGTCACAATAGGCTGTGTATTATATGACAAAGGTCAAGAACTAGTGGCCCACACATAGCTTGTATTTGGCATGTGTGGTGTTTAAAAATATAAATTTATTGCTAATATTTAAAAGCCAGGAATTTCCCACAAAACAAATTCAGATTTCTGGGTTTTTTTTTTTATGAAAAACTAGAAGATTTGGCAACTGCTGATTCTATATTCCAAAGTAGCAACAAGTGGCCAGAGTTAAGAAGGAGCTGCCTCCTTCAGATGGGGCCTGTGGTTTCTGGTTATCAACAACATTGCTGTTTGTATTCTGTTCATTCTGGCCACCTGCTTGGGCCCCATCCATGAACTCCGAGAGACACGCAAGGAAAAGACAAGGGGTTTGGCCTGCAGGTTTCCAAAGATCATACTTTAAAGCAAAACCAGCAAGGCATGAATTGCGCTGGGCGTAAGCATTTTAGATTGCCAGAGAAACCTACATATATTGTATAAGAAATACTCTTATATACAGGGCACCTGTATAAGCATCCGACTGTGGCTCAGGTCATGATCTCACGGTTCATGGGTTCGAGCCCTGCATCAGGCTCTGGGCTGACAGCTCAGAGCCTAGAGCCTGCTTCAGATTCTATGTCTTCCTCTCTCTCTGCCTCTCCCCCGCTTGCTCTCTCTTTTTCTCTTTCAAAAATAAATAAACATTTAAAAATTTAAAAAAAGAAATATATATATTGAGTAGCCTATATTTTTTATAGGCTATATAAAAATTATTTTATATTTGAAAATATAAAATAAAGCACATTTTTCAAGTTCAAAAAGATTTTGCAAAGCTGATTCATTTTACTTTTTGCCTACAATGGTATTGTTATTAGTGTGGAGAGCCCAGTTTCCCTCAAAGTCCCCTTTAATATAATACTAATAATGGGAGTTTTCAGAATTGTCTAAGCAATGGAAGTGGAATACGTTTAGGTGTCCCACCCAGTTCTACTCCTGGATTTTTCAGTAGAAATTATGGAACCTATGACTTCCAGCAAGGAAAAGTTGGTTCTAGCTGTTAAACTTCTATTTTCCCCCATAATACTGGTAGTGGTTCTCAAATTTTAGCTGTGTCAGAATCACCTGGAGGGTTTGTTGGAGCACAGATCGCTGGGCACAGTCCCTAGAGCTTCTGATTCAGCAGGTCTGGGGTGGGGATTGGGAATTTGCATTCCTAACAAGTTCCCTGGTGATGCCCATGCTCCTGGCCCTAGAAGCAGGCTTGGAGCAACACTGAAATAGCACAACCACCTATCTGGCTTCAGCTTTTCCATTTGTAAAACAAGGGTGAGGTCTAATTCCCTCTGAGGTTTTTTTTTTTCTTTCTCCTTATTAAAGAACAGTGTTTAAAAAACCGTTTTCTTTCCTTGCAAGGTAACCTCATGCAATTGTGTTTTCTTTCTGGACATGCAATGAGTTTAACATTGAGTAATGGCAAAAAGGCTCTTTATTGGGAAAACTACACTGTTGTTTCTCAGCACTTCTATCATGTTCCTCCTGAGAAAAAGCAGTCTAATTTTCTTTCCCTCTGTGCTTCCTTAGGAAGCAGAAAAGGATGGGCAGCACCTGGGTGGCTCAGTCGGTTAAGCGTCTGACTTCGACAGCTCAGAGCCTGGAGCCTGCTTCGAATTCTGTATTTCGCTCTCTCTCTGCTCCTACCCCAATCACATTCTGTCTCTCTCTCAAAAATAAATAAACATTTTAAAAAAGAGAGAGAGAAGAAAAGGATGGGAAAGTTCTAAATCCACACACATTTAAGAAGTTTGAGAATAATTATTGCTGAGAATAATAATTTTATCTTTAGCCTTAATTTATGAGTCAAAAGATAAATAACAGGATTTAAAAAAAATAGAGAGGCATCCACTATCTTTTAATTAATGAACCGCATTGTGTTTTTAGCATAAGGATTCCACATTTTAAGATGGTTCTGAATGAGCTTTGGTGATTGATTATTTACTGTAATCTTTCCTGTGCTAATGAGGCACAGAGACCGTTACTAAGATGTCAGTACAATTTGATCCTGTCAAAATCAATTTCATTTGACTCATATTCTCCCTTCAGGGTCACCAGTCAGAGGCTGATCAGTAATTCAGTAGGGGTTGGCCTTCCTCAGAAATAATTTCCTAATAACCATAAATATAAGCTAGCCTCTAGGCATCTAAATCCAAATGCCATTTCTTATTGGTGAAAACACATACTAACGCTACAAGGCAGCTCATTTTTTTTGCGGCTATTTGCTCACTGAAGAGACCTTTTCATTCCCCTTCATATTTTCCTTTGTGGGAAAAAGAAAACATATAAATATGTATATGTCTATATGTGTATGCATGTATGTGTATATGTATATTTATTTATTTACATATGTCTACATTATCCAAATCACTGAATAATGATATGAGTACATATAAATACATACACAGACTTTTACTGGGATACAACATACATTTAGTGCACTAATATTAAGATCTAGCTTGATGATTTTGTACACGTAAAAACATTCAAGTGCCTACCACCAGGCCAAGTTCAGAGCATTTCCATAACCTCTTGCCTAAGTCCTTATCCAAGTCATTGTCTGCAACTCTCCAGTCCCAAACCAGGTAATCATCAGTCTAACTTCTGTCATTACTAGTTAGTTTCCCCCATTCTTTAAATTCACATAAATAGTATCACGCAGTAAATATATCCTCTTTTGTGTCTGATTTCTTTCACACGGCCTAATGTCTATTAGACTGATCCATACTGTTGCATACATCAGGCGTTCCTTTTCATTACCATGCTGTATGAAGATACCACAACCTCTCTGTCCATTCTTACACTGATGGACATTGGGCTTGTTGCCGGTGCAGTTAAGATGGCACTGCTACAAATGTTTCTGTCCTTGTCATTCAACTACCTTCGGGTTCTCTGAGAGGACACTGGTAAAATGGCTTGTTCAGTGGTCCTGTCTCTTCTAGTTTTTGTCAACCTCATGTGGCTCTGACATGATGATTGTTTGTACCTATATTTAACCAAGGTTGGGGGTGGGTATTTGAAAGGAAAGTGGAGACAACTGTAAGAATACTACAAATATGTCCCCATTTATCTACTCAAAATGAATTGAGACTGGGTCTGTCTGGAGCAGTTTTATGATATGACAATCTGAGAGCCACAAGAGACATCAAGAGGCCAAGTCATGCCAAGCACCTTCAGGCAGATATGATGGTACATGTACAATTAAGACCAGAGAGGTTTAGAGACTTTCTCAAAGTCATACAGCTGGTAAGTGACCTTTGTTGTGATCCTAGAGCCCAAGAGCATTGGGATCACAAGTCAAGTCTTCATGTTGTTCAAATTGCCCTGTACTAGGGTGCCAGGCCAAGGGGTGGGAGTGAGGGTGAGAGTGAACCAATTGTTGCAAGTAAAACACTAACTGGGGAACCTAAGCAACTCACTTTTGCAAAGACTGCTAGATCACTCTGGTGAATGTAGTTGATTACTCCTAGGCGCCATCTTGGCAGGAGAGCCTTGGCCCGGTTCTAATCCTTGATGGCGGAAGCAAAGTGATTTCAAGGATAAACTAACCTGAGGAATTGTCCTAGATGCTAAAAGGAGCAGTTAATTCCCTTCAATGTCAGACTTGTCCCTTCTTTTCCACCATGCACCGTCAATCAGAAAGCAGTCTTTTGGAGGAAAGAGGGCAGCTAAACTAGCTGGTGTTTAAAAGGGCCCATGACTCATGTGTTTACATAATCAGCCCATTCTAGCACTACCACTCCCAATTAAAGCCAATCCCTTCTTCCCGGCCCTCTCTCAGGCTGCCTATTATGCTGATGTGAGTGATTTTCTCCTTCCAGCCTGTCCTTGATGCTCATTTTCACTGGCATAAACAAACCAGCGATGGGTGAGGAAGCAGGGACAGAATATGATTTACTTCTTCCACCTGTCATGATGTACTTGTGGAGGCTGAGTAGGAATTAGCAAGGGCTGTTGTTGGGTCTTACTGGGAACAATAATTCAGTATTTATTGAGTTAATCCCTCTTGTCTTCCTGTTGATAGATTCTCATGCCAGGTTCCACAATAGAGACTAGAAATAAACCAAATTAGACAGAAAATAGAAGGACTAGCATAAATGAACTCAGCTCATTGCAATTCTGTAATTAAGTCACAAATCCCTTCTCTCAATTTTAACAGAATAAATTCAGCGAATGTTTACTGGACACCTATTAGGTTCCATGGATACAGAAATAAGCCACAGTCTCTGTCATCAAGAAAGTTTCTATTTAGAAGGATAATTGGGACAAATGCAGTTTTAGTTTCTTTGCTCATTCATTTAATAATAGATGTTGAGTTTCTGTACTCTTCTAAACACTGTGCTAGGTTCTCAGCATGCATATATGAATAATGTTGGCCTCATGGTCTAGAATGGCAATAACATAAGGCAGAATAATAGAATCACAGCAGTAGCAAAGCCATATTCTACAAATATTAGCCCTACTCTGTGTTGGATACTCGGGATAGGATGATTAAAAAATACAAACAAGAATGAATCTTCTCATGTTTTTCTGGGGAAGAAAACAAATAAACAAGAATATCATAGATTTTGGTAAATGCTATAAAAGAGGCCACTGATAAATATTATTAACAATGAATACATAAATAATAATAATCAAAAACAACCATTAGTAAATTGCTATATGCTCAACGGTGTGCCTTTAACATCTATTTTTTATAAGTCAGTCTTCAAAATAAATCCTATGAGCTATTTATTATACCAAATTCGCAGAGGACAAAATTGAGATTCAGAGAGGTGAGGAATTTTCCAAAGGTCACACAGCACTGCAGTGGCAGACCCAGAGATTTGAACACAGATCCCTCTGCCTCTAGAGTCAGAGTTCTTAACCTCAACACTGTAAAGTGCTTTGGCAGTTCAGTGGAGAGAAAGGGGATGGTGATGAGGGGGAGGAAACACCACAGCTGGTAAGAGGTAGGATTTGAACATGTCTCCTAGAGGAGAAGTTCTTTTTTTTTTTTAATGTTCATTTATTTTTGAGAGAGAGAGAGAGAGAGACACAGAGCCGAGCAGGGGAGGGGCAGAGAGAGAGAGGGAGACAGAGAATCCAAAGCAGGCTCCAGACTCCGAGCTTTCAGAATAGAGCCTGACACGGGGCCCAAACCCACGAACCATGAGATCATGACCTGAGCTGAAGTCGGAAGTTTAACCAACTGAGCCACCCAGGCATCCTGAGAAGTTCTTTAAGACAAGGCTGATGGATCGCCTCTGAGATAAGGCAGTTCAGAGGGAGCTCACCTACAGAACAAAGCATTTCCATACTCACTAATGGCCAATGCTTACTAAGGAATTGAATGGTTAATTTAAGGATTTGGGGGGGATTAAACTTGAACTTCTTTATATACAGCCTTGACAACTGTCCTACCCTTTACAAGTGCAAAGAAGAGAAATGTAAGACTGGATGGCTGATTCAAGACCTTTTGTCTACAACAGAAGGGGAGAGTAGGGAGAAATTTGTTCTATGAAGTCAATCAGGGATCCAGATTTCTTCGATCTTGTCAAATTCCCGAGGCATTTTAAGCCATATTAATAACTAGTTCCTAAAGCAAGCCCAAGTGAACAAACTAGCCAACTGAAAAACAATACTCCTTAGGTAAGAGAAATTCCGGAGGCCTTCAACACCCAAAAAAGGCCTACATAGTGAGCTTGCTGACTCTAGGTTTTGCTTACCTTAAAAAAAAAGACACATACATTAGTGGCTTTTACAGTTATCAATGGGTCCATTCAGCCTATGGAAAAATTAATTCCTGGTAAATCTTTATCTCCTTATTTATCTGAATCATTCAAGAATGCAACTAGGGCTCCTGGGTGGCTCAGTCGGCTAAAGGTCCAACTCTTGATTTTGGCTCAGGTCATGATCTCATGGTTCATGAGTTCGAGCCCCATATCGCCGTCTGCGCTGACAGTGAGGAGCCTGCTTGGGATTCTGTCTCTCTCCATCTCTCTCCCTCTCCTGCTCATGCTCTCTATCTCAGAATGAATAAACTTAAAAAAAATAAGAATGCAACTAACCACCAGAGAAGGAACGGTGGGGCATGGTGAGGCTAATAGCTCATACTCACAAAGCTTCCTTGCTGGCTGGGCCCTTGTCATCAGCCTGTGACCCAACCACAAACCTGAGTTCCATTAAGAACTTCTATATGGAATCCAAACACCATTTTTCAGGCTTTGAACTCTTGACTACTCTGTGGCATTAGTCACTGGTCACTTGTGCAGTCAGAGTTATGGATCACAGATGACAGAAATGAACTCCCTGAGAACTGACAGGTAAAAAAAAAAAAAAAGAAATGTAATTGGGCATGTGGTGCCTCAGAGAGTGGAGAGAAGGCAGGAGACTGGGGCTGGAAGCAAGACAGGAAATAAAACCCTTGCAGGAATTACTGGGATGCCTCCGTTGGGAGCTGCTACTGCTTTGGAAGGAACGAAAATGCTTGTCCTCATGTACCTCTACTCAAGGTGTTAATGACAACAATGAGGGGGTGTCTGTCCTTGCTTGGAACACTTGCCTATTTCTGGGCTACACAGAAGCCACATATAACCTAGTGAGGTCATCCCTCCTAAGAAAATTAGATGCTATTAGGAAATGGGAGGAATGAGGGGAAAATGGGTGATGGGCATTGAAGAGGGCACTTGTTGGGATGAGCATGGGGTGTTGTATGTAAGTGATGAATCATGGGAATCTACTCCCAAAACCAAGAGCACACTGTACACACTGTGTGTTAGCCAATTTGACAATAAATTATGTTAAAAAAAAAAAAAAGGAAATGGGAGGAATGGAAGTGGGCAGCCAAAGGATCATCAAACGTACACCATGTCTTCTTTTGTGAAGTATCCCCCTCCCCATGGTATATAACACTGTTCTGATTTTTCCCTTACCTATCCATCCATTTCTTCCTTTACCTCTAGATTATAAGATTCTTGAGGAAGGGAAACATGTTCCACTTGGTTTTGTACTTTCCAGCACCCAGTACTTTGCCTGGAAGGTAGCAGGCACTCAGTTTCTGGGTGAATGAAAGAGTGCATAAATGAATAAATTTCTGCCATAGGTAGTCTCTACCCATAAAGAATTTAGCTACCAAAGTTTATTAAGTTTAGGCATAGAAAAATAAGTCCAAGTGAGTGATGCAGAATGAAGTAGGCACAGCCTGTGATGCAGGCAGAAAGGAAAGTGGTGGAAATTCACGGGGAGAGAGGCGGTGATCTCAGGAAAACTACACAAGGCTGGACAACCTTGAGGGTTTCTAGCTGGCCAGAGCAGAGAGGACCTTCCCAGTGGTGTGGGCAAAGTGACGGAGCTGTAGATAGTGTGGCTCAGGTACAAGACTGCAAGTGATTTAGTTTTGCTGAAATTTCCTGAGGATTCGGGAGAAAGATTGGACAGAAATGTGAAGAGGTCACATTCTGGAGGCCCCTGGATGGCATGTTAAGGAGTTCAAACTTAATCCTTTTAAGCAGAGAGAAAGGCAATCACGTTTGTATTTTAAACAGCAGAACTCGGGGAGGAACCAAACCTGGAGGGAACGGTGGGCAATGAGTGAAGGATCAGTTTGGGGGTTGGGTACAAATCTGCATATTCTCTCAGGTATCTGCCTGCTTCCTGCACCTGAGAAGCTCATCTCAGCTTCTCCTTCTGTCTATTTGAATTTTTCATTAAAACATCATTGTATAAAAATTTAATTATGAGTAATATAAACACATATATACATATCAGCTAAGGTGATATCCCATTTAAACATATGCCCAATCCTAGGTGTCTACTTAAAAAGGTCCACTGCCAACAATCTGGTGTCTTCTTCTATTTTTTTATGTATTTTCATGTATATGCATATTGTTTTCTGTGTTTTCGTAAACATAACTGCTATCATACTGCGTATGACTTTGTTTATATAGCATTTTGTTGTGGATGTTTTTCCAGGTTTCCAGAGCGATCTGATTCTTTTTCATCCCTGCATAGGAGTCTGTAGTGTGGCCATATGTCAGCTTATTCCCTTCATTTGTTCTCGTTTGCACCGTTAGATCCACTGCTGCCAATAATATCCTCAGACCTGCCTCTTCATGTGCGTGTGTTTTCCAGCTTAGCGTCTAAGAAGAGCTATTGCTGGATGGAAAACTGTGCCCGTATATAATTTAATAGATTTCGCCAAATTACTCTCCTAAATGGCTGTAGTAATTTTCACTTCCACCTACAGTGTGAGACACCATTCCAAATTCTATTAATTACTGCCCCTCCTCTGTGAATTAGTCCTCTCCCCCGACATTGGTCCACACAAAGCCACCCATCACTTTGAACTATTACAACACCTTTTCTTTTTCTCTACTACTCATCCGACAACTCATGAATTCTGTCTGGTATTCTTCTTATTTTCCATGTTTTTGTCTTCTTTCCCCAAATAGACTGCAAATGTATCCAGAACATGAGCCTTATTCTGTTCATGTTTACATCTTTGAGTGTCCGTGTTACCAGAAATAGAACTAACCCAGTAGTTACAGGGTAACATTGTGAAGACAGAAATTAGTCTGGCTTCCTGAACTGTAGGAAACTTTATAGAACTCAGAATGCCCACTGGCATCCCAAGAGTTGACAAAGCATTATTGCTATCACGCTTCAAGGAAATAAGGATTCATAACACTTCCGGTGGAGTAAACCCTTCTCCACTTGGCTATCAGGATTTTAGTTTATTACTCTTGCCGGTCACACCTCCTCCGTTCCCTGATTCTGCCAGTGGGGTGATAAACACTAGACAACACCAGTTTCTTAATGACTGAGGAAATACACAATAAACAGGCCCCCTGCCCATGGCCTGTGGGTGTTCCATAGATTGCATTGCTGGAGGGTTACATTTAGGCTTGTGGAGCTAAATTCGGCTTTCTTCTGTCCTACCCGGTTTAGCCCACTGGGTAAAATGTGGCCCAATGAATGCACCAAGTTTACCAATCCCTTTAGCAGCTCCACCTACTGTGAAAAGTAGTTAATAATGCAGTAGAGATTTTCTGTCTCCCCAGGGTGGTAAAGGGTGATAACATCTTAAGAACTGTAGCATTCACCATCTTCCCAGATAGGGACTTCCTATCATCAGTGTTGAAATGCCAGTGTATAGTATCAAGAGACAAATATTACCCTTGTGAAACCAAGGGGCGCATTAGGAGAAAGATCAATGTAACATTTATCTCAAAGGAATACATGTGCACCCAGTTTATATAGATCACAGACTGGGATAGCCACCTGTGTGCTGGTAGAAGCCGAGGGCAGGGTGAGGAAGGAGGGAACATCTGACGTCTGTCTTTTCCAAAATCATGTATCTTCTACAACACACAAAATATGATGCACCTTCAGTAATTTCTGGACATCTTACACTTGTTAGAACCAAGGTCAGTAATTCTTTTTAATGATTCCAATAGGCTTTACTTTTATATATCAAGGGACCACTATTTGTTCTGATACGGAACTCTAAAAGGCTATACGCAAAGCAAAAAAAAAAAAAAAAAAAAAAAAAAAGAAAGAAAGAAAGAAAGAAAAGAATATGAGGAATTAACAAGTATAATCTTTAAATTAATCTAGGTGGATGCACAGGAATAAAGGAAAGAAAGAAACAAAGTCTTAATTCTGAAGCCTGGATATGTAGTCTATTCTGTTTCAAGGTAACATCAAAAGCCTGGTAGTTAATTACAGAAATAAGTCCCTCTTTCCCATTTGCCTACCTACTTCATTCAATTCTGTTGTTTCTATTTTAAAGTGTATTTATTTATTTTGAGAGAGAGGGCGAGCATGTGCATGCATGCATATGAGCTGGGGAGGGGCAGAGAGAGAGAGAGGGAGAGAAAGAGTCCCAAGCAGGCCTCATGCTATTAGCATGGAGCCTGACCCAGGGTTTGTTCTCATTAACTGTGAGATCGTGACCTGAGCCGAAATCAAGAGTTGGATGCTTAATTAATTGAGGCACCCAGGTGCCCCTCAATTCTGTTTTTATATTAAGTTTCTATAACTTGAATGTTTATTAATAGCCTTCATTGAATAATGGGAATGATGGTAAGCATCAGGGTTTATTCTTGGGGTGTTCAAATATAGTGACCCCAATTTTCCTCTCCTGCATCCTGGAAACATCACTCATGCAGTTCCAGGAAGCCAGTCCTGAGAGCCTCTGTCTGCATTTGCAGTGCCCCTATGGCTCGATGGCAGACATGGCACTTGATAATATATACCCTCCCAGAGAGCATCTCCATGCATCAAAATGACATATGTCCTTCCCAGCAAATATGAAGACAATCAACGATTTCTAGTCTATTTAAAATGATCAAAACCAGAAAAGAAAACCATAAAGGAAGTGTTGAATGCCGTGAGAAACATTTATCAGAGGATCCTCCAAAATATGAACCAGAATAAAAGTTCTATCTTATGGGATAAAAGTGAAAAGAAAGCAGAGCAAATGGGTAAGTTGACAGAGACAATCTTGCTTCTTTGTTCCTTTTGTTAGGCTACTTACCTCAATACTATTTATGAATTCCTCTTGTGAGCTTCTAACAGTAAATGTATGGCAGCTGTCTAATATCTACTGACTAATTATTGAATTTCCTATAATATTCACTATTCAAATACTTTACCATGCAAGAACTCTACACATTTCTTTGGAGAGTGACCATAAGCAGGTCTAACTGCCATAATCCAAACCTTGGAGGGTATATTCTGTCTACTGTGCTCACTGCTACTAGTTATTAGCAGATTAGCAGTTAAGATCCACTATTACCATTTGTTGCCATTTCTTATACTGGCAATCCATTGAAAGTCATACTTTTACACAGACTGGCATTTCTTTGCATCTTTCCAACCACTAAAGTGTTGACGTAACGGGGAAAATGAGAAACTGAATTTCTCATCTTGGGAAAGGTTTTTGAAAATCCACATTCAAACTGAGAACAAGAAACCGCATGTAAATAGCTTCTAAGATTGTATCCATGGTGGTAGTTTGCATGCGCAAAATAATGAAAACAATGCCATTGTTCTGGGAATTCAAGTTAGGAGTTCACTAGAGAATTGCTTTTGATTATTTATGTCTTGGTTGATGGAAGGTGCTCAGTGAGCTCATTAGACATTCTGGTCATCACATGAAATCAATTCAAGCAATTGGTCTTTAGCATCTATCTCATTCCAAATGGCATTCGAGACCCTGAGGTTATCAAGGTGAGTGAGACATAATTCCTGCCCTCAAGATGGTTACAGTTTAGGTAAATGATTTCACTGGATCATTGGCAAATACTAATTATATAGGTGAAACCTGTACTGCTGGTGCTTAGGATTTTAGTGTGGTATAGTAGGATACCTGGAGGTCTTTTTGATGGGTAAAGGGTTTTATTTTCCAGATGTGTTATTGATTGGTCTGAGTCCCTAACCCAAAGTATTGGCCATGACTATCAAAGACAGTAGAGAAATGTTGTAGATTGTAGGGATATAGCAAAATACTAAGGTAAAATTCATCTGTTCCCCTAGGAAAAGCTTTCCCATGAAAGAATGGGAATTTTCTTTAGAACCCTAGCTCCAAACTGGACATAAATTCTTAACATGGTCCTATCTCAAAGGATATTGTAAAAATAAAAACCCTTCCAATCAAATTAATTTCCTGCTGATGTTATGGTATCTTAAATAATTAGGAACCTGTCTTAAATAATTAAGAACCTAGATGCTAGAATATATCAATTATAATAATCTACAGCTAACTTGGTATTAATGGAGCCTGATACACATTGGGCATGCAAACAACCGTTTTTAAATGTTTAAAACCAGTTTGAAATAAAATATTACTTTAAGAATCCCAGTCGTGCTATTTGTTCCTTTAGAAAATCAAATCCTTTCCTCAGAGATAATGTAAAAGTAAATTTTAGTCCAGTCCACGTTATAATTATGAAAAGATTAATGAGACCCAAATTAATACAGTTTGGTATTCTTTTAAATGATTAAATGGTTTCATCAAAAGGTTTCAAGTAAACTTTGAGATACCTTGCAATCAAAAATAAAAAATAAAAAATCACTTCTCCTCCCCCAAATCCTCAAGTACTTCTATAATACTCAACTACTTGGTTTTTCACTCAAGGTTTTTTTCTTATTGGGTCAATCTCTATCTTTCCACTATTTAACTTTTATATAAAAATTGAAGCCAAGCCAGCCTAAATATCCTCCATAAACATGCTATGGACTTTGTCATCATTAGATACTATTTTACTCATGTCTCTATCCCTAGGATCTAGCACAGTATTTATTACATGGAAAATAGTCTGAGAACTGACCTACCATCCTACATACCCCTTCTCTGATATTTATTCCATCCAAAATTCCATTTCTCTCATTCATTCTCCAAAGACCATTGAATAAAATACTAAAGACACCTGCTTCTGAAGGCTTCCACAATTTCTACTTTTCTGTGCATTTTACAATACACTATGAGTACAATACACCTGAGTCCACCTTACAATGAATTATAGACATTTCCTAACCTCCCCCTATTAAAATGTTAGTGCTATGAATTCAGAGATGGCTTCATTCCTCTTTACATCCTTAGCAAAGCTCATGCACACAATTGATGGGTGAATTTTTTTATTTATTGAAGAGTCTTCTATTTCTGAATTCAGTATTTCGTCAGATGTGACAAACAGCTTTGTTGGCCAATATTTGGTCCTTTTAGACTGAAGCCCCATCCCTTACCGTCACTTTGAATATTATATTTGAGCACAGGAGTAGTAGCCTGAGTAATTATGTCCCTTTATTTCTGTCCTTGGAGTTAGAACTTTGGAACATAACATCCTAGTTTATATCAATTTTCATGGAACATTTGCAAAAATCTCCCTTGTCTTACTAGGTAGAGAAAAGCTGGGTGCTCTGGTTATCTGTCTGCTATCTGATGAGTTACCCTACTCAACCATCTCTGAATAGTGGGAAGAAAATAGAGTTAAAGCCAGCCCCTTGAGGACTTTGCAGGGTAAGGACAAAAATGATAGGTGCAGATCTATAGTGGACCGACCAGTTTTTTCCCTCGAGGCTGTTGTGAGAATTTAAGCACCTTGAGCCCAGGATCATCCTGTTGTTTAGAATGCCTAGTCTCAAAACACAAAGGTAACTTTCTGAAGTTTTTACCCAGGAGTTTCTGAGAATGATCATTGAACATCTGCTCCTTGATACTTAACAGGATTTCAGGCCAGAAGAAACAAACCATGATGCTTTTGACTACAGAAAGAAAGCATCCATAAATGTAACTTCTATACTTCTATCACAACAATGATGACTGAGAAACAAGTTATAAAAGAAGAGCAAGAATTCTTGGAGATTTGACCAAAGGGTATAAATCTTTCAAAGAGGCTAGGGTCAGAGAACTTGATTTGGAAAGTACATTGACAAATTTGACACCTGCAATTCTGCCCAATGCAGACATCACTAATCAATCAAGGCATTAGATTGCCTCTGCACCATACTCCAGGCAGTCATTGATACAGATATTATTGGCCCTCCTGCAGTTAGAGAACAGCAAACATGTAACCAACAGGACCCTGGTTTTCATTGCACACTCAGTTCTGCTCAACAAACTGAGTTTCTTGCTGTCCACTGGGGAATTTAGAGCTGAATAAAACATAGTCACTGTCTTCAGTGGCATCACAGTCTAGAGAAGAAGACAGATTCTCAAGTAATTAGTTTCAATATCATGGCAGAAATCACTGATTTTAGTACCAGAAGCAGTAAAGTAGGGTGATTAGCTAAGTCTATGGTGGGGATAGTTATAGAGTGTGTATCATACACATGAGCTGGGAAGACGTGAGCACAGAAGAGCTAGAAAGATACTCAAGAGGGAGGAGATAGCATGAGTAAAGCACTGATTGTGCAGCAGGATGGGGTGTGTGTGTGCGTGTACGTGTTGCATATGTGGGAGGCATAATATAAAAAGTACAATATTTCTGGAGGGGAAAGTCTGAGATGGGGATTGCTATAAATGAGGTTGGATAGAAATTTAACTTCATCTCCACACACACACCCCAAATTTAAAGCTGCATGGAAGGATTTTAAGGATTAATGGATGGATGGATGGGTGGACGGATGAATGGAGATAGATGATAGATAGATAGAAATATAGATTTGAAAGTTATATATTTAAGAGAAACAGCTTGGGTTACAGATTGGCACTGAGGATTGCAGAAGGTAATAGGAAGAATCAGGTAAACTCAACTGTAGTTATATCTCACCAGGAGTCTACCTAAGGGAGTTCCCAATAGCCACTATGATACAAATTGTCCACACTACCATTTATGCTCTTTCCTCTAGCCTAAATCCATTTCCATTAGAATCAGCACTTTGGATAAAAGAGGCCTTTGTTAAAATGAGCATATTACATCTGGAGGGACAGTGAGCTAGCTTTGCAAAGAGGGAACCAAAGAATTGCAATTCCAGCCCATTTCATGAATTTGTCTTGCCTCTTAGATTAATTACCAAAACAGGGTGTGATGAGATGGAACCTGAAAAAAAGAAAGGGTTTGGCTAAAGGGAGTACCGAGTGGGAGGGAAATGGTGATATACAGGAAAATGCCTCCCAAAAAGTGCCCTTTGCTAGAATAAGGGCATAGTTGAGCAGCTGTACCAACACTTAGGGCTGCCAGTAAAATATTGCATTCAATAGATTTCTCAGCAAACATTTATCAACACTCACTATGTGCCACTGCATTGTGTTAGGCTCTATGGTATCATAAGGCATGAGCCCCATTCTCATGGAAATTTGGCTTTAAGTCGGAGATATGAAAACATAAAACCAAGAGTGAAATTAAAAACCATGGGGCACCCGGGTGGCTCAGTCGGTTAAAGTGTCCAACTTCAGCTCAGGTCATGATGTCACAGTTCGTGGGTTCAAGCCCCGCGTCGGGCTCTGTGCTGACAGCTCAGAGCCCGGAGCCTGCTTCGGATTCTGTGTCTCCCTCTCTCTCTGCCCCTCCCCTGCTCATGCTTTGTCTCTCTCTGTCTCTCAAAAGTAAATAACCGTTAAAAAAACAACAACAACAAGCTATGCACTATGTTATATTGCTGGATGGTTCACAGGGACCTAATAGAAAAAGATCTTTCCTGTGGATATTTGAGAAAGTGAAACAGCTACAAAGGATGGTAAGATTAAAATAGGAGGAAGGATCCTGGGGACAAGAGAGTTTAAAATAACTCTCAAACTCCTCTCCATAACATAGAAGGAGATCAAGAAGGAAAGACAGGCAGGGAGAAGACAGTCAATGCTCGCCGCGCATCGGCTATGTAAGGCCTGGACTGTCTATATTTTCATTTGATTCCAATGACAATCATCAGTCCTAGTTTATAAATGTGGAAACTGAGGTTCACAGAGCTTAAATGTCCTGTGCAAGGCCAAGCATCTGGTAAACAGGCCGGGAACAGAGGCCCAGGGATGTCTGCCTTTAAAACGGGGTTTCTCAACCTCCACACAATTGAAATGTAGGAGCGTATGATTCCTTGTCGTGGTGGGCTGTCTTGCTCCCCCAAGAGATGCCAGCAGCACACCCTCCACTGTGACAACCAAAAATATCTCTAGGCATTGCCAAGTATCCCCCAGGAGATAAAACTGTCCCCAGTTGCGAGCCGTCAATTCAAAAATTCTTCACATGATAGAAAGCTAAGAATGAGTTTACTTTGAACATGAATTCAGAGGACAGGAAGGAAGGAAATCAACTTTGATGGACCGTAAGGTACATATTAAAAGACGTAGAAAATTATGTTAAATGAATGCCTGAACATAGCCGCTTGAGTCAGGAAACAGGCAGGAATCGAGTAAGTTAGGCAGCCAGGCTCATTGGCTGAAACACGCTGTAGAACCAGTCCGGTGGGCATGTCAGTTGTGACTGTCACGTACCGGGTCCCCCCCAGCTGACGCAGCGCGCCCCCTGCTGGAACACGCCCCGGCTCGCTGCGGCTGGCAGCGTACCCGGAAAAGGATACTGATGGACCGGCAGAAAGGATTCTCCCCCGCCATCCTCCCTGGTAACCCTCTCTGGATTCAAAGTCTGCGGCAAGTTCATCAGATTGTCAAATGTACATCACGTGGCTGAGCCCTTCCTCAGACTGTGACGAGGGTCTCCAATGTTATGTTTCTATAGCGGAAGAAAAGCAAAAGACAAATGTCCACTACAGGTGTTTTACCAGAGACAACAGATAATATGAACCCTTTGAGGAATGGAAGGAGATAATAAATAATTTTTGCAAGAAATTATATTAAAGAACTTGTAATTCCTACTCAGCTAAACACGGAAGCAAGCTGAGAAGAGCTGTGATACAGCATTGTAATACTATGTGGTTTGCTCCCCACACCAGCCTGCTAGAAATGGGGAGGATGTCACCACTTAAATGGAGGGTGGATTCACTCTTTGTGTGAGAGGCTGGAGGGACACTGATGCAGGACAAGACTCCTGCAGGACAAGACATTTCAGATGCTCCACTGTCCCCCTGAAGCCCTCATTCCTGCCATTCTAGCCAATAATGTCGCCTCCCTCCTCCTCCTCCTTTCGCTGTTGGGCAATTTCAATTGTCCAAGAGCTGTTAAAACAGAATGACTACATTTCAGGGATGTGTGATGAATATCCAAACAGTCTTCAAAGGAATGTAGATTTTTCTCTCATCTGCATGTTCCAGGAAGAACTTTACAGCCCAATTTCCTATCCTTTTCAGAGGACAGAATCAAGACCTGGAGAATTGAAACTGCCATCCACTGTGATCTACTAGATGAAGGCTTATCCAGAAGGAATACATCAAAGGATGCATTTCCTATTTCTGCATACGTTCTGAAACGAGTCAGCTTTATAATCAGTGCTTTCAAGTAAGTTATACCTTGAATTACACAAAAGACCCGACCTTGTAAAGTCCTTCACTTTCAGCCTTTGCTCTCCTTCCCTCCCTCTCTCTGGTTTTGGCTGTACAGACTGTCCCTATCTGTGGCTAGCGATTCAAAGGCAAACCTCAACTGTTAAATTGGTCGTAGAGAATAGTTAATGCTTTCTTTCTTTTGCTTACTGATTCAGAGAGCTCTTTCTCTGGGTAGAAATTTTCCTTCCTGTTGTAACCAAAAAGTCCCTTTGACTTACTCCATTGAGTATGTTCCCTAAAGTGTTGAAGCTGGCTCTAAGGTCCAGCTGCCCTCCAAAAAGCAGTCATCTCCCATTAAAAGTAAAAAGAGAAGGGAGGAATAATGGAAATAATGAGTTAATCTAGAAATAGCAAAGGACTGATCCTACCAGTAAGCTGTAGGAGATGGAGGCTTATTTCTCCTTTCCTCTAGCAAAGAAATCAATATATATTGGGTTAAGCCAACAAAGCTGCATGCTATTTTTTCCAAATGATTTTTCCCTGCCTTTAAATCAATTCTCTGAATGGATTAAGAGGAGAAAAGAGAGAGATGCCTCGTACTGGGGAGGAAAACTTTTCATTTCTTCCCTTCTAGCTTCTTTGGCTGGCCTAATAATTAAATTGACATAAGACAGATTGACAGGAGGGAAAAAAAAACAAGTTTTGATTTGTACATACAGGAACTCATAGAAATATAAGACTCAAGTGACAGGCAGCTTTTATGCCTATTTGACAAATCTGTGAATAGTTGATAAGACAAAGAGTTTTGGGTTTGAGGTAGCAAATTATTGAAGTAACAATGTTGGACTATATAGCCTACACGGCCCTGAATTCCCTATCTCTGGAAATAAGAATGTCTTCTGCCCTCCAGGGGCGAGGAAGATACGCTTCACATGGGGAATTTATTTCATGCTTTCAGAGGCACAAAGTTCAGAGTGTCCTTCCTGCACTGGCTATTACTTGAGTGACTTTAATTCAAAATAAAGTGACATATTTTGAGGCAGCCTACCCTGGACCCCATCACTTTAATACAGATTTGGTTTTACATCTCAAAAACAAGAGCCATCTTTTGAAAATTTCTTTCTTCCTGGTGGATTTAAGGTACAAGTGTATAGATTACTTGGGGTGCTTTCAGCAGCAAGTAACCGAAACTCCATACCAAGCTGATTTAAGTGCTAGAAATTGTGTTCTCTAACAGAAAAAGAAATCCCAGGATAGCATGGGCCTCAGAGTTATCTGATTTAGAAAGTCAAGGTCCTAGCGTTTTGTTACTCCTCCAGTCCACCAGGACTAGAGACGGTTTCAGTTTCAGGATGGTAGCAAGGCAGAAGTTCAAGATGATCAATGTAGGTGTGACATAATCCAGAGGCAAAGGGCATGTCTTCCTGTGTCCTTCCTGATGTTGTGAAGAAAATTTTTCCTAGGTGTTTCTCAATGTAATTTTATTTCTTAACCGTCAGAAGTGAATCACGTGCCTTCTCTGAACCCTCAGACTCATGGTTCACGAATCAGACAATAATACTGTGGTACATTTTTGGTTGTCACAGTGACTGGGCAATGTTTGATATTTAGCAGGAAATATTTAGACTCCTAAATGTCTAGCAAATACATAAACATCACTGAACAACAACAACAACAAAAAAATGGTACCACCCAAAATGTCAAGGGACTCTTTTTGAGAAACATTACCCTTAACCTCATCAAGCATTCTTTGGAGCAGGGAATGCTTTCAGTTTTCCCTTAGGCATTTGCCTGCAGAGAGGAAGGATGGATACCTGAATAAAATAAGAAAAGATTTTCCTGTTAAGAAGAAAGAAGTTGTCAATGGAGGCTGGCTAGGCATCCAATAATGTTTGCTATATTATATTATCACCATCTGATTATGAGACAAATGTCATTTATTCACTTACTATTGCAATGGAATGTTTCACATTTTTAAAAAAGTCTGCTTAGGACTCCTAGAGACTCAGAAGACCAATTATGAAGGTGTTGCAATTACCTGGGTTGGAAATTACATGCCTATGAACTGAGGCAGTAGCATAGGAGATGGAGAGATGTGAATGGATTCTAGACCTATATTGGACAGAAATCAATAGATCTTGGAAAGTGACTAGATTGAAAGTGTTCAGGATGACTTTTTTGTTTACGGAAGTCTGATGTCATCCACTAAATCCCAGTCACTCTCTCATACCCGTTGAAAGCTGTCATCCAGCTTACCATTCTATTCTTCAGCAATATGCATGCCATCCTCCCTGATGACACCGATATCCCCACAGAGAATATATTCAATGCTTTGGCCCCCTATTTGTCACTTTCTCACCTTTAATTTTCTTGTTTCTCTTGCCTCTTCTTCCATTCATTTATATACTTATAACCTACATCTCATTACTGATAGCTGGACCACATTCAAAATCAAAGTTCCAAACTTTTCTATATTGACAATTTACTCTCCTTCTGAAATCTTGGTTCTAATAATTATTCAATTCTGCCAAAGTCCAATCTAGTTACTTCACCCCTTTTCACTGTCCAATACCATTCATTGAATATCATGATTTTTCTTTACCTAAATAAGATTCAGTGGTCTATTATTAAAATTAAACCTTAGCGTACAATTTTAACTCATTTGTATCTGTCCACAGTCATGGCTAAATTCAAATCTCTACATGCTGTTGACCTAAACAAACTGAAAAACAGTGCCACCTTGCCTCTGTATTTACTCTCATTCTAATTACTATGAGGTCTTAATCCCATTAATAATATTAAACCTCAATGGCTTCTGAATTGGATGAGTGGCACCATCCTCTGAAATAATGCACACAGAAGAAAGAGGAAATAGATGAATGAAGAATTAAAATTTCAACATGTTGAGTTTCATGGTCTTTGGGACATCCACATGAAACTATCTCTTAGGGGCTTGTATATTAAAGATAGGTCCAAGAGACAGAGATAGAAGCTGGGGGGTGGGGAGGGAGTTTTGGGAGTCACTATGTAGAGCTTATATGAAAGCCATGTGAGTGCATGAGATCATCCAGAGAACCTATGACCCTGGGAAAAGCTTCCCTGGATCGATAGCAGCCTCTTTTTAGCTCTAGAAATTCTTAATCCCACAGTAAATATTTATTAACCACCTACTACCTTCTAATCACTCTTCAAGGACTTGGAATATATTGGCTAAATAACCTGAACTTCATTAAGTCTACATTCAAGTTAGGAGAAAAAGAAAAAATACACATAATAAATCAGTAAATTATACCAAATAGCAGGTGATATGTGCTGATATGTGGCAAGAAAAAAAATGTAGAACAGAAAAAGGGAATGAGCAGCGTGGTAGTGAAGGGTAGGGATAGGCTGCACTATGAAATAAGATGGTCAAGATAGCACTGGGAAAATGCGATTTACAGAAAGACTTGAAGAAAGAAAGTGAGGAAGTGATCTAAGTGGACACGTGGTGGAAGAATAGCCCAAGAAGAGGGAGCAGGTACACAAAGGCATCAAGGCTGGAGTATCCCCTAGAGTGCTGAACAGAAAAGGGAGAGCAATGGGGTCAAGTTGCCAAGTGGAGGGAAGGCAGATCATGTCGAGCTCTGTGATACTGAAAGAGCTTTAGCTTTTGCTGGGAGAACTATGCCAGAATTTTGAGCAGAGGTGTCAGAAGATCTAATTTACATCTTTGAAATGAATCTTTTTGGCTACTGTGTTGAGAATAAGTGTGAGGGCAGCAAGAGTGGAAAATAAGGCAGTCGGCAAGTGAGGGAAGACACCCTGGAAGATGACGATGATGGCTAGGGTGGCATCATGCGGATGGTGAGAATTATTGAGATTCTGAATATATTTTGGAGATAGAGCCAACAGGTTTTTAAAAAACTGGACACAGAGTATAAGAGAAAGAGAGGAGTAAGGATAACACTCAGGTGTTTGGCCTTGCACGTTATAGCCTGAGCAAATGGAAAGATGGTGTTGTTATCAACTGAAGTGGGGGAAGCTAGAGGAGTTTTAGTGCAAAGATCAGAAGTTCAGTTTTGGCCATTCTGATTTTGACATCCAAAGAATGATACTGATTAGACAGTTGGATATTTACTTATAGGCGGAATCTATAACATAGGGGTTGTTGGTGGAACAACAGCATAGGGGGAAGTTTAAAGCCACTTTAACTGCCTCGCTTCATAGTTGCAGAAAATAACCGGCCTAGGAAATGCCAGACCTTGAGTGTACTGTATCTGTGATCCCTTCATGAGTAGGAAAGAAAGGATACAGATTTGGGAAGGTTGCCAAGCATAGCAAAATTGATTTCAATCTCACATAATGCCAAATTCCTACTTTAGAGGAGATAAAGCAGATGGTGCAACTTGAGCCCCAAATCTAGAACAACGTCAATACAAAAAATATGCGTTCAAGCCCCTTCAAAGACAGTCTGAAATAATAGGAATGATGAAAATAATAATAATAATAATAATAATAGAAAGAATAATTGTCATAGAAGTTGTATCAAGCTGTTATTGAGAATATGCTCACTGTCAAATGTTGTAATAAGCACTTTACTTTCATTAAATCCCTGAATCCTTACAACACACTTTAAAGAATGTATTATTGTTCTCTTCAATTTATTGGTAGAGGAACTGAGGCCTCAGAGAAGGGAAAAAGTTTTCCTGCTGTAACGAACAGTGGACTAGTTAGGAGATTAATTTTCAAACTCAACTCTACCATGAACTGGGTGTCCTTCAGTAAATTATGCTTATCTTTGGGTTTCAGTTCCGAAATAGGGAAGGTTGAGCAGATAACCTTTAAAGACCTATTTTTTACCTGTATATGTTTTAGTCTCTTAAGCCTTAATCTTAGATGCCCTAATGCCATCTATAACCCATTTTAATAGTATAGTGATATAATATCAACATTAATAACAACTGAACAAAAGGCTTAGTATGAATTAATTTCTGTGTAAAATGCTCAAATTTTATTTCACTTAATCTTTATGCTCAATCAATAGAAGACAGGAAAATGGTGCTATGCCAATTCTAGGCCTAGCCCTTAACTGGCCCAGAAGTTCCCATTTGTCTTTAGAATGCTTACTCTCAAACTGTTGTCTTATTACCCAGATGGCGTGCCCTGCGGAGGTGAACCAAGGCCCCCCAGTCAACAACACAGCCCTGCATTCCCAGTCTAGCTTCCAGATGATTCTAGCCTTCCAAGTGCCTAAGCTGATAGCACATGAAGCAAAAGAACCAACTAGATACCCCACACTCTCACATAGCACACTATTGCTTTAAGCTACATAGTTTTGTGGTTGTTTGTTTAACAGCAATCAATAACTGACATAGTTACTATGAACATACCCATTTTACAGATATAGAGACTGAAGCTTAAGAGAGTTTCATTAATTGTAGATCACACCTCAAGGAAATGATACAATAAACACCTGAAGAGAGTTCTGTTAAGTTCCAGAGTCCACACTTGAAAACACTATGCCAAACTGCTTTTCATTTTAATACCAAGTTATCGGCCATATCTTTCTGTAACATTGGAATGTGGACACTGTTTTGTCTTACGAAGACAGCTGCTAAGCCTATATGGACATTACAAAAGTCTGCTCTCTTTGACTAATTCTACAATTCCTAGAAGTATTTGACAAATAATGGGCACTAAATATACTCTAGGATACCTCCTATAGATTACAGATGAAAAGCCAGAAACCTGGAAGAACTCCTCTCACTGGAGTTTTTTAATTTCCTAAAGCCTAAGGCAGTTACATGCAGCCTTTAAATTCCCTTGTCCGTTCTTGATGGCGCACCGTAGACACCTGTGCATTAAATTACTGCAATATTGCTTTCTGTGTGCGCTTAGCAACTCCAAGTTTTTATCATCTAGAAAAAGGCATCAATACATCAAGACTAAGTTCCAAGCAGATGGTGCCAAATTTATTTACCTGATACTTCTTTTTTTAATAAAGCTAAAGTAAATTTTGGTGAGCAAATGCAGTCATCAGGAAAAAATGGAGAGGAAAAAAAAAAAAAAGCACATGAGCTGACTCAGCCAAAATGAAAATCCTAAGTGTTTACATTGAAACAAGCCTAGGCAATAATTTAAAGGGGCCAACGTATCCTTTCCCTTTATGTTATACCCCCACATCCGCCCCACACAAAGGCAAAATATGGTTTAAATGAAAATATATTGGTGTTATATATGGATGATTGTTGAAGACTGGGGTGAGTGGAAAATGTGCTGGAGTAGGGAATAAGGATAGGGAAATATATATGCTCAAACGTAAACAATTCACTTATACATGAAATCAAAGTCACGGTAGGAACATAGTATGTCTTTTTAAGCATGTTATAACTATGGTATCTCCTTGCCTTCTAATTCACAGGTAAAAATTCTGATTGAGGTTTCTATATTCATTTAAATAACAATAATAGCCATAATGCATACATTGCTGTATTATTTTATGATTTACAAGGCCCTGTCATATATGACACTTGATTTGATCCTCATAACAACCCCAGACTAGGTATTAGCACATGCAAGATTATAGAGTTAATTAACAAACCAGGAGTTAGCTCAACTCTAAAATATCATAACTTCAGCTGAGGTCTTCAGTTCCAAGTGTCTTTAAAAAAAGAATGGTGAATGATTTTTTAAATGTTTAATTGATTTTTATGACATATTTCTGTTCTAATCTGATATTCCTGGTCGTGTAAAGTACACAATAAGCTTTCTATATTAAAAATGACTTTGGGGAGACTGGGTGGCTCAGTTGGTTGGGCGTCTGACTTCAGCTCAGATCATGATCTCGTGGTCCGTGAGTTCAAGACCCGTGTCAGGCTCTGTGCTGACAGCTCAGAGCATAGAGCCTCTTCAGATTCTGTATCTCCCTCTCTCTCTGCCCCTCCCCCATTTGCACTCTGCCCCCCCCCAAAAATAAATAAAAACATTAAAAATTTTTTTAAATAAGAAAATAAAATAGAATAAAAATGACTTAAAATGTCATCTGCATAGCCAGTGACAAGTCATGCAAAGAGTTATGTTTCCTAGTAATCTGTCCACTAAGAAAACTACCCAGCACTCTTTTCAGTGGAGTCCAACATTGCCAACAAAAGTAGACACGGTCTTGGAAACAATGCAAATAATGGCGAGTGCCATTCCTTGACATCTCCACCTGCTTCCATTTCTCCATTCCTCTATTGGAGCTTTGTTGTTTTTATTCAATCAACTTATTTTCATTGAGGCAAAATTTAGATGCAGTGTAATTCACAGATGCACAATGCCCAATTCCATAATTCCAGAAAGTTCCTGTGTGCCCTTTTCTAGGCAGTTCTCCCCCGAAAGGCAACCACTTTTCTGGGTTTTTTCACCAAATGCTTGTTTTGCCCATTCTAGAACTTTATACAAATGTACTCTGTTTGTACCTAGATCAGCACAATGGTTTGAGATTCCTCCGTGCTACTATAGGCATAACTAGTTCGTTCTTTTATATTACTGCATGGCGTTCTATGCATGAATGCAGCACTGTTTCTTTATCTATCCCCCTGTTGATGAACACTTGAGTTGTTTATGTTTTCGTATAGCTTCATTTTAGGCACTATATTTGAAGCTCTTAAAATGGATCCATAAATTAAGAAATCTGTCAGCAAATGCACATTTTGCTGTGTGTGTGTGTGTGTGTGTGTGTGTGTATGAATGTATGAGCTAAAGTAGAATCTGCTTTATGAATCAGCGTAAGTACATTAAACACTTTGCACTTGAAACATAAATAAATCGGTCTGGCTCCCAGACTTCGTGGCTGTGAGGTAGACAGTCTGGGGAAGATGGTATGCTAAAAGACCCCTTCAACATGAAGAGCTCTGCTGTCTGGGCTAAATGGTAGGTGGGTAACCTCACAAGAAAGAGATGTACGCTCAGCTCTGTCATCACAGGGTGCTAACTCTGTGCACAGTGCTTTGGCTATTATAATGTTCCCGTAACATTCACCAGTGAGATTCTGGCATCATGTGTTTAAACAGATCAGCAGTTCTGATCATTTAAAATCCCGGTTTCAACTGCCTCCCTCCCTTTCTCTAAAGCACTTAGGTTCATCACGATTTGCTAATTAAAGCACAGGACTTAAGCCTTTCGGCCTTGTGTGTCTAGCTAATTCGACCTTGAGGGATGCAGCAAATGAGTCAATTAACATTCAGTAGCATGCATTTATCTAGCACCTGCTGTGTGCCAAACACTGCACAGCATTGGCTGAGATTCCTAACAGGTCGCAGAGAGGAAGTGGGATGCTGTGAGTTAAAGAACACCAGGGCTGGGCTCAGAAAGCCTAGTCTGTCTTGCTTTCCTACCTTCTTTCTGAAATCTAAGACAATTCGATTCAACTCGGAAACCTCAGTTATTTATTAGTGGGCAGGAAGTTCTAATTTGGGGGGATCACAAATTAAGCTGTGAAAACAAATGTATGCACCTTAATTTTTCTACCACTCAGTTACCTTAGGCCCCTATTCCTCAGGATGGTAGGAATTTAACCCCAAGGATTTAGGTAATCCTACTCATGTAAGAGATTCTCTGTCAATATAAGATCCTTCCTGTTTCTCCCTAGAGCTATCTCCAAGTCCCCAGGGTTGGTTTATAGAATACTCAGAAGGGAACAATGTTATCTACTGGCCATCCACTAATTCTCATATCCTCTTGACTCTTGGTTCTTTACTTCTCCAGAAAAGTCCCTTCTTCGACTTTATGGCCTGTCCAGGTTTTCTGGCTTCAGCACCACCTCAGTACCACTCTGGACATCGAGGGGACAAATTCTAGACCTCCCAGCACCATACTACGAGACCTAGCAAGAAAGCTTCAGGCTCATGATTATAAACAACCCACCCGATAAATACATTTTCTCCTTCTCTGTACCTGACTTGGACAGAGAGGCTTCTGAGACCTTGTGATTTTCTCAGACTCCATCCAGAAAGCAATGCATCAGCAGCCTCCCTGCTGGTGTACAAGGAACTTTGTGAATTTGAAAAAAGAAAATGTCCCATCTTTGTGGACAAATTGCCAAGATGCACCTCTTCTGGGCAAACTAGCTAGAAGAAAACTTGTCCCTTGGTAGTTTATGGAGCAGTGTATAGGCTGGATTGCAGACCCACACTCAGCCCCGTGGCCAACGGCCCGAGGACAGGTCACTCCAAAGGGGCATGTGTACAGTGCAGTCCCTAGACCAGGCTCTCGCATGGCTTCTCTGTCTGCTTTATCCCGTTCTGTCCTCTTCTCTTGCAGGATTCAGCCCACAGGGCTTTAGCCTCTTCCACTTCTTCCTCTACTCTTACTCTCCTCCTTCTCCATCTTGAAGGTGATGACAACTTTCTCGAGTCACAGAATTGTCCTCTTCTGTCTTTCATTGGATAAGAACTCAGGCTTTTGAAAAATATGATGAGTTTTTTCTCTAGCAATTGTCATAGCCATGCATATCCAAAGTTTATTTTGGAACTCAAAAGCCAAAACTTGACTCTCTCTTTCTCTTTGTATTTCTCTGTGACATCTCTACCTAAGGGGTGCTTCAAGATCTAGTGGCCCCAGGGGAGGTGGGATCCCAGGCTAAAAAAAAAAAAATAAAATAAAATAAAATAAAAAATATGTATGTGTGTGTGTGTATATATATACACACACACACATATATATTTGAATAAAATATAAATACATATATATTTGAATAAATGCATTTTAGACACAAAACAAACCAATTAAATGATGGAATTACTCAACCTGATCATCTAAATTATTCTTTAGATTTGGCCTTTAATGACATTTAATTGTTTTCCAAAATGAAATCCATTTTAGAAAAAATACCCTTTTCTGGGAGACAGCCTGTCTCATTAATTGCTGTGTGTAACCCAGAGGAACAAAGGAAGGATTCATTGGGCCTGACTCCAGAACAGAGCCATGTTTGAATCCCTAACTGGCTCTTCTACAACCAGAAAGGATTTTTCTCTTCTCAGACATTTCAATGAGAGAAATAAGGAGAGGGAGAGAGCCAGACAGACAGAGAAAAAGAGATTGAGGCTATGGTGAATATTACAGAAAGTCAACACAATTACGGTTTGGCTGAGACAAATCTGAGTTTTTTTTTTTTTTTGTTATTGTTTTTGTTTTTATTTCTTTTTAAAAACAAACATGTGCTGTTGGCCAGGACCAGCTCTAGAAAGGGAGTAGGCAAAGTCCCCCAGGGAGAAAATGACTCACAAAAGTCTTAAAGACAAAATTGGGCAAAGTTTAGTAAAATCAGGAAGAAACTGCCCACTTGGGAAGGTAGAGAGCCAGGAATAAGTTAAAATAAGAGAAGACATTTGTTGTCAAAATACTGAAGTTCCTGGGATTTCTTAGCATTTATACATTATATACGTGATGCGTGTTACGTAACACATTGGTTTAATAGATAGGTTAAGAGAACTTTGTGTTAAAGAAGCTATAAGGACATACGTGTGGGACAGAACAGTGCCATCTCAGTATACTAACAAGTGCTGAGTGCCAAGCTACTGCAAAATTATGACCCAAAGTCATAGGTTCTTTAGGGTGGCTGCCGGCAATGGAGATGACATCTATATTCCACATTAGTACAAGTTCATAGTAGTTTCACTATAAATATATATCGAGTCAATGAAGACTTTTGCTACATAAAAGGACTGTACAAAACTCTGCTATAGGAGTGTAAAACAGCTCATCGAGTGGAGGATTCAAAATGATTTCAGCATGGACATCTTTGCTGTAATACTTGCAGCACTGCCTAAAATCACACTGAAAATCAAACTACTCATTTGGATGTAAAAGCTATATGCAGTCTGATCATTATCTGAAAAGATAATTCATACTTCACATTAGGTAGATAATGTGGCACGGAAGGAGAAGAGGAGAGTGAGGAAGAATTCGTCCATCAGTCCATGCCCTCTAGAAGTTTACCATCTACTACCAGGAAACAAGAGGCAATGGAGCAGGGGGAGAAAAAGAGAGAGACGGGATCAGCAAATTGCATCACATGTAAACTAAAAGATTTCCCTTCCAAGAGTCTGGATTAGAACTCTTCAACGGTATACTTTCACCTTGAAACATTTTACCTCTGTCCTTACCTCTCTTGCATTGGAATCTGTCAAATTCCAGAGTGGCTTGGACAGAAAACAAAATGGAAAAACCCAGGTATAAATGATGAGTCTCTACCAGAATTTGGAGGCTTTTCCTGAAGTCTCTTTTAGTTTTTTAATATTCAGTGAGCTATTTCAACCACCTCTGTTTTTGTCATAATCATGTATGCTTAACTTTTTAACCAGAGTATATAATTTCATAAGGATGGCCCAACAAATTAAAAGGAAGCAAAGCAGTCCAACAGGTGACTGATTATTCTAGGGCCTCCAGAAGTTACTTCTGTCTCCACAGGATCTTATATCTATTCTAAACCCACAACAGAACTCATTTTTGTTACAAAACCTTGAAATAGCCAATGACACCTTCCTGATGAGTAGAATCACTTTGCTTCTTTTACTCTGTGATCTCCTGTTCCCTG
Organism: Cryptoprocta ferox; assembly: GCA_028646485.1. Taxonomy (NCBI): domain Eukaryota; kingdom Metazoa; phylum Chordata; class Mammalia; order Carnivora; family Eupleridae; genus Cryptoprocta; species Cryptoprocta ferox. The sequence continues at coordinate 134,338,378 of CM053573.1, read as the reverse complement.
CAGACCCAGTGATCCCCTTCAGCCTCTTCCTGAGTGTCTTGATGAGTAAATTAAAGAGTAAATTGAGTGGTTGTCTTATTTCATTTCCTTAGGAATTAGTGTAATGACTGATAGGCTATCTAAATGTGCAAATAGCTTTGAAAAAGAGAGATTTGTTTTCCAAAGACTCTGTTCTCCGGCTCATTCCTTGTGATAGCATTGGCCATGGCTCTGACCAAACATGCTGAAGAAAGTGAGTGATCAATTATTGCCCCAGTGGAAAAGTGTCCAAAATGAAATCACCTTTGACTCGCCCCAAATGCTTTTCACTCCAATGTCAATTATAGTCAGATTACATTAAGGCAGCAAATATTTTCATTTTCCCCTTTGGATCAAAAGAAGACATTTGAAAGGCTATTTTTTCTTTGTCTGACTTTCAGACAACTGCTTTTTATTCCAATGCCATGCCTTCCATAGCAGATAATATAGAAAAAAATAACGTTATTTAATATGTTATCAACCAGAATCACCTTGGGTAATACTAAAAACTAAAAACTAAAAACACAAGGGAAATTCTGGTAGAAAGAAGGAAAGTGAGGAAGTATAGTGGCCCATCACTTACTGGGAAATCAAGCAACATCTCAGGAGGCTCAAAGTCACTCTATGATCTCCACTTCTTCCTTTCAAAGAAATCCATGTTCCTTTCTGCAAAAATATGTTAACATTTACTCCAGAGATCTATAAGTCACTGAGGGACAAGGACTAAGCAACCGGAGAAATAAGAATGACTTACAACTCAAATCCGTATTTATCACTAATTTTTGAAGACAAAGGCTACTGAGATTTCCAGAAGACACTGACGCTCACTTGGCTAGATACAAGAGGCCAATGCCTGGATAGCCACGGCCAGTTCCCGGCATAGCAATGACAAAAGAGAGAATAAAACCAAAATTACACAATTTATTTTTTAAATGTTGGCCTGAACCAAATTTTCTAAGAACACCTAAAAGAAAAACACAAAATCTTCTTAGTGTCATTCTGGATCCCTTCTCTACTAAAAAGTTGGACTGATTTTTGTTTCACAAAATTACAGAAACTATTCCCTGTTCAAAGCTTCAATAAAACAAGACATTATGCATAAATCATTCAATATTATCCTTATTGTAAACTCGCTGGACAGATTACTAAGGGCCAAATAACCACAATTTCAAATTTTGGAGAAAACTGAAACTACTACATATCAGTGCTTACGGAACATAGCTGTATCCATGTTCAGAGAAAAATCCAAAGCCTAAAGTACTCATATTAATTAATAAGAAATAATCAAAATTAATTAATTACTAGTCAATTAAAGTAATTATGGAAAACAAGTAGCTAAAACTAAAGCACAAAAACTGATTTAACAAAGCTAAAAATTAGAAAATACAAATTAGAAAAAAATAGAAATAATAAATGAGTCAAAGAGCTGATATCTGGAAAATAAATTACTAAATAACTACTAAGCCATTAAAGATCTAACTATAAATATTAAAAACAAGAGAATGGAAAATAACTGCAGATAAAATGGAAAGTAAAAGAATTATAAGGGATAAGGATATTCAACTATTTCTATTAATTTGAAAGTCTCTGAAAATTAGTTCTTCAATGAAAATATAAATAACTAAAATTGGCCCCATATAATGTGGGAAAACACCAAGAAAGTCTATTTCAACTTGGACTTCACTTGAAAATCATCTAGGGGTTTTTACAAAGCTGATAACCCCACTTTAGACTAAATCAGAACTTCTGCAAGTACCTTTGACAAAGGCGTATGAAAACACGTATGTTTGGCGTGTGAACACAAAATGATGCCACCAAGGATTAGAGATATCAGATTACAACACAAGGTATATCTTTATGAGGTTATTACAGAGCTGCACAAGCAGCCAAGTGAGGCCAGAGAGAGGGAAACTCCAAGGAATGACCTGATATTCTACATGTTGTTTTTCCCTTTGGACACATGCTGATTGATGGCACAGAAACCAAAGACCTGGAATATAAGCTAATAAATGCTGAGAAGAGGCAGAAAAATCAGCAAGGTGTTGGCCATCTCACAGGATTGGGAGGGTGGGGGGCGGGAATTAAACTTCAAAGCTGAAAAGGCAGTCAACATCAGAAAGGCCAAGATCCCAGAGAAAGGTAATGCAGACAGGTAAAACTTACTGGTTTCCCCCAAAGACATCTATTGAATTCTCAAGCTGTCCAGGCTAGAAGATTAAAATTCCATGTAGAAAACCCAACACACAGAGAGCTGTTTCTGGCAGTCTTATGATGCTGATCAGATTAAAAGTGGGATTTGGGACTTGTCCCCCAAAGAGTGAATATAGGCTGTCAGTTGAAAACCTTAGAAGGCTACACTCTAAAAGTAAGAGGAAATCGGAAACAATGAGCTTTCCTAAGACCTTAGTCAGTTCAGTCCTTGATTGGATTAAATTGATCTTCCTCAACATCACCCAGAGTGTCCACATTTTTTCATACATAAAATATAGACTTGAATAAAAAATGATGAGGCATATCAAGAAATAAGGCCAAGAGAGGAGTGCCTGGTCACTCAGTCGGTTAAGCATTTGACTTCGGCTCAGGTCATGATCTCCCAAGTTTGTGAACTTGAGACCCCATGCTGGGCTCTGTGCTGACCACTCAGAGCCTGGAGCCTGCTTCAGATTCTGTGTCTTCCTCTCTCTCTGCCCCTCCCCCACTCATGCTCTGTCTTTCTCTCTCTCTCTCTCTCTCTTTCTCAAAAATAAATAAACATTAAAATTTTTTTAAAAAGAAATAAGACCAAGAGAAAAAAATATAGACAACAGAATATACCCATAGTTGATCCAATTATTAGTAATTAGGTATATAGTTTAAAATATCTCTAATTAATACATTCTGGAGAATTACATGAGCCACCTGAAATGTACTTTAAAAAGAATTAAATGGGAATTCTAGAAATTAAAAATCCAGCAACTAAAAATAAGAACTCAATAGGTTTCTTTTTTCGGTTTCTTGTTTTTGTTTTGTTTTCTTTGTATTTGTTTGTTTTTACAACAGGTTTGACACAGAAGAAGAGAGGATTAGTTAAGTGGAATACAAATCACTAGAACATCCGGACTAAAGCACAGATGCCAAGGTATGAGTTAATTTCCTCCAGGATTAAAAAAAAAAAAGAACAACATCTGGAACAACTGTTACTATTAAAATCATTATTAACTTTTCAATATTCTGTCTTTCTTAAAAATCTATCTACTTCAACTGGGGCCAAGCATGGACTTTAAATGATGGAATGGAAAGTTTCTCTCATGCCTTTTAATCTTCAAAAATCTTAAAAAATTGTATTAATTTTTATGACTCTTCCATGGATACAGCATCACTTTGGGTTATGATTTTTATAGTCCAAGGCTTTCACTTGTTCTTTCATACCCTTAAGAACCCCAACTTCATAAATAAGGATGCCAATGTGGTGATTCTGCCAAATATACATTTAGAAACTTGGAAAATATCTTCAGGATTGGTTTATTAATCTGCTGAGCCTACCATGAGATAGATTTGGGGGAAAAATTCCATTTATCAACTGATTTGCATGAGCCTCCCAATGACCAATGGATCACAGAAATATTAAGAATCCCAAAGAACTGGCATTAATTCAAAATGAATATTCAATATTTTCCCCAAAATCTAAATATCTCCCTTGACCCAAGTCAGAATCACACTAGTAAATGGTTTCAGGTATTCTTGGGGATATTTGGAAAATCATATTCCAAACCTGAAATGTTATAACATAGCCCATCTTTAAGGGGACCCAGTTGGTACTTAATTAAGGAGATCTGAATATGGTGATACAAATCATCTTCTCTGTTCAGATTACCCCCTGCCTCCCATTATTCAGATCAAGAAAGAGTATAATGAAAAAAAAAAAAAAAAAGAAAGAGTATAATGGACTCATCTCCTATTTCGATCTTGAGAACTCCATGATCTACTACTCACTTTGAAAATTCTCTGAGGGTCAATTCACTCTGATTATTAGTCCAGCTTTGCTACTTTCTGGAACTATTCCTATCTGGCATTTTGCAAGCAATTTGACTCTCTCCATGCTCAAAATCCTATTACTCTGACTGAAATCAGGAAATCCATTTCAATAACAGTATCTCCCATCTTCATAACCATCAAACGAAATTTGACAGGCAAAATCCCTGATGTTTAGCTTTCCTGAATCCTAGGTTACATCAGGAGGATCCAGAACTTCCTTTAGGCCCTTGAGGCAGCCAAGTTGAAAGCCATTATCCTTGCTTTGGAATAACAATAGTGAGGAATGAGGTGGCCTAAAAAAGTGGAGGTGAGTACTGCTCAGACTTAGAAGCCAGTGCAAGCCAAATGTCAAATGTCGGCTTGGTTACTAGGAGACAGCTATCGATTTTCCTCACCAAGCTGAGAGAGACAGATGGTTAGTTCCAGTGGCTGATTTAAGTAAGGAATGCCCACAGGATAAACAATAAGCAGATATAACAGAGACATCACCTTTGAGAACCTTGAGCCCTAAGTGAACACATCTGAGGATTCTGACCATTCTCTTTATAGAGTTGCATAACCTTTGTTTCCCCCATGGCAATAGGCCCAGATATCACTTCAGCAAGAGGCCAGGACAGAGATCTGGAAATGAAGAGCATCATTTACAAGGACTATTATTTCTAGCAGAATATACCAAATTTGTAAATTTAAAGGATTAAAAGTTGTTTTCCCATGACAAGCAAAGAAGTCTAGGCTATTAAGGATGATCAAATTAGTTAAACAAATAATTTTTAAAAATCTACATTGTGTACAAGTGGACTTACTGTGAATTAACTGTGGATATGCTACACTTAAACAATAAATTTGAAAATATGAAAGAAAAGATCCCATTTAGAGCACCACTGAACACCTAAAATATCCACCCACCTGTTCACCCATGCAACCAACTACCCAATCATCCTTAGGAATAAACACAACAAGGTCTGAGAAGAAAATATATAAAGTTGGATTGACTGAGAATATTAGAGTGGATTTTTTAAAAAGACAACCAAAGTTTCTACATGTAAACTATGTGACTACGTTCCCTGGACATTTAAAAATCCATAGAAAAATTTAAAAAGCAATACCATGGAAATTTCCTAATCTAACAAACTCACATTTGTTATCATTCCAGATCTAGCAAATGTGCCCTATTTCTCTTTGTTCTCTTTCATATGCCACTAACCATGCCAGAAATTTCCTGGAGTAAATCTAATTAGCTTGTTCAAGATGAGTACCTAAAAAGAAACTTTTTTTTTACTGTCCAACATTTGCAGTTCCTAATTTTGCCCTGCTGCTTAAAAACCTAGAGGTAACATAATTTAGGCACTATATTTAGAACAACTTGATGAGATTTTGGGTCTCATGATTCCTTTTAGGAAATGAACTCAATATGTTATATATTTTAATACCCCTCACTCATTCAATCTCTATTCTAACCTACTTCGAGATCATAGGCTGCCTTTGCTAAGCATGCCAAATATAATTTTCCTGGACATATGGGTAAGGAATGCTCAACAGTTAATAATTCATGCTGCTGGGAAAGGTGCAGCAACTTGTGTTAATAAAATGTAAAATTCCTGACCAATTATGGAGCATAGCTAATAATAGAGCAGTATCAGCTCACTTCCATCAGCTTGGTGATAATCAGAAGCTGAGAATAAAGACATGTAGATGCTTTTTACTCTTAATTGAAACATAGGATTTAGGGGTACCTGGATGCCACAGTTGGTTAAGTATCCAGCCCTGATTTCAGCTCAGGTCATGATCTCACTGTTGGTGAGATCAAGCCCCACATTGTGATCTCTCTCTCTCTCCCTCTCTCTCTGCCCCTCCCCCGTTCTCATACTCTCTCTCTCAAAATAAATAAATTTTTAAAAATGTAACACAGGATTTACAATAAAACTGAGCCCCTAAAAGACAGGAATAAGCATTCAGAAAGAGAAAGCATTTTCTTTCCCTATTCAAAACACTGGAAAAAAAATAAATTCATTCAAGTAACATTTTACTAAAAATCTACCAAGGACAAGTTCCTGTATGAGGGTGCTGAAGATACTGAGATGAAGAAAAGTCTAAGCCTAGGGAGAGAAAGATATAAATAGAATCTAAAAGGTAGTTGAAGTAGAACAGAAGTAGAACAGAAGTTAGGTAGGTGGATGGATGGATGGATGGATGAGTAGATAGATGACAGATAGATAATAGACAGATAGATTAGATAATGTTTGGAAAGTAAGATATTTAGAACAACTAATTTTACCTGGAGGTTTGGGGAAATCTATACCAATAAAGATATGCTTGAACAGGGTCAAAGTTGAACAGAGCAAAAGACTCATGGGAAAATATCAAGTAGAAAAGAGTAACCTGGGGCAGTCATCCCAGGCAGACAAAGCAGCAAGTACACAGTCAGGTAGGGGTGACGGAGGATGGAGTGGGGGGCGTGCATGTGCAAAGGTGGCAGGAGACAAACTCAGAGAGGTAGGCCAAGAGTGATGTGGTGAAGGTCTTTCTAGATCATATTAAGAGATTTGGTCTTTTCATTATCAACAATAAGGAGCCCTGGAAGTTTTTAAGTGGGAAAGTAAAGCGATTAGATTTGAGTCTTAAAAGAAAATAATGTTAGAAGTAAAATGAAGAAGGAAATGGGACGGGAGGAGTGGAAGGCCTGAAGATAAGTTAGGGTTCAAGCCATAGGCAGGCAAGAAAACAAGAAGGACTGAAAAAACACACCAGGGGAGGTTTCATGAGCTGTTTGGGCAACTTAGTTAAGATACTAGGTGACTGGCCACGTGGGGATAAGAGGAAGAATGAGTTGTGGGTAATTCTCAGGTCCCTATCTTGGGTAGGAAAGAAAAACTATGCAGGAGAAATAAGGGCATTGGTTTCAGACATTCAAATATCCCTGTCTAAAGTCTTATGTATAGATGTATCTATTTGGAAGCAAGTTGGTCAGAAAATTCAGGTTGTACCCAGTTGTCATTCAGAGGACATGATTTCTGCTTCTACCATCATGGTGTTCTGTGTTTTAATGAAATTATGTAACAAAACTGGTCAATAATTTCCATCCACCAAGTAAGTATAATGCTAATAGCATAATCCATCAAAAGTTTGCAAAGTGTGTAATGTGACTTAACCGGATTGTAAATTTCTTTGAGCTCCTCAGAAATAACTGTAATGCTGCAGTGGAATTTTATCAGCGCTCTTAGTGAATGAGTCATGGTTGATTGTATCATTCCTTTAAACAATAATTTGAAATAAATTCTAGCGGGGCGCCTGGGTGGCTCAGTCGGTTGAGCATCTGACTTCGGATCAGGTCATGATCTCACAGTTCGTGGGTTCAAGCCCTGCATCGGGCTCTGTGCTGACAGCTCAGAGCCTGGAGCCTACTTCCAATTCTGTGTGTCCCTCTCTCTCTGCCCTTCCCCTGCTCGTGATCTGTCTCTCACTGTCTTTCAAAAATAAATAGATGTTTAAAAAATAAATTAAAAAAAATAAAATAAAATATATTCTAGCAACTTTGGATAAAATTTTTTCTATTTAAAATACTTCTCTGCTTTCTTTAACAGCATGGATTGAATGTAATTTAACCTTTTATTGATCAATAGAAGTGGTTTTTCTGGATATTGATTTTAGTCATTTTTATGATAATTCAAAGTCTGACCAATAATTCCAATGCTAAATAACCCCAAACTTAAATTCATTTTTGTGTATATTGCCTAGTTTTCCCAATAGTTGATTATCAAATTTTTCAAACATAGAAATTTGCCATTTTTATAGGTTTGTGTTTATGTGTCACTCATCTTTTGGTATCAAGTTATCAGTGTTCTCGTTAACTCTTTGGATGTGCTTAACACTAGCAATCCTTCTCTTTACTTTCTCTTAACCTACTACTGCAAAAAGACAACTTTGTGTAATGGTACAGGTGTCCGAGACAACCTCTTTGGTTGCTCTGCCCTTGTCAAACAAATGCCGATTTTTCAGGAAACATTCCCTTTGGTGACCAGAGCATGTCCCAAGCTGATTAAAGCCCATAGTCCTTCCATATGAAACTACAGGTGCAGCTTCATACAATAGTGCCATCTGAATTTAAACACAAGAGTGTGGTTGAAGTTTAAGAGTGTATCAGCTTTTTAGCTTTTAAGAAGTTTGGGAGGCTTCCTGTCAGGCGGTGCTGGATAAGATCCAGGATCACACCAGCCAGTCCCTTTCCTCCAAGGCAGTCAAGCACAATGGTACCCAGCTTGTCCTTCCCTTGCCATTGTCCCCAAGGCCACTCCTAGGTGGTCCTCCTCTTCCTGCCTGATAGACTAAGGGGAGATCCAGTTTTCCAGGGAACTTGAAAGCTGTGGGAATGAGACTCACTCTCTTTCTCCATAATGGAATTCATCAGGCTCCATGTGTCCCTTTGGCCTAAACTCCCCTCACCTTTCTTCTTCCCTGGGCCTTGGGAAGGTTCGAAGGTAGCATTAAAGCTTACTTTTGTTTTTTCTTGCATGTCATGAGTCTGTTTTCTCTCATTTAAAAGCAAAAGAACCTGCATTAGTTTCACCCTAGCCTCTGGTAAATCAGTATACCTTAACTACATGTACATGCCAAGGGGGTTATATCTCAGTAAAAGAAGAAACAAGTCATTTGTGCACAGTAGCCTCGGGGATCTTTACTCAGGAGAGTGTATAGACTTGTCACATTAATTAGGGCAGCCCAGTCATTTTTCCTATGGCAGAGACCATCCACTCCCTACCTCCTACCCATCTCTTCTTCTTCCAGAGAAATAGCATCCTGGTCTCATTTAAGGTAACCAAGCTAAAATACCACATTTCCTGGTTCTGCCTTGTAGTTAGGAAAGGTCATGTGACTACATTCTGACCAGTAAGACAGAAGAGGAAGTGCTGAGTCTTTCCTGAATGGTTCTCAGGAAAAGGATAAGCGGATAATATGTGCTGTTTTGCCCTTTCCCTGCTACTTAGTTTTCCTAGTATTTGACTAAGATGGCTGGAGCGCCAACATCTATGTTGGACCTTGAAATGACCATGTGCTAAAGATGGTGCGGCATAAAGTTGGACAGAGCCTGAGATGCTGATGCCCACGGACCTCCAACAACAACCTGAAACCGTACATCTTTAGACTTATTTTATATGAAATAAAAATGAAACCCTGTATTTAAGTCATGATTATTTTTATTTTCTTTCATATGCAGTTAATCCTAACGAATACGCTGATTTCATCTCTGTATTCTCAGCAAAGTTTCAAATAAATCCCACTCCTGGGGATCTGACTTCTACATAAGTGAGGTTTTACTCTTCTTTATGTTACTGTGTAAGAAGATAGAGTATTAGTTAGTAGCCATCAGTAATGGGCTCACTCCTGAGTCTTTCTCTGGCTGGAACTGTCCAGTGCATTTAGCATGAAAACCCCGATATTGGTGTTTTCAAAAATAGATGTTTTCTAACACCACAATGATTAAAGGCATTCCTAATGACATCTATGTCTTATTGATAAAAAAAAAAAAAGGTCAGTTACATGTGTATTGAATTTGGAAGGATCTAACCATTAAAATTCTGAGTCTCAAAACCAGTCCATTTTCCTATTTAAAAAAAATGAATCATGCAGGTTTCATCTCATACTCAGGTGAGAGTTGAGGTGATAAAATGAAGTGAGTAAAAACTAATCGTTCCTTTTCCATGGGGTTCTATGAGATCACATGAGACATTTGACCCACAGGCTTGCTCACAGTAGAACCAACATTCTCTCTGAATCGGATCCATCTTTCTTGCAAAGAACTTTCTCTGCTTTATCTATCAGGGCAATGTATTCCCTACAATCTGCTTGATTTCCACACTGCTTTCCTTGGAGATCAAGAAAACTCCCCACTATCTCAATTCAAATCCCAGCTCTGACATGTCTGCCTGTGTGACCTACAGCAAGGTACGTATGCTCTCTGTGTCTCGGCTTCCTCTCTGCAAAACAGGGATATTACTAGTAATCAAGCCCATCATTGTTTGGAGGATTTGAGGTTTTAACAGGAAAAGTGCTCAGAGCAGAGCCTGGCTCATGGCGAATGCTCAATAAGCACGAGGTCCTGTAATGGTGCAAGAGAAAGAGGGGGCATGTGGAAGTCATGAAGAGGATAAAAGAAGGACAAAGACAATAAACTCAACATTACATTACAGTATGTCTTGCCAGTCCTCAGAACCAGGGAAAGCAGGGATCAATTAGGGGGAGGAGGAGAGGGAAACTGCACTAAGGATATCATACATGTATTTACTCATATCCTTTTATTTTTTTTTTTAATTTTTAACGTTTATTTATTACTGACAGAGAGAGACAGAGCATGGGCATGGGAGGAGCAGAGAGAGTGGGAGACACAAAATCTGAAGCAGGCTCCAGGCTCTGAGCTGTCACCACAGAGCCTGACGCGGGGCTCAAACTCACACACCACGAGATCATGACCTGAGCCGAAGTCGGACGCTCAACCGACTGAGCCACCCAGGCGCCGCTTACTCATATCCTTTTAAACGCACAGCAAGTGAAAGTGACCACAGACAAATCCCAACAGCAAGTATGGTCATGAGGAAAACTAGCACCACTCATTTTGCTCTGACAGTTATGATGGTGGCGAGAGGGCAGGGAGCGGATGGGTGATTGTTGCCCTTACCAGCAAGTGGAGCCTTGTCCTTCCCCCTGGTTGGCCTTCCTGGGCTACCTGGAAGGAACCAACAACTTGCAAATTGATCACGCTTTCTTGGACAATATGACTGATCCTGGAGCAGGGTATTCAGAGAAGTGCCCATGCAGTTTCCGGAGAGTCAGTTGTGAGCATATCTTTACAACTCCAGGTTCAATGGTGTCACGCTGGAAAGCTTGAAATCAGCATGGTGGCAGGATGTATACCATAGAAATCAGCCAGTGCTCTGGAGGTACTTTTTTTCCCCCCAGAGAGCAGGCTGTTAGTCCAGTTGTAGTGTCTGCTATTCTTGCTACATGTGAGGCAGGAGCCAGGACACTTGTTGCTGAATAGATGGTCGGGACCTAGAAGCATCTACACAGTAACAGGTCCTCACTATTGAGTGGTGAACCACAGAATCTCAGGGACAAGAGGGAAATCAGAGGCTAAGTGTCCCAGTGCCCATGTGCTGTCTGAATGTCCCCATGAACAGCCATCTATAATGGCTCCCCAGCCTCTATGTGAATACCTCCAGTGATGGTGAATCTCTTTTTACTGAAGCAGCTACGTTCACATTTAGGCTAGGCTTACCTCGTTTTCAGAAATATTTTCCTTAGCCTGGAGTTACTGGTTGGAGAAACCAGCTTTTCTTCCTGAATTTCACTCATACAGCTTCTCTTTGTGACGTATGTATTTACAAATGGCACACATTTTATCTGAGCCTATGCTGAAAAAGGCTTTTTTACCCATTGGCCAATACAAGATTTTCTTTCAAGACAGTGGTCTCCTCTAAAGACAATAGCACATTTCTTCCAAATAACTGTCTTGTCCACTTATAATCGTATTCCTCAGACCCTGCTTCAAATCCCTTTTCCTCTCTCTCAAACATGACTGAATGACCTTTTTCCCACTGATTTTTCATCTCTTATTTTATCCAGTTTCCCATCAAAATTGGCTCTTTTTTTCTGTTTATATCTCTGACTGTTACTAATAGTTACACCATCTAGTTTCTATCTTGATTAATGTATATAATATTTCCCTTCTCTGTATTTTATTCAAACAATGAACATTTGTCAGGCAACCAGTATAAGCCAAGAAATGCTGAAAGACAAAGAACTATGAGATATGGGCTCTGCCTCAAGGAGCTACTATCTACTTGTTTAGTTTTATTCCCAGATTTATGGTCCACTATCTCCCCTCTCTCTTCCTACTGCTTGTACTAAATAGAGGGGGTTTTTTTATGTATGCATCTTTGCCTTTAATGTCAGGGTCATTATCACCTACCAATCATTATCACCTACCAATTCCTAACTTAATGCGTAACTTCTTATATCACAAATCCCTAATTTTAGTCCATTCTGATATAATCTTCTAGTGCCATCTTACTACCATTTTTCTAAGGTTAAATTTCCCCTGTTTTGGGTTAAAAGTATCAACTTATCCTGATTTATATTTGAAAACTACCACTTAAGGAATTTGGATTCACCCATTTGTCTATGTACCTGTGTATCTAGTTACCTGACTCCAGCTTCTTATCTTTTTATATGTGGGCTTTTTTTTTAATGACATGGCAATATGGAATGTAAAAATGTGATATAAAGAAGCAGCTTTGTACAAAAACACACACTAATAAAGATACCTCATCTAATATTACCTTACCTCTTCAGGGGTCAGAGCATTTTAGCTATATCATCGTATTTTGCCGACTCTAATCAATGACCCAAATACAGACAGAATTTCTCTCCATCTGCAGCTGATATTTCAAGTGTTGAAAGAACTGAAAGGTTCACAGTTTATAACTGGCAGGCTCAGGTCTTGGGCTACTAGTTTGAGGCATCCTTGCCACCAAGGTGTGTGTTTACTCTCAGAGTTTCCTCCTGTTATTTCTAGAATTGGTCTGATCAACTTAGAAACCAATTCCATTTGGAGGTGTGGTCCATGCTCAATGACAGCAATGTTTGCAGGACCCCAATGGAAAGAAATGGCTGGATTTCCTGAGCCTATTTCAAGCTAGGGTGGTGTGACTGGTTTTGACCACATTCTTAAGAATAAGGAGGGAATAACTGGAAATTTTTAAGGTAGAGGACTTTCCCAAGGCCCCACCCCTCAAAGGCACCTGAGCATTAAAGGGGGTTAAAGGAAATTAGACTGAATAAGAAATGGTTCCCAACCCAGGATGTGAAGCCATTAAATTGGCAAAGGGGATAAGAAATATAAGGCTAATTCAGCAAGACCTAAAAGATGAGAAATCCATGGGCCTTTTCCTTCTCTGTCAAGGCATTTTATCTATTTTATCTCAGGAAATGTATTAACCAAACAAACTTAGAATAGTTTGTTCCCTACTTCAGCCTGGAAGGTAACTCTGGAAGACTGAGTGATCGTTGATATTAGAAAAAAGAAAAAAAGCAAGCCTGTGAGAATATACCAGCACTACCTCATGAATCACAGTAATTTGGTTCCATAAAATGTGTTCTGCTCTCCTCTTCCTACTGTTTGAGGATACCCTGCCGTACTCTACGTGCTTAGGGACATCCTGTTTATCACAACAAATTACTAACCACCCTGTGTTGATTCTCATTCCCATTCTGACAAATTCCTTTTGTCTAGCCTGTTCTACCTTTATGCCCCCCTATCCATTCACCTTCACTAAAAGGGTAGTCTGTGCTTTTTTTTTTTTTCAGATTTATTACCAAGTCAGGTCTTTTATTTCTCCCTGATCTCCTTTCACAGTCAAGTTTGGGGACTCAAACTGGTGACTTTAGTCTCTTCCTTCAGTTCGAAAAGGAGACACACACGACACACACAGCCTGCTCAGTTTGTCCAAGTCTACATCCCACTTAGGAGAAGTCCTGAAACTTAAATTTCCTGAGAAGTACTTACATGTGAGGCAGCAATGATGTCTGAGAGTAAAGGACACTTGTGAATGCACTTCTTTGTCTGATTCTAGCTGCTCCCTGAAGAGAGCTGTTTATGTTCCCAAAATAAACTCCTGTATTTTTCTTTTTATGGATAAGGGTGTACCCCAGCCCTCAAGGCCATTCCATGTATAATAAATGCAGTTCTAATGACTATTGATTGGGAAATCCCAGCCTTCCATTTGGCTGCCAGCTACCTCTGGCAAGTCAGAAATAATCAATAGCAAAGTGGGCAACAGCTCCAACAACAGAGAATGTGTCTTCAGTGAACTGAGGCTGGGCTGAGGGTGGTCCCTTGGATTTGGGGAAGGAATCCTGATTTTTGGCACTTTTGAAACACGTGATTTCCAGAAACTTGTGAAGCACTCTCAGAGAGAAGACCTGCCCAAAGTAGACACAGCAGCATATCACGATAATTCGACAACTGTGCTATAGTATCGAAGTGTCCACGGTGGTGGTTGTCATATGATAGAGTAGGCCACTGGGGAAAGTGCTAGAACTCCTCATGGCAACTCAGTCTGAATGGGCAGTCAATAAAGTATTACGATTATACCACACTTTATAGAATCAAACACCCTGACTTGAACTCTCAACGACACCTCATAAACTGCAGGACCTTGGGCAGATTACTTTATCTCACTAGGCCCCAGATTTCCTCTGTAAAATGGAACTGTCATTAGTACCTACCTCAAAAAACCCTTTGAAGATGAAATTATCCATGGAAAGCACTTAGCTATACTTGGCACTGAGGCAACACTCTAAACAATATGAGTTGCTGCCTCAGTTGTTATCATTAATAGTAGTATTAATACCAGCCAGCAGGTACCCTAATGGCCAACTAGAGGCTTTGGCCACAGTATACCTTCCAGACTAATCCTGACAGGCGATGCCCAATATAATTTATGAATTCTAATTCACACTATATTTAATCAAAGAATCAAAGAGTCAATAAAATATAAACCGTTATGCCAGTTTCTTTTTTTTTTAAATATAATTTATAGTCAAGTTAGCTAACATACAGTATATATACTGTGCTCTTGGCTTTGGGAGTAGATTCTCATGGTTCATGGCTTACATATAACACCCACTGCTCATTCCAACAAGTGCCCTCCTCAATGTCCATCACCCATTTTCCTCTCTCCCCTGCCACCCCCATCAACCCTCAGTTTGTTCTCTGTATTTGAGTCTCTTATGTACAGATTTTTACTTAATGTTTTATTTTTTTAAATTTTTAATGTTTATTTATTATTGATACAGAGAGAAACAGAGCATGAGTTGGGGAGGGGCAGAGAAAGAGGGAGACACAGAATGGGAAGCAGGCTCCAGGCTCTGAGCTGTTAGCACAGAGCCCAACGTGGGGCTTGAACCCACGAACCATGAGATCATGACCTGAGCCGAAGCTGGATGCTCAACTGACTGAGCCACCCAGGTGTCCCCAGATTTTTATTTAAGATATATAAACAATAAAATTGTAAACTCAAATGTGTGGCATTTTATTTATCCCTCTGAAATTTCCTCTTGTTGGATATGGCCTATCATGACAATTAGAACTTTGACTCTTCTCGTCCTATTCTTTCTGTCCCTCCTTGTGGTAAACCAACTACAAATCCAACCAATTTACTCAATAATCACCTAATGCTAGAATCCTTTGCACACATTTCCCGCCAAAGGATGAGCTGCTTTAATACCAGTGACTAGAACTATATGTCCCCATCCCACCGCTGCTAGCTCAGTCTTTTGTTACCTTTTAAATGAATTTTTTAAAGTACTGAAATAATTTTATGTCAACAGAAATGTTGAAAATCCAAACCGTCTTTAGTCACTTGTACTCTAAGAACTTGTCAACAAATTCATATTTCTTCTTGTGAACGTGTGAATG